>JAQQAC010002837.1:2143499-2171867 GCA_029783875.1 Phataginus tricuspis
GAATGGACTAACAGTTACCAAAGGGAAAGGGACTGGGGAGATGGGTGGGAAGGGAGGGATAAGAGGGTAAAAGGGGCATTACGATTGGCAGACATAGGGTGGGGGGCACGGGCGGGACTGTACAGCTCAGAGAAGACAAGTAGTGATTCTCATCTCACTACACTGATGGACAGTGACTGTAATAGGGTTGGTGGGGGGGACCTGATGAAGGGGGTAGTTTAATCATCACAATATTGCTCATGTAATTGTAGGTTAATGATACTAAAATAAAATAAATTGTAAAAAAATAAAAGAAAGTGAAGCTGTCGGCTATTTTACCAGCAAAATGGGCTTATTCTGCAACAGGAGAGAATCGCAACCACGAACAAGCAGTACCAAGAACAGGCACGTCCAGGGAAGGACATAGCTGGATTCCTTTATAGAGAAAGGGGTAATTGGGAGGGGGGTGGTTTCCCATGTGTCATGGTTGCTCAGGCTGAGTTGTAACAGTCTCTCTCTTTGGCTGGGCTGTTCCTGGGGTGACAGAAACTCTTCCTCCTACTGTGTGGTAAAGGAGCCAAAATAGTAGAGTTGCAAGGTCTCCTCTTCCTGTGGGTCTGCAATTGGCCAGGACGGGTGAGCGTGAGGCTCCCCCTGCAGGCCTCCCAGGAAGGCCATGTCAGGGAGCCTTCCCTTTACCAATTTTCACAAGAACTCATCATAAGAGCATTTTGCCCAAACTGAACACATCCGTGTAGCCATCTCACAGAACAAGAAACAGGTTTTTACCATTCTCCCCAAAGCCCTCTGCCTCAGGGGGAATCACTTTCTTGATGCCCAACACCGCAGACTAATTTTGCTGAGCCTTGCATTTCATACACATGTGCAGTATGGGCTCCTGGGCGCCTGCCCCCCGCTGCACTTCCTGTTTGCCTGTGCAGTCCATCCTCGTGAGGGGGGCAGTTGTGGATCATCTGTTTCTAGCATTACCAGTAAACTGTGAATGGATCATGTTTATTTCCAGCTGGGCTTTTCTGCTGCCCTGAATCCCCCCTTCACCCTCAAGGCACCATAAAGAGGAAAGATAGATGTGGGTAAAACTGTAATATTTCCAAAATATCTCGCCTGGCTTTAGTACATCTGCATATGAATAGACGTTCAGAGGTGGACTGAAGTATGGCTTTAGTGCATTTGCATCATTCCTCAAGGGGTGGAGGGAAGTTCATCTCTAGATCAATGGGTAATGCTGGGCACGCGGGGAGGGGTGCTTACCTGTACCTGTACTGAGAGGTGAGGAGGAGGGCCGGTGTTTGCTTCTGCTGGAGAGGGAAAGAGAGAAATGGCCCCTGACTGCAGTTTGTAAGCAATAAACAGATCTTAAACTTTATTTCTCCCTTTGACTGATTTCGGTTTTTAGAGGTATTTTGCCCTGGAATTTCCTTTCCCTGGACTCAATATAGATTTTTGTCTTTGTTGCTACTGTGACCAGCTCCATCTGTGGAGTGCAAGCAGTGACTGTCACAAGGCTATTCTGGGAGCAGTGAAAGCAGAACTTCAAACCTTCTTCTGGCCTGTGTTTCCTAAGTCAGCTGCAGCCGCTTAGCATCCTGTTTGGGCCAAACACACCGCACCCAGTTCAAAGGAACTGTCCTCTTCCCCAGAGGTTTCCTAGAAGACTGTGTAAACATACACAGTACTGCTAGCTCTTAGCTCCTGGGATCCTCTTGTTTGCTTAGCTTCTCTGGAGTAGATTTTTGGAGAAAAGTCCAACAGCTCATGCTGTTATATGCCATCTTGACAAGTATAAGAATCGTAATAGTTTTTAAAAACTCTCAACAAAATGGGGATAGAGGGCAAGTACCTCAATATAATACAGGCCATATATGACAAACCCACAGCCAACATTATCCTTAACAGTAACAAGCTGAAAGCTTTTCCTTTAAGATCGGGAACAAGACAAGGATGCCCACTCTCCCCACTTCTATTCAACATAGTACTGGAGGTCCTAGCCACGGCAATCAGACAACACAAAGAAATAAAAGGCATCCAGATCGGCAAAGAAGAAGTCAAACTGTCCCTGTTTGCAGACGGCATGATATTGTACATAAAAACCCTAAAGAATCCACTCCAAAACTACTAGATCTAATATCTGAATTCAGCAAAGTTGCAGGATGAAAAATTAATACACAGAAATCTGTTGCATTCCTATACACTAATGATGAACTAGCAGAAAGAGAAATCAGGAAAACAATTCCATTCACAATTGCATCTAAAAGAATAAAATCCCTAGGAATAAACCTAACCAAGGAAGTGAAAGACCTGTACTCTGAAAACTACAAGACACTCATGAGAGAAATTAAAGAAGATGCCAATAAATGGAAACACATCCCATGCATGGAGAGGAAGAATTAATATTGTCAAAGTGGCCATCCTGCTAAAGCAGTCTACAGATTCAACGCAATCCCTATCAAAATACCAACAGCATTCTTCAATGAACTAGAGCAAATAGTTCAAAAAATCATGCAGAACCACAAAAGATCCCAAATAGCCAAAGCAATCCTCAGAAGGAAGAATAAAACAGGGAATTCCGCTCCCTGACTTCAAGCTCTACTACAAAGCCACAGCAATCAAGACAATTTGGTACTGGCACAAGAACAGACCCATGTGAAACAGAATAGAGAGCCCAGACATAAACCCAAGTATATATGGTCAATTAATATATGATAAAGGAGCCATGGATATACAATGGGGAAATGACAGCCCCTTCAACAGCTGGTGTTGGCAAAACTGGACAGCTACATGTAAGAGAATGAAACTGGATTATTGTCTAACCCCATACACAAAAGTAAACTCAAAATGGATCAAAGACCTGAATGTAAGTCATGAACTCTTAGGAAAAAAAAGGCAAAAATCTCTTGGACATAAACATGAGCGACTTCTTCATGAACATATCTCCCCAGGCAAGGGAAACAAAAGCAAAAATGAACAAGTGGGACTATATAAGACTAAAAAAGCTTCTGTACAGCAAAGGACACCATCAGTAGAACAAAAAGAATCCTACAGTATGGGAGAATATATTCATAAATGACATCCGATAAGAGGTTGACATCCAAATTATACAAAGAGCTCATGCACCTCAACAAACAAAAAACAAATAAACCAATTGAAAAATGGGCAGAGGAGCTGAACAGACACTTCTCCAAAGAAGAAATTCAGATGGCCAACAGGCACATGAAAAGATGCTCCACATCGCTAATCATCAGAGAAATGCAAATTAAAACCACAATGAGATATCACCTCACACCAGTGAGGATGCCCAACATCCAAAACACAAACAACAACAAATGTTGGCGAGGATGTGGAGAAAGTGGAACCCTCCTACACTGCTGGTGGGAATGCAAATTAGTTCAACCATTGTGGGAAGCAGTATGGAGGTTCCTCAAAAAACTCATAATAGAAATACCATCTGACCCGGGAATTCCCCTCCTAGGAATTTACCCTAAGAATGCAGCAGCCCAGTTTGAAAAAGACATATGCACCGCTATGTTTATCACAGCACTATTTACAATAGCCAAGAAATGGAAGCAACCTAAGTGTCCATCAGTAGATGAATGGATAAAGAAGATGTGGTACATATACACAATGGAATATTATTCAGCCGTAAGAAGAAAACAAATCCTACTATTTGCAACAACATGGATGGAGCTAGAGGGTATTATGCTCAGTGAAATAAGCCAGGTGGAGAAAGACAAGTATCAAATGATTTCACTCATCTGTGGAGTATAAGAACAAAGAAAAAGCTCAAGGAATAAATAGCAGCAGACTCACAGAACCCAAAAATGGACTAACAGTTACCAAAGGGAAAGGGACTGGGGAGGATGGGTGGGAAGGGAGGGATAAGGGGAAAAAGGGGTATTACGATTAGCACACATAATGTAGTGGGGAGGGGGGATACGGGGAAGGTATTATAACACAGAGAAGACAAGTAGTGACTCTATAGCATCTCACTACACTGATGGACAGTGACTGTAATGGGGTTGGTGGGGCCTTGATAATAGGGGGAGTCTAGTAACCACAATATTCATTTAATTGTACATTAATGATAGCAAAATAAAAAAATTAAAAAAAGAATCGTAATAGTTTTATATAGCCCAACACTGGAAACAACCCAAGTGTCCATCAGCAGGAGAATGGATCAATGAATTCTGAGACATTTCTGGAAAGGGGTGACCACACTGAGAGTGAGTGCTAAGCTACACACAACAGAACCAGTAATGATCAATGTTGTAATGTAGAGCGAGAAAACACACCACAGAAGACTACATACAGAATGACTTCATTTCCATGGCTTAAAAACATGTCAAACTCAAGATTCTATTATTTAGGGATACATTCACAGGTAGTCTATCTACGAAGACAACCAAAAGTTGATACATTCTTCCTGAAGAGCAAGTCTGAATTTATTATCTTGCAAAGCCAGGGGGAGCTAAAGTCTCCCTGAATAGTGTCCAAGCATTTTGTTTTTCTGGAGCCCAACTTATGCCTTCAAGATGACTTTGTGATGTTGTATGGGTCAGCTTTTATGGTTGGCTAAAAAGCACCTCCAAACTCCCCGTGGCTATCCAGTAATAAAGGTCTACAGTCGTTCACTTTGCAAATCAGTTGCTGGTCACCTTGGCACTGGCCCCAGACTGCAGGTGGATCCTGAATCCGCATCCCATGTCCTCACCCTCCAGGGCTCTGGCTGAAGGAACGCCCGGATCTGGTAGAAGCTATACTCTCACAGCAGAGGGAAGGGAACAGTGGACAGAATGCAATTCCTCAAGCACAAGCAGAAGCTTCCTGGGCATAAAGATGTCCCCGTGCGCTCATGAACAGGGACTAAGGGGGGCACATCGCTGAGCATGCTCTCAGGTGGGGCTGTGTTCTGCTTCCAGGACACATGGCAAGACCAAGAAGGAAGCAAAGAAGTGTGAACTTATAATAGAAGCTTCCAAGGATGCTGAGGGGGGTTTCTTTAGAACCACAGTCTTGGGCTGGAAGGAACCTCAGACTTGAATCCTCTTAGGCTGCTACCCCGACCGGGAGCACCTCTACTTCATCTCATATAAAGTAGACAAATTGACAATTCCCACCCTAGCTGAGCTCCACCCATGACAGATGAACACCACCTCCCAAAGCAGCTCTGTTGGGAAGCTTATTCTGTGTGACAAACCCAAATCCGTCTCCCTTCACTCACCCCACTGGTGCTAGTTCTGCCCTCGCACACCTCACTCACCTGCCTCACGACAGTCTGGCATAGATACTGCTGACTGCCTGAACTGCAGCCTGGGGCACCCTTCTCCTTGCTCCCTGGAGGCTTTGTTTAGGTGGTGTTTGCCCTGCCCCATGGGAAGAATCAGGGTTAGTCATGCAAATATTCTTTGGCAACAATTATTCTAAGGATAGACTGTGATTGACCTGGCCAATAAAAGTGGACATCTGCTGGGAGATTTTTCTCCTGAGAAAGAGAGGCATGTGAGGAGAAAGCCTTTTATCTCTTAACCACCTTTGTTTTGCTCAGGTCACCAGAGTGTAGAATGTGATGCTTGGTGCTACAGCAGCCATCTTGTGACCGTGAGGAAAGACAACACCAAATCAATAAGAGAAAGGAGCAGAAATATGGAAGGAACCTGGATAATTTCCAGTGGTTTCACTATTGTTTAGGTATTTTTTTTAATTCTAAAGATTTAAGTTATGAATTGAATTAGCATTGCTAATCTAATAAGGTGACATGCACTTGTTTGGAAAGAGTTCTTGTATACCTGCCTAATCCTCAAGAGAAGAAAGTGCGAACCAACAAAGCACAGATTCTGTTGCAAGAATGATCCTTATTCTAGGTCAAAGACTTTTTGATCAAGTGGAAAATGACCAGGATGGTGTTGAAAGTGATGCAGTAACTCAGCAATGGAATCTTCAGGGGCTCATGATAACATGAAGCCTAGGACACAATAGAAACACTTCCTGTGAAACAAAAAACACATCTCATTATCATTAAAAATGATGACAGTCCGTGCTCGAACTCCAAAATGTTCAGAGTGTCTCCTCTGAATTATCCTTCCCCCATCATTAGTGTAGGATTAAAAAGGGCATTTTTTGGCCACTGGTACAATTGTCACAAAAATACACCATGACTCAGAGATGACCCATTGATATAATTTGTCTTTTAGGACTGTACTCTAAATAAGAAATTGTTTCATTTCAAAGTGTTTATTATTAATTGCTTTTTCCACTTGTATATTATTTAGTTCATTACTTTTTAACATTTTATTTTTATAAATTTTATCTGCTAGTAGTTTTATCTGCTAACTTAATAATTATAGTCTTTACCTTTATGAATTTATGGTTCATTTAATGTTTTATACTATGTTTACAAATTATATTTTAAGTGCATTGGATATTAAGTTGCCTTGATATTTTTATCCTATGAATTGTGAATTAATTTCAGTAAAAATAGTTTTCATGTAAAATAAATGCAGAAATTCCAGTATTGTTAGTTTTCTCTGGTATCACCCTCACTAATTTCTGTTAAACTTTTTCCAAATATGTTCCAGGTTGTGGGTGCCTTCTTGACATATGATATAGACATTAGACATATCTCGCTCTGGTATGCATGGGGGCAGAATAACGGCCCCCAAAGATGTTCATGTCTTCATCCCCAGGGTCTGTGGATATATTGGATTTATGGTCAAGGGGAATTAAAACTGCAGATGGAATTAAGATTGATAATCAGTGATCTTGAGATGGGGAAGATTATCCCAGGCCGAATGCACTCCTGAGGGTTCTTAAAAGTGGAAGAGGAAGCAGGACACGGAACCAGAGAGGCGGCGGAGTGAACAGCCAGCCCTGCATTGCTGGCTTTGAGCACGGAGGAAGGGGAGCAAGAGTTAAGGAACATGGGTGACCTCTAGAAACTTGAAAAGGCGGGGGAACAGAGTCCTGCCTCCAGAAGGAAGGTGGACTGCTGACACCTTGATGTGGCCCAAGGACCCGGGTCGGACTTCTGATGGCAGGACTAAAAGGTCACAATTTCTGTTGTTGTAAGACGGTGAACTCGTGATAATTTGTCACAGAGCCAATAGAATGATAATGTTGTCTCATATTCTGAAATTATTTGCCTATTTTCATTCGCACTTTTAAAGCCAGGATAGGAAACTGCATGCCCCTTCCTGAATTGACCTGTGGGAATTCTCTGTGTCACTTGGAGGCAGACTCTGTGCTGTAAATATGTTTTCCCAGCTTCCTGTTGCTTTAAGGTGCTTTTAATGCACAGATATCGATAATTTTATTTGTTAGTCTATTTAAATTGAATTATAGTTATATACAATATTGGTTTTGGGTGTGCAACATAGTGATTCGATAGTTACCTACCTCTTAAGTGCTTACCCTAAAAATGCAGTTACATCTGACAACGTACAGAGATACGACATTATTGACTGTATTCCCTTAGGCTTTACTTCGATCTCTGTGAGTTCCTAATTTTAATGGAGTCAAATGACCCATCTGTCTTTCATAGTTGTCTTTTTTGTGTCTCATTTAATAAATGTTTAGTGGAAGAACAGAAAAAAAACCACACATCTTCCTTTTTAAAGTTTTAAAGGTTTGCTTTTTAACATGGACATCTATAAGTTACCTGGAGCTGATGGTTCCTATTTCATGTGAGATAGGGGATCCTATTTGTATTAGAGGAGGCAGACAGCTGGGCATTAGCAGGGACAGGGAGGGGGACTCCAGAGGGATGCCTGCTAACATTGTACACATTCTGTGCAAGCTGCTCCCATGGGACGGGGAGTAAGGGTATAGATCATAGACGGGCCCCAACTGGAGGTTCCAAAATGGAAAGGGCGACTCTGACATCACCTCCAAATACACAGTACACCCACTAACAGTAAAATTCATGCCTCCCCGTGCTGGGACAGTTCCAAGGAGATACAAATATAGTCAGAACCTCCTCTGCTGGACGTGGAGGAAGCCTGAACTCCGGGAAGGCTCCACCTGTTCCCGCGGAAACCTAACCCCACTTAATGAACCGTCGTCTCCCTTCACATTGAACAAAGGCTTCCGTTATTCCCTCGGCGTGATCCCCCCCCGGGTCTGCCCACTGCTCAGCTCTTGGGTATGTACTCTTGTCTTTTCCCAAGTCTAAATCTCTAGATAAACGCTGAATGCTCAACAGCTTCTCTGCATCCGTTCTTGAATTCTCTCAGCGAGACCAAGGACCCATTTCTGGTAACATTTGGTTTCTGGTGTGGATAAGTTGCTTTTTTGCAGACCGTAGATCCCCGTCCTCATCAAGAATCCACATATGTGCAGGTCCGCTTCCGAGGAAGGCAAAGTCCCTTGCAGTCTCTCTTCCTTTCTCCCTGTCTTCCTCCTGTTCCTTCTCCTGTTATGTACTGGGTGCTCTTTCGTATAAAATTCAGAATCAACTTAGGCACATGCCACAAAAAATGCTGTTGGGATGTTGGTTTTTTGTATGAGCGCAAACCTGAGAACTATCAGAGCAAGGAACACTTCAATCTTTACCTAAGTCCTTAATGTTTATTAATGAAGTTAAAATTTCCTTATGAGTTCAGGCCATGCACATCTTCTGTTGGATTTATTTGTAAGTGATTTGTAGTCATCGCTACCCTTGGGAGTTAATGTATCGCTGGTGCACAGAAATGCAGATTTTTGTATCATGATCTTACATCGCCTGTTTTAACAGTTTGTCTATTTGTCTTGCCTCATGTTGGCTAGAACACTCAGAATGATACTAAATAGAAGCGATGGTAGTGAATATCCTTGTCTTAGTCTTCATTTTAAAGAAAATGCTTCCAGCACTTTCTCATGCAGAATGCTACTTTTGTAGACACAGTGTTATATATGAAAGGTTTCCTTCTATTTCTGGTTTACTAACAGGTTTTTCATGGTTGAATTTCATCAAGATGTTTCTCTCCATCTATAGAGTTGACCATAAGGCTTTTTTTTTTTTTTTAACTCTTTTAACCTATTAATGGGGTGAATTGCATTTGTAGATTTTCCTGCATTAAAAGGTCAGTGGAGACTCTGATTCTGACCAAGATTCAGTAAGAGGAATGGCATTTATCCTCCAGTCTCAACAATAAAAACAGATCAGTGAAATACAGGAAATAACAGTGTTCAAGACACTGGACCCAGGAAACAGGAGCAAGTTGTCTGTATGAGGCCAGAAACAAACCAGGTGAGCCTGTGGCTGCAGGAGCTCACCTCTGGGCAGGGCCTCCGGCTGTAGAGCTGAGAGGGGAACCCAGGTGGAGTGGACGCTGCCCTGAGCTGGGGAGACACAGCTGCGATTGGGGAGCAGAGGCTGCTGGGATCACAGAATAAAGCAGCCTCAGCCTCGGTGCCCAGGTTGTCTTCCCCACCTGCAGCAGATTGTACAGGGCCTCCCGCGGGAAGATGGGCCCTGCTCCAGGACAACCCATATCAGCTCTCCCGTGTCACCTGAGGAAAGGAGCTCGCCTCCCGAAGCAGAGGGCAGGGCCCTTGGGGCTTGCTCACTTCTGCAACCCCCCGCCCACCCCTGTGGCCCCTCTGCACAAAGCTCCAGGTTGTGCCAGCCCCCAGGGTGCCGGGCCACATAAGTGCCGTGAGTCGGCTCTGGGGGAACCCTGGCCCTTCAGGGAAGGCAGAGGCCTGGAAGGTGACCTAGTCTCCTTTGGAACAGAAACTGCTGCAAAGGCTGTCCTGGACAGGGCCGGGGTAAGCCGAAGTGAGCAGATGGAAAGGAGTTGGTGGGGCGGGAGCCTCTCAGCACATTGGGGAGGGCCAGGGCCTGGGCCGCACCCCCCCTGCCCTGGCGTGCAGTGGGATTTAGAAAGGGGTGTGCCTGGGGGGCTCCTTCTCCCAATGTCCCCCTTGTGGCCGGCGACGCTCGGGCTGCAGCCACTGCGAGGACCCGAGCCTGAGCCCCGCCCACTTCTTCCCTGGCTGGCTGGCTCCCCGGGGACAGCATCGCCTGCCAAAGCCCTGGCCTTCCAGAGACTCCGGTGCAGAGGGGCTGCAGGGTGGGGCTGGGGACCCACCCACCGTCTCGGTGCGGCGCAGTGGGGGCACGCAGGGCAGTAGGTCCCTGGCCGTCCCCAGACCGGCCCCACCCTCCTCTAGCTGGGCCGACTGTGGTCTGTCGGCTGCGCAGCCGTACCCACTCCGGTCCCCGGCCCTGCCCGCGTCCCCATCCCAGCCTGGTTCCCTCCCCCAGACCGCCCCGTCTGCACCTCAGTGGATCGGTTCCATCGGGACCCGGGGGTCACAGCCGGGCCCCACCTGCCTCGCGGGGTCCCCTGCAAGTCCGTCAGGAGCGCGGAGTCGGAGACCCGGGGGCTGAGTCCGGCTTCCGAACCGCGGTGGGGTGGGGTGCCCCGGAGCACTGGGGGCGATGGGGGCGGCCCGGGGCCCGCCCGCGGGGGAGCAGAGCCAGGCAGGCAGGTGGAGGCACACCCGACCGCCCACAGGCGCCGTTGGCGGTTTCAGGGCCGGTCCAGTTTGTCAGAGGCACGGACGAGCCCCCAGCTGGAGCGCCCTGCGCTTCTCCGCGCGCCGCGGCCGCCGGGCTGGGGCTTGGCTCCGGGATGCACGCCTCCGCAGAGCCGGCCGCGGGCCCGCAGCAGCACCTGGCTGGCCACTGCACCCCACCTACCAAAGAGGAGCGAACATTTAGAGGGCTTTTTGCTGTTTAAGCTTAACAGCATGCTTTAGTAAATATTTGTGTAAAAGAAAAAATCGTATATTGTGACTTCAAAACGGGAACAAAAATTACCAAATCTAATGTAAACTTAAAGCTACAAATCTACAAAGAAACCGCTGCCTTTTACTTACTTGAAAAGCAAAATAGCCTTGTGGGCTGGTGGAGAGACCCTCTTGAAAGGGGAAAACACACGAAGGGGCTATACAGCACAGTACTCCACTGGGCACAATTAAAGTGCTTACGGAATTACGGTTTATTCCACAGGAGGAAATGGGTCAATAATTTTCTCTAATTTATATGCAGCTTAAAATCTGTTAGCTTCTTCATCAGTAAACCATTTGACAAATAACTTAAGCGAGGACCCAAACTGTCCCACGGCGACTGGCATTCGCTGCTCCTGCTCAGCAATCTGCTGAGGTTTCAGGCTGAGCAGCGCCGGCAGGTTCACCGAAGTCCACGTCATTTACAAACTGCCTGTAATCATAATCTTGAAATAAAAGTGACAGAACATTTGGTGATCGTTTTATTATTTTAATATACTCAGGGTGAATTAACCCCTAAGTTCTAAAACAACAGCAAAAATATGTTACTTATATATTTTATAATTCTGGCACCTGAAATAAAGACAAATAGAAAACGGTTGAAACATTAGAAATCTGCAAATTTTCATTAGAAGTATTTACATTTGTATTCTAATGCCAAATTTATAGATACAATTCTTTTAAATTAGATTGATAGCATATTTCAAAATATGAAAATAGAAATAAATATTGTTAAATATTTGCAACATATGAGTGAATGAAAGTTCAATTATTAATCACTGGTCCAAATTATATATTTATTTATGAGCGGCAAGGGGTCTTATGTTCCTTTAAACTTTTTATCCTTTATTTTTGGTTTCTTAATAGTATATAATTGTAAAGCTTTTAATAGCCTCTAATCACTCGCAGGAGTCATTTCAATATAAACACATAATTCTTCTGTAGCCGGCAAGACTAACCTGTCTGCACCCAATTTTGTCAATCACTAAAAATTAAATGTTTTTTACAAATGACTTCTCTAAGTTACAATACAGAAAACACTACATGCATATTTCATAAAAGTTTTGATGAGAAGAGAATGACTTAACTTTTCTCATTATTATTCTAATTAAATAAATGTTTTCTGTACTTTAAAAATGAAATAGAAAATAATGGCCAATATCTTTTTGAAACCAAGAAGGATCATTTTATAATTATCT
Source organism: Phataginus tricuspis (assembly GCA_029783875.1). Taxonomy (NCBI): domain Eukaryota; kingdom Metazoa; phylum Chordata; class Mammalia; order Pholidota; family Manidae; genus Phataginus; species Phataginus tricuspis. The sequence goes on from JAQQAC010002837.1 coordinate 2,155,466, forward strand.
CAGTATCTGCACTGTTTTGCATAGCAAAGTTTTGTTATTTCTCCTTCCATGCTTTTTTCTTTTTTAATAGGGTATTTTTTTTAAAAGGCAATTTTCTTGGTATTACACTTGTATTTTTGAGTCAACCATATGGGAAGGTGTTAGTTTACCAAAAATGGAGACTGATTAGTGCAAATTATGGTCATTAATGTACCCAGGGAGCACCTTGCTCTAACAGCTCTTCATTATTTTAATGTATTTTGTTTTTTGACATGGCTGGGAATTAAAAATATTCAACAGTAATTGTGCAGTACAAATGTGACCAACTGCACACATTTCTTGCTGGCATTCTGAAACCTGCTCATGCAACGCTCAGGAGAGTGGAGCGTGTGCCCTGGTCACCACTGGCAGGGAGGGTCCCCTTCCTTGGGTCTCTGGGAGGCTTGGGCCCTGAGGACACAGGTGTGGACAGGAAAACACTGGGCGTTTCCAAGCAGATTTCAGACAAACACTGGCTTTTTCCCACACTACCTGGATAGGCTGCAAGCAGAACCACTTCTGTGGGCCAGGGCACGTGATCAGGAGCTGATTAGGAGACTGGATTTGGAGGTTTGGGTCTGTTATTTTAGGTGACGTTCTGGTGTTTTAAGCATCATATGAAGTACTTGAGAAAAGTGAACTTACAGTTCCAATTCCTACACGGATTTGAGAGGGTCAAGTGACAGGCCCAAACTGGGTGATTTGAGTTGGCTGGTCCTGCTGAAGGCTTATTTGTGGATGTTCAGCAAGGAAATGGCCCCAGACCCATGGCAGGAACCATGCCAGGTTTGCCCTGGGTTTTGGGAAGGTTGCTCTGACTGACAGGCGTCAGGTGAGCACAGGGGCCCCTGGGACATCATTTTGCACACCGGTATGCACTTTAGGACCTCTGGTGCAAAGAGCTTGAAGCGCCTAGGGAAGGGAGCCACCCGGTGCCACTCCATGCCCCACGCAGGGAACCTGCTGCAGGTGGAGCCCGGTCACGGCATCTAGCAGGGTGAGTGCTGAGGGGCCAGTGCTCAGGAGCGGCTGCTCTTGACCTTCACTTGTTAGAGGAGGACAGGTGCAGGCAGGAGGCGAGGAGAGAAGGCACAGGAGGTGTGTGGACACCAGCCCTCTCCTGCCTCAGTACCGCTGCTGGAGCTGAAGCCATGCGGATACTTAGCCACATGTGAGAACCCGATGTGCAAAGGCTCGCAGAGATTTTTATGGGAATCACCCAGGCAACTGCGGGACGGGCGCTGTCTGCTTGCCAGCTCCCAGCCTGTGGACTGACGGGGCAGCAGCACTTTGCGGGTTTCCTGGGCAGCGACTCGGGATCCTCTCCAGACAGAACACTCACCCCTCTGTTGACACCAGGCCTGAGAGATGGGACACTGATACCCGCAAAGTACTGGGAGATGAGGTCCTAACTCGCTGGGCACAGGCTCCATACACAGCCCATAAAGAAGACCAGCACCGCCAAGAGCTGGTGGCCAGGGTGCCGTGCAGGCCCGCCCCACCTAGGATGGTTTTTAGGGGAGATGGTTTGCAGCCAGGAGGCGGCTAGTCCCTTGTTCAGACAGGATGGAGGAGTGTCAGGTCACCGCTGTGTGTGTGTCCTGCCAGTGCTTTTACTCAAGGCCCCCCTCAGGGTAGGGATCTTGCTTCCAAACTTTGCTCCTGAGGCCCCTGATTTGGTCGTGGCTGGGCCTTTTCCTGCAGTGGACACACAGACACAAAGCAGAGGGGAGTCAGAGGGCAAAACTGGAGACAGCCTGCACAGCCGGTGCCCCGAATGTTGGGGGAGCATGTCTCTGGCTGCCTGCAGGTGGCACGGCAGGCAGACCCCGGGGTCCTGGCTTGTGTCCTAAGAACATGCAGTGGGTCTGCGTTATACACAGAGTGAATGCTGCTCCCCAGCCTTTGGAAGGCACAGAATCATGGGCAGGGAGCCTTTGGCAGGAGCTTGGAGCTGACCAGAACTTTGCTCTCATGACTGGACTGCTCACTAAGGAACCAGAGACAGGGCAGAAGGATGCTGATGCAATGCACCTGGGCTGAGTGGCAATGGAGAGGCTGAGCCCACCCAGTGCAGAGAGCGTGCAGGGAGACCCCAGGCGGGAGAGGCCTGGCCCTTACCCGGGGGCAGAGGTGGTGCCCTGGACAGCACGTGTGTCTTGCGCAGGTTCATGGTGCAGCCAGCTGGGCCCATCAAATGAGCTTTCCATGCCTGAAATAAGAGGAGGTGCAGGGTCAACCAGGCGACCGAGGGGTCACCCGAGGTGGCCTCCTGTCAGAGACAAAACCAGAGGTGGCTCCCAAGGCTGCGGCTCTCGCCCACGTCTGGTGCGTCAGGCAGAGCACCCTCAGGAAGGGCCCACAGCTCAGAACAAGGCTGAGGCAGCTTCCCTCCCAGTACAGCGGACACAGCATGTGGGTCTCGTCCCCTCTGAGGACAGAGAACAGGATCCTGCCCACCACGGCAAGGAGTGTGGAAGTGGATCTTTCCCCAGCCGAGCCTGCAGGTGAGGACACAGCCCAGCCCACCCCTGAGCACAGGACCTAGTCAGGCTGTACCAGGCTCCCGGCCCACAGAGGCTGTGAGGTAATACATGGGTGCTGAAGCCGCCTACCCTGTGGTGATTTGTTAGGCAGCGTAGATGACTTTCCACGGAGACAGATGGAAAGCAGGACGAGCCTGCTGGCTGAGTAAGAGGCTTTCCCTTGCCAGGGAAGGGGCCAGCTGTCTGGATGTGCAGGGAGCGTGCTGTGGTGGTGCGGCTGAAGCCAGGCTGCTGCGGGAAGGCTACTCCTGCAGGGCCGGGCCCTGAAGGGTGCACTGGGTTCTCTGCTCTGTGGACTTTGTTGTGAATCTGACGTTTTTCTGAGAGAGGGTGAGCCTGGGACAGCTGGGTGGTAAGGGGGTGGCAGGGCAGCCCGTCGTGCTCTCTGGCACCTGAGATTTCTGTGCTCAGGAGAAAGCTGCAGGGCACTTGCTGGCTCCCAGCATCTCGCTGCACCACATCCCAGGGGGCTGGGGCAGGGGGAGCCCCCCCAGCAGGATGTGGTGGGCAGACTGCAGGTGGCAGTGGCTGAGGGGCTAGAGCAGAAGGGGCTGAGCCCAACGCGGGTCTCCTGAACTGGGTGTTGGGCCCGGTGGCCCCACAGGGCAGAGTATCCATGCCTAGCATACAGAGGGCATTGCCTGCTGTCATGTTAGCAGAGCAACCAGTACAGGGTCTCTGATGCCCTCTGGCCCCAGCCTCTCACCCCCTAGCCCAGAAAGCAGGGCAAATGGGAGAGAGGCTGGGCATGGAAGGCCTGCTCTCCCAGGGCAAGTCAATGATGCCCCAGCGCAGCTCACATGAGGGCGGCGAGGAGGGCTGGGATTTCCAAACCAGCCTGGGCTCAGTTCTGTTCACAATATGGCCAAGATGCCAGTTAGGGCCCCGATCAATAGATGAAAGCAATGACTGGAAAAATAAGACTATTTCATGCTTATTTCCCAAAGAGCTGAGGCTCCTTGCAGAGATGTTAACAGATGTCACGGAAGGGAATCGGGAGAGCAGGCAGGCAAACGGAACAGCTGTCAGGCGGTGGGGAACAGAGCCAGTCTACACTGTGCGCCCAGAACAGTCTGCAGCTGTGGTCAGCGATGACAACACTTCCTCATTGCCACTCAAAGTGGGCACTCACCACAGTGTTGGTCACCTCCCCGTTAGGCCCTCACCTCCTCTCCAGGGTTGAAGTTCTCATGGCACAAAGGACACCGGTTTGCCAGCTTCTCTGATTTGGCAGCTGAAATGATTTCAGTGAAATGAGATTTAGTTGCTCCTGTGAGTCTCGATAAGGGGCAGCAGACACGAGGTACCAGCGGATGGCCTGGCAGATGCAGACCTGACCCCTGGCCTGTGGCTGGGCCTCCCCGGGGAATCCAGGTGTCTTGGAAGGGGCCCGAGGAGACACTCACGGTTACATCCCTTTGTCTTTATGTGTCTGGATAGCTCCTCTTTTAGAACAGCCTCACTGCAGCGCCAGCACTTCCCAAACTGGTCTTGTCTGTCGCACTCTGTCAGCAGGTGCTCTGTCAGGCTGGGTATCTCGACCACCTGGACTCCACAACACAGCACAGGGCACATTGTTAACAGCGCTGCACACGCCTGTCTCCTGTGCATACAAAGCCTGCCATGGCCTTCCCGCATGCTCCTGTGAAGGCAAGCGTGCATTTTCTCTCTGGTCCGTACCCCACAGGCTTCTGTAGCCATTTAGGGTGCTCAGAAAAGACTACGTGTCCTGCATGTCATGTGCCCTTAATGACATGTAAGAGCCGCTGCTGGGGGGGATGGATGCTCTGGTTAACTCCAGGGTGACACAAGCATTAGGGGGCGGATGGCTTAAACATGTGGCCTTTGGGCTCACATGCCAGCTCCCTGATGTTTCTGATTGTGCACGCAAACAGGGTTACGGAAGGGGTGTTCCGAGCTTCTCCTGCCACTCCGACATCTTTGGCAGGAGTCACATATATACCCTAACACTTCATGGCATGGGTGTTTACAGCCAGTGGGAGAGGCCAGTTGCCCATTCTGGGCTCCAGGGTCTGCACTGCCAGGCCAGGGGAACTGCTGGGAGGTGGTCTGCCACTCAGGCGGCATTTTCCCAATAGCACTTGCTCCTCTTGTGCCTCTGTCTCACATTTTGGTAATTCCCACATTATTTACAACTCTTTTATGATTGTATTTGTTATGGTGTCTGTGATCTGTGATTATGACTCAGTGAAAGCTCAGAGGATGGTCAGCATGTTTTAGCAGTAAAGCATTTTTAATTGAGTGTACATGTTGTCAGATGGTGCTGTTGCACACTGAACACACTGCAGTCTGGTGTAAACAGTTTTCATATGCGCTGGGAAACCCAGACACACAGGGGCTCCTGCCACTGTGACACTCGCTTCATCGCGGTGGCCTGGAACCAAGCACAGTATCTCTGCGGTGGGACTGATACATATTTGTTTACACTTCAATAGGAAAGTGAGAAACACCAACCAAAACAAAGCAGGGTGTATACATCCATTACTTTCCCACAACTTTTTCTGAAAACACTAAGACTTGGTATTTTGTGATTTGGCCTTTCAGGAACTGTGTGCCCAGCCCTCAGGCTGGGGCCTGGCCTGCTGTGCCGGGGCCTACCTGCTTGCAGTAATCACATCGGGTCAGCATGAGGCAATGCTTCCAGTAATGGAGATCCAGGCCTTCCTCTGTGAAGGATTCACTCCTTTCCCCACAAAAAATACATAAACTGAAACAAAACAGAGAAGTAAGAAGGCACAGATAGAGTTGAGAAATGTCCATTCTGCTCTGACTGTCCCGGGAGACTCTTCCTTTCCCCGATTTGGCCCCCAGTGGGCAGGCATCCCCCTCCTCCCAAGCTGGCCTCCGTTGGCTCCAGGAGGTCGAGGCCCCACCTCACCAGAAGGGTCTCAGGGGGGCCGGACGGGTCTTATACAAGGGCTGTGGAGGTGTTTGAGAGCAGTTAGCTTAAGACCCCTTCGAATTCCAACTCATCAGCGTGACCAAGCAGGAAGGGTATTCAAGTCACACAGAAGGATGAGATGAAGTCATTGCTCTAAATTCCCTGTAGATTCATGTGGTCCCCATGCAGCCGAAGGCATCTGCTGCTCCAGCATCGGTGCCCGTAAGAGTGCCTGTGACGGGCAGGCCGTGGCCTTCTGCTGGGCTAAGGGCGGACGTCACCCAGACTCAGCTGAATGCTGGCCAGGTGAAGGGGTGGCTTTCCCACACTCAGAAATGACCAAGAAGAGCCAGTTAAGTTGTCACAGTGAGCGAGGGAGTGCAGAGGGACCTCACCGTGTCTGGGTGTGGCTGTCCCTCTAACTGTTGTTAGCAGGGGCTACACACAACTTTACTCACTTATCTAGAAAGTGATTATCTGGAGTTTCTGGAGCAGTAGGTGGGGCTGCTTTCCTTCCTTGAGTTTCTGAAGAAAATAAAAAGAAAGCCATTTAATAACTTTTTGTAGAAATTATTTCTCAATTTTCAATGAGTTTGATGTGAAATCTATTTTAAAATTAGGCAAGGTGCTAAGGCACTCTTTCACATCCCGTGCTGAAATGCGGCAGGGGCTACAGCCCTTCGCTGTGTGAATGAGGGTGGCTTCCACAGGCAGCTTCTGTGTGAAACCTACGTACCCCGAGTCTTCGCCTTCACCTCCTGACTTTCTTTTTCCTAAAAGACAAAAACAGGCAGTTTAGGGACAGACGGTGGCAGTGGGAGCCAGTGAATCCAGGATACATTCGACCTTAGAAATGTGTTCTTGGGTTCTGTTTCAGAATTTCTACCAACAGTAACAGGACCGAGAGGGCCTTCCCTGCGGCTCCTGTGCTGCTCCAGGGAAGCCACCCCTTGTCCAGGCCTCTGCCCTTCCAAGTCGGGCACCCCTCCTTGATGTCTTCCCCCTCTCCCGCGGGCTCCCTCCTGCCCCCAGGGTGCCCCCTGCCTCATCTCCTCGGGCTTCCTGTGGCCGCCCGCCCTTCCGTAGCCGGCTCCCCAGCTCTGTCTGTGTGATGACCAGGGCTCCTGCCTTGTGCCCGACCCCCCTCCCGGCCTGGAAGTCACAGCTCCCATCTCCCTCCCACCAGCTCCTCCTGCTCTCCTGCCACTGTGTGTTCACTCTTCCAGTGGTTTGGGCACACATCCGGGGAGACCGGTGATTTCCGCCCTCTCCCTCCACAGCCTATGTCATGCCGGGCAAACCCTGGAGGCCTGACTTCAAAACACGCCCAGAGTCCAGGTGTTCCACCCACATCTCTCACCAGGACTGCGGCCACTGCTTCTGAAGGCTCTCCAAACACAGCAGCCGAGGGGACTCTTTGGTCCCTCCCCAGGGAGGTGACTGACTGTTGCTCGTAGCCTTGCTGGCTTTCTCAGCCTCTCCTGACTTATCCTGGGTGTCCGTGCTGCCCGTGGTGTGCCGGCCAGGGGCTTCCCTGAGCCCTCGGCTCCCCGGCTCCCACATCGCCCGGAAGCTCTCATCTCTGTCTCCAGCACCTGAGGCCACCCATCCTCCCCTCCAGGCCCCTCCTCAGGACAGCTTCCTGAGGCCGCCTGCTCTGCTCCCTTGGGACCCCTCCCCTGGCAGCCTTCCCTCCTTGACGAGGCATTTTCATATTCTCCTTATTTACTGCCCATCTCCCCCTGACCAGTGAGGGTCCACAGGGCAGGGCCACCAGTCTGCTCTGTCTACTGGGGTGTCCCTGGTTCCTAGAAGAGGGCCTGTTATACAAGTGCTTAATACGTAGTTGTGGGCTAACCAAGCAAGTTGGCACCGCAGAGTCTGTAGGCTGAGCTGGACCCCTGGCAGCACGGGCAGCCGTCCATCCAACGGGCCTCTGTCACACTTCCTGCCATGTTCCCTTCCCCTTATGCCCAGGGGCGCTTAGGCCCAGGTGGCATTCCCAGCAGACTGGATGGGAAGGTCCCTTAGTCCCGGCAGAGTTTCACTGCTGGGTGGTGGTAAGTGGTGGACATGGCTATGGTAGGTCCCGCTGGTCTCCCAGTCTCTTCCCGACCTTGAAGCTCCTTTCTGCCTGCTTCTCAGCCTTCTAAACACCACTGGGGCCTCTACCCACACTGAACAGGTTTTGAACTCACAGGGCGACGAGCCGTTCCAGCCTGGGGGCTTTGGGGCTTCCTGAACTTGAGGTTTTTCAGGAGAACAGGGACCTGAGTCACCCTGTTACTAGCATTTGAATGATGTGTTACAGCGTGGGTGTTGGCTGCCACATTGGTAGAAGATCAGATCCTACATCACAGGAAGTAACTTCTCTCAAACTCTGTCACTGAATATGAGAAACACGTAAGAATGTGATCTGGGAGCTGGACATGGACTGAACAGGTAAATATTAAACTTGCAAATAGGGCTCACGTGATTTATATGCCTAAGAGTAAAGAAAGCAAACATAACGGATTCTAGGCATCAAAAAAATACTAATTAATGAGAGGTGGGCTTATATATTTTTCAGGGGACCAACATAATGCCAAAAGGTGAATTTGAATTTTAGTTTTAAAATTAAATTTAGCTATGTATGCTTTGAGCAGCTTAGAAAACTCATTAGTGATTTTTAAATCCTTTTTTCTAAAACTCGGGAGCAATCAGGAAATTAAAAATATTCTAGCATTCACAAAAGTTCTGGAGATGGATGGTCCTGAGGGCTGCTAACAATGTGAATGTGCTTAATGGCATAGAACTGTACACTTAAAATGGCAAAAATGGTAAATATTACATTATACACATTTTCCACAATGGAACAAGTGGAAAAGGAAACTACCATTCTCAGAGCTGCCTCCCTAATCACCCACAGGCAGCAGGCGGGGCCCTGGGCCTTCCCTGCCCCACCCATGCCACCCTGCCCCATGCCCCACTCCCACCATGTGAGGAGAGGGCTTGGTTTTGCTCCTTGCTATACTTTCAGAGCCCAGAATGGTCAGGCACACAGACACTGAGTAGCAGCAGAGCCTGGACTGTCCTGGCTTAGCCACTTACTAGGTCATGACCTTGAACAAGTCTTATTTGCATACTAGGAAAAATAATGCATGCCTGACCTTCTTCGGCGGGTGGCTGTGAGACTGATTGCAACTGGAAGTGTCTATAAACACCATTTACTGGGTGGCGCACCCTGGGCCTCATCTCTGTGCCCCTTTTCTCCATTCTTTGTGGCCTCTCTTCCTCTTTCCTTAGGGTTAGCTGACATTCTAGTGTTGAGCTGAAATGTTACTGTGACTTTTTGCCACAGGAATTTCAACATATATTTTATCACATTTTCTTTCTTTTTAAAAACATTGTGTCTTTTCGTTAAACGGTGGTGACGGGGGCCTGACCTCTAGCGCGCTTGGGCTGGCAGCAGGCCTTGGGGCCCTCTCTCTGCTCAGCCACTGTGCCACTGGCCACCTCACCCCTTTCCCCTTCTCCTTCTTTCCTAAAGAAGTTTTCTTTTAACTTAAGGACTTAATTACAAAATCAGTAGGAAACTGAATCACAGAAGCAGCAAAGTTCAGAAAAGTTTACACTCAACGAAACACTGCCTGATCCCCTCCACAGGAGGCCTCCCCAGGCTCTCGGAGGGGGAGCACTGACCGGGCACCTTCCTTTTGGAAGACACAGAAACCAGACTTTCACGTCTAAGCGTATCTTCTCCATGGCCCCTGAAGGCTAGGAGCTCTGCACAGGAGACAGGTCCCTCTACCACCTCCTCGCCCCCAATTTCTCTCTAGACACTGCTGCAGCCACCCTTCTGTGAACATGGGGAACACATGATTCTCCAATGTCAAATTCAAACTATCTAGGGGAGGATTCCTGTTATTTACCCCAAAACTAAAGAAAAAACAAAGGAGACATCATTTGCACAGTGCCAGGTAAAGCAAATCCAGCGTGCCGTGGGTCTGCGTAAGCAGGGCCACAGGCTGCCAACCGGAGTGCCGAGGGCGGCTGAGGAAGGGCAAGGAAGGGCCTGGGATGGGCCGAGGAGGGGTACGCTTACCTTCACAGCTGGGGCTTCTGTCCGTGTCTCTCTCAGGGCTGCCAACTGTCCTTGTAAAGCTTTAATTTCTTCTTTCTTCCGTTTTTCTGCCTCTTCTGTAGCCGCTTTTTTCTGTGCCTGATATGACAATTACTCTTCCATTAGAATTGCTTTTGAGAGTTGTCTTAGAAATTGGAAGACTAATTACAGTGCATGAATCACGTTTCTCATATAATACAGTAATCGCTAAGACTAGGACTATAACTAAGGTTACGCGTACATACACCAGATTAATTTAACGAATGTTTCCTGAGGGCTAAAAGCTGCCAACATCCTTAAGGCTGTTACCCTTCCTGTCTGCAGATGGGGAACTGAGCGTCTCATGGGCACAAGGTGGAAGGGCTGGGATGGGAGCTCAGGGCACCATCACGCTGAGGGCGCTGTGTCTCCCACATGTGCGGCCCCTCAGGTACCTCGCTGTATTCATGCAGCAGACACTCCTTGAGCACAGGGTCAGGTTCTGCATTGGAGTTCACTTACCTTAATTTCAGCATCTGTAGGTCTGCCATCTATTTTACGAAACCCCTCAAAAATTGTTCTGTAGAGAACATTTTTGCGTGTGGTGGTGTCATCTGGAGGGAGGTACTCTAGAATGAAAGCCCGGTGCTGTAGATACATGTCCAGGATAATTCTAACTGCCGTCTCTCGGACCTCATACACTCTGTGCTCCAGGGCGCTCACTGAAAACTAAAAATAAAGTTGGGAGGGGTTCTTGTTGTTACTAAGCTTTAAAATAATGAAATTAATTTTTTTCCAGCATAAAAGAAATATAGGTATGTTATAAACATCTGAAAAGTGAAATCCTCAGAATTCCAGCTATTATGCTATTATGATACTGTTTACCTTCCACACATAGCTGAAACTTATGTTGTATATATAACTTGTGTTTTTGTTTTTTTTCCACTTAACATATTCATAAGCACTTCATAGGCTATATCCTGGGACTTCACATTAAGTATTAAACAATGTTCCATTCACAGAGAAGAGGAAATAAAACAAACTTCATGTATCGCCCACCTTCATTAACCGGTGTTATAACTTTAGTTATAGATCTTTTCTTTTTGTTCCAAGGAAATAAAACACCTTGGCTATCATGCAAATCCCCTTTGAAGTGCCCCTGGCCTTGCTGCCTTCTCCTCCTCTTCGGACGCATGGCTCTCTGAAAGCTGGCGTGTCCCCCACCTCAAGTCTGCGTTTATAGGAGGGTGTGCGCACATAGTTTTTATCTGACATTCTAAAGTGCTAGCGCTTCTGAAGTTGTTTTTCTAGGTGACGTCCCTTCTCAAGAGTTGTGCATGGCCCTTCATCCCAACCTGTGCCGTTCATCTAACTGTACTAGGCTTTCCGTCACGGGGGCCTGGTATCAGGCACTCGTCCCGTCCCGACTGGTCTTCCCACGCTGGGCACATCCACGTCACCCAGCGGCCCCCTGGGCGTCCTCACCTACCACGGCCTGAGCCTGCCACACTGTTTCAACCCCTCCCCAGCTGAGGCACCCCCAGGAGCCGGATCACCTCCCCAAGCACCGACCTGAAGGACCCCGCCCCCACTGACCACCTCCTACCTTGCCAGCTCACTGCCTCTGCAGTGCTGGGATCCCTGGCTCCTGCCACACATCCTTCCGGCCCCCATCTCCCTCTGGTCCTTGCTGCTCTGCATGCCATTAAGTCACTTCTGGCACTCACACATTCACACGAACCCTCACGGTCCAGGACCCCTCCTCCTTCCTGTGCATTCTCTGATGAAGCGGGCTGCGGCTGCAGACCAGAGAATCAGGCTGCCTGGTTTCATGTGGGTCCAAGCCACTGACAGTGTGCACAGTAAACTGACGCAGCCAGCCTGCCTTCTCAGATGTCACGGGGAGCCTCTCACACTTCTTTCTTGCCCCTCAGACCTCCACTGTCTGTTCTTGGCTTTGAGTTGACTGCCTCCTGCCAGAGGATGACTGGCTCTTGCTCCACTCTGAGCCAGACTTCGTGTGCAGCTCGGAGTCTGATCCCTCTGGCCAACCTCAGGGACTCTGCTCCTGCGGGGGAACCCTCCTCACCTTTCTCACTTCTGTTCATCTCTCCTTCTCCTTTTCCCTCCATCTGGATCAGTACATGCCACCAGCATGTCGACAGACCAGAATACAGCTACGTGCTCAACACCAGCCTGCCAGTCATCCCTGGGGCATAACTAGCCACACTTGCCAGGCTCCTGTAGCTGGGTGGGAACATCCTGGTCAATGGAAATGCGGTGGGAGGGGCCTGGCCCATAAAGACTCCTGGTTACCATCCTCTGGCCTTTCCTTTATTCAGGGACCTCCAAGGTCCTGTGGGAAAGCTGGTGGCATCCCTGAATGGCTGCATGGAACAGAGCACCTGCTGTCCCTGCAAACCACCTGGACAGCAACAGGAAGGGCGATACACCTAGACTGCACCACGCCCTGAAGCTTCAGCATCTGCTGGCAGCCCAGGAGTTCAAATGTGTGAGGCAGCCTCCGTGGTTCTGCAGTGGGAGCAAGAAACGGAACATAGAGGCAGGGAAGAAGGAGCTGTGTTGTGTCAGGCAAACAGGGGCTACAACGGTTGCCCTGTGACTCAGAAGGCAGTCACAGCCTGCTGAGTGGGTTGTGCTCAAGGCGGGTGGGAACAATCAGGGTATTGGTGTATTTGAGCTACAACTGGTGCCTCTGGCACCTTGACAAAAGAATGAGGGGCCTCAGGAGAATAAGCAGCCGGCGGCCATGAATGAAAGGGTGGGCAGCCCCAGAGGCCTGAGCAGAGGGTACCCTGGCCTGGCATGTGTTAATTGGCATGGGCACAGGAGCCCTCTGAGGACCAGTGTGAGTAGCCCGGGACGGAAGCGGGCAGCCTGCAGCCCAGTCCAGGCAGAGGCGGGGCACTGGCTGGGGAGCAAGTGGTGGGGGAGTCCCGGCAAGCTCTTGGCGCTGGCTCAGGAGGGGCCCACAGCACTCGCGGAGCAAATGGGAGAGGGGCAGTGCTGCTTGCAGACCAGGGGCGGCTGGGAGACGCGGCTCAGATGCACAGCAGGAGTTTGACACAGACGCGGGAGATGTGCGGCCTGACGCCCATGCGGAGATGCCGAGTGGGCCAGGTCGGAGCCAGAGATTGAGAGCCTTCCACAGGCTGCGAGGTGTGGATGGGACCTCCAAGCGGATGTGTGTAAAGAATAGGGAAGGATGAGGCCTGGGCGTTTCACACTTAAAAGTTGGGAAGATGAAACCTTGGTACAGGCACTGAGACATGGGGCTGAGTGCTACCAGGGGAAGCAGAGTGGAGGCAGTCCTCCCAAAGTGATTTAGTCACTGTGTAAGGCACACCTCTATGCATCAAACATGTGAAGAGAGAGGCCTGGACACCATCTGCCTTTCTGCTGTGCAAACCCAATCATGTCAGATCCAAACCCAGTCTCTGAGCCAGTCATTGGATTATGTGGACTCGGCAGAGGAGAAAGACAGCATTTAAATTGTATCAGAGCTGCCTCCGCCTCCCCTGGTGCCGGGCACGAAGGGCAGCCAGCCAGGGACGCTGCGTGGGAGAGCTATACTCCCAACACGTCTGAAATGAATTAGTGGGGAATCTGACTGGGCAGCACCTTTCTCTCCCATGACTGCCATGGCTTCACTGGGGTGTCCAAAGCACAGTCAATTCCTGTGCTTATGCAGTTGCTATCCTCTGTCACACTGCACTCACCTCTCACTGACAAGGTTCTCTGGCATTTGTTTATCACATGGACAAGGATCCGTACAGACAGCGTAACCCAGGAAGCAGGAAGACTCACATGCTAGGTGGGACAATGGCTATTTTTCTGAACTCATTCATTTAGACCATGAACACCGAGGTGACGCTCCCCATGCTCCAGGCACTACCCCGGTGTGGAGGCCCCGGCAGCCCGGCGCTTACCTCCATCACATCGCCCACGGTGAAGCCTGAGCCCTCGGTGCCCAGGTCTCTGAGCAGCCGGGCCAGGAGGTCTATCTGGCTCTTCACCAGGTGAGTTGAAGAGTTTGCTTTTAATGGCTGCATCAAGTAAGACGGAATAATTTGGAGAGACTTAACTTCCTTAAACAAGGCCATTTCCTATAAAAGCCAACAGAATTTGTTATTTTTCACTGGAAAGTGCTAGAGCCCTCAAAGTTCACACTGTAGGAAATGAAAAAAGAGGGACTAAAACATGACAGTGACAGACGGCAGTGAAATCATTGCTCTGTGAGCTCATGTTTCTCCTGAAGATAAAACGGCAGTAAAACAAAAACCTGACATGTAAGAAATAAAGCCACGACCACCCGGAGAGTAATGAAAGCTTTACAAGAAATGGGATTGAAAGGTCATGTTTCTCTTCTCAGGATTTTCCAACCTCAAGAAAAAGGCTTTCTAAATTCTAAAATTTTAAAAGAAGTCAGTTTTGCTGTGAGAATCACCACTTCAGTATTTGCTAAATGCCAGCCAAGAATGTAATAATGTGCGATGCTTAGTTGATGGAATTTCTGACAGGTTTCCATAAGAGAATGTTAAGTACCACTCCATATTTAACATCTCTAAATAAAGGAGTGCTCCTGTAATTAAGATATTTATGTTGCAATTAGTTGGACACAGAAAAAGGAAGATATGATAAAAGAGTGGAGCATGTGAGGTCAGTCTGGGTGGAAATCCGATTGAACAGGTCTGCAGGTCACAGCAATAAACCTCTTTTCTTGCTGGCACGATTAACGTTATATTCAGACCTCTGAATGGCTCTGTACAAATAGGAAAGAGAACAGAATGGGACACTGCTCAGAGCAGCAAGGGACTGTGAACTCCCCAAATGACAGATGCTGCCATGAATAAGCCGAATTCAGCCGAGTTCAGCCAGCTGATTGGCATGCTGGCCGGCAAAGACTCAGCCCTGCAATAAGCTGCTACAGGGCCATGTTAATGGTGGGGGGACCATTTCCGCACCGCCATGCCACTCAGAAATTGATGTGGCTTAAAAATGACAACTGGAGACTTCCGGGAAGATGGCGACGTGAACAGACTGGCAGAAAAATTCCTCCCAACATTATATTTATTCACGAAAACACAGCAAATACAACTATCCCTAAAAGAGAGACCAGAATACACAGGAAAGTGCACAGCGTACAGGTACACCTGAGAGGACTTGGCAGCCGGTGAGGCGGATACGATACGGAGCTGCGACTCGGCGGACCGAGCGCTCCTCCCCCCCAGAGCTCTGGCGGTCAGACACTCCGGAGAGAGGACTCGGCACCCGGTGAGGTGGGGAAGATACGGAGCCACGACTCAGTGAGACCCGAGCGCTCCTCCACCCCAGCACTCCGGCGGGAGTCCCAGCAAGGCAGGTAAGATACGGAGCCGCGACCCAGCGGGACCAAGCGCTCCTCCCCCCCAGCGCTCCAGTGGGAGGAGAGGATTCAGAGCCGGGAGGGAGTTGAAGTCTGCGCCGGGAGCGCCGACACACAGCCTGCGGTGTAGTGGAGATTGGAGAGACAGAGGGCACAGGGTCCCAGCCGGGAACGTGCAAGTTGCCCGTGGCAGGCTCCGGGAAGGAAAAAGAAAGGAGAAAAAAGGGAAGAAAAGCGCGCACTCTTTCTCAGCAGTCTTAAAGAGACAGGAGCTCGGTAGAGGGGCTGGATAGCCCCGCAAACTGAGCCCAGCAGGCTGGGAGTCCTGGGGAGCTTTGGACCCCTTAGCTGGTGACTGGGAAAGGGTGGCTGCTCTTAAGACCCCCACAGAGATCAACAGCTTCCCATTCGTTCCCAACCCGGCCAGAGCTATAAAGAGCTTTGCGGAGCGGTGTGGCCATACCTCTGGAATAGTGGAGCAACAGCGCCACCTACAGCATTCACAAAGAACCCACTCTCAGTGGCGTTTTTTTTTTTTTTTAGTTATTGTTTTTTCTCCCTTCTTTTCCTTTTTTACTTTCCCTTTCTTTCCATTATTATTTCCTTTCTTTTTTCCTTTTCTTCTTCTTCTTTTTTTTTTTCCTTTCTCCTTTTTAAAGTCATAAACAGCCCAGCTTAAGAGAGAAGAAAGAAAGAAAAGGGGAAAAAAAAAGGAGAAAAGCATGCGCTTTGTTTCTCAGTGGTCTTAAAGAGACAGGAGCCCAGCAGAGAACCTCATCGCAGTGGCACACTCAACCCAGCAGGCTTGGAGTCCTGGGGAGCCTCGGACCCCATAGCGGGCGACTGGGAAAGGGTAGCCATATTTAGGACTCCCACAGAGCTCAACAGCCTCCCATTCATTCTCACCCCGGCCAGAGCTTTAAAGGGCCGTGCGGAGCGACGTGGCCACGGCTCTGGAATAGTGGAGCAATAGCGCCACCTACAGCATTCACCCCCAGAGGGCGTTTTTTTTTTTTTTTTACGTGTTGCTGCTTTTTCTTTTTCTTTCCTTTCTTTTCCTTTTTCTCTCTCTCTTTTTACTTTTTTTATTAGTAGTAGTATTTTTTTTCTCTTTGGTTTCCTTTTTTCTTTTCTCTCCTTTCTTCTCTTTCCTTTTTAAAGTCATAAAGAGCCCAGCGGACATACGTGACAACTACCAACAACTAATTCTATAGTCATGAGAAGACAGAAGAATATGATACAGACAAAGCTTCAGACAAACACCACCCCAGAGAGAGAATCTGAAGGAATGGACATGCATAGTCTTCCGGAAAAAGAATTCAGAATAAAAGTCAAAGCCATGCTGACGGATCTACAGAAAAATGTGCAAGAGCTGAGGGAGGAAGTGAGGGAAGTGAGGAAAGACAATGCAGAAATGAGACAAGCCATCGACGGGCTCAACAGCAGATTGAATCAGGTTCAAGACACGA
>JAQQAC010002837.1:2177192-2197494 GCA_029783875.1 Phataginus tricuspis
AATATATTCATAAATGATGTATCTGATAAGGGGTTGACATCCAAAATATACAAAGAACTCACACACCTTAACAAACAAAAAGCAAATAATCCAATTAAGAAATGGGCACAGGACACGAATAGACACTTCTCTAAAGAAGAAATTCAGATGGCCAACAGGCACATGAAAAAATGCTCCACATTGCTAATCATCAGAGAAATGCAGATTAAAACCACAATGAGATATCACCTCACACCAGTGAGGATGGCCAACATCCAAAACACAAACAACAACAAATGTTGGCGTGGATGTGGAGAGAGGGGAGCCCTCCTACACTGCTGGTGGGAATGCAAATTGGTTCAACCATTGTGGAAAGCAGCATGGAGGTTCCTCAAAAAACTCAAAATAGAAATACCATTTGACCCAGGAATCCCACTCCTAGGAATTTACCCCAAGAATGCAGCAGCCCAGTTTCAAAAAGACAGATGCACCCCTATGTTTATTGCAGCACTATTTACAATAGCCAAGAAATGGAAGCAACCTAAGTGTCCATCAGTAGATGAATGGATTAAGAAGAGGTGGTACATATACACAATGGAATATTATTCAGCCATAAGAAGAAAACAAATCCTACCATTTGCAACAACATGGATGGAGTTAGAGGGTATTATGCTCAGTGAAATAAGCCAAGCGAAAAAGACAAGTATCAAATGAATTCACTCATATGTGGAGTATAAGAACAAAGAAAAAAAAAAACCTGAAGGAACAAAACAGCAGCAGACTCACAGAACCCAAGAACGGACTAATAGTTACCAAAGGGAAAGGGGCTGGGGAAGATGGGTGGGAAGGGAGGGATAAGAGGGTAAAAGGGGTATTACGATTAGCAGACGTAAGGTAGCGGGGGCACGGGGACGACTGTACTACTCAGAGAAGACAAGTAGTGACTCTATAGCATCTCACTACGCTGATGGACAGTGACTGTAATGGGGTTGGTGGGGGGGACCTGATGAAGGGGGTAGTTTAATCACCATAATATTGCACATGTAACTGTAGGTTAATGATACCAAAATAAATTGTAAAATTAAAAAAAAAAGTTAAATAATCATCTCAGGTGTAATCTAAAAAGAAAAAAAAGCTGCTGTGAACATCTGTATACAAGTCTTTACACGGATACTTTACTAAGTATTTACACTTTACTAAGAGTAAATTGGGTGGGTCACATTGTAGGTGTATGTTTAACTTTTAAAGAAATTTCTGAAGTATTTTCCAGAGCATTTAAATTGTTTTCCATTCCCATCAGCAGTGTAAGAGAGCTCCAGTTGTTCCATATCTTTGCCAGTATCTGGTATAGTCAGTCTTTTTCAGTTGCAGCCATTCTAGTAGATGTACAGTGTATCTGGTTGTGATTGTAGTTTGCACTCCCCTACTGACTGATACCAGGCATGTTTTTACGTGCCTATTTGACGTCCATGTATCTTCTTTTGTGAAGTGAATGTTTATATCTTTTCCCCATTTTGAATTGCCTTGTCTTATTACTGAGCTGTAAGAGTTCTTCTGTACTCCAGATACAAGTCTTTTGCCAAATAGATGATTTGCAACGAAAAAAAAAAAAGACAACTGAAGCAATGCCACCCTCTCATTCCAGTGTGCCTTTTGAGAGATGATATCTCCTCCCAATTCTGAGCTGTGTAACAAGGAATAACTGTTACTTATCTTTACCTTCTTATTAGTTGCTTACTTCTCTGAGCACACTCAAAAATTTTTGTATAAAATTTTAGAGAATCCTATCCCTGATGAACATAGATGCAAAAATACTCAACAAAATATTAGCAAACCAAATTCAAAAATACATCAAAAAGGTCATCGATCATGATCAAGTAAGATTTATTCCAGGGATGCAAGGATGGTACAATGTGCATAAATTCATCAACATTATCCACCACATCAACAAAAAGAAGGATAAAAACCACATGATCATCTCCATAGATGCTGAAGAAGCATTTGACAAAATTCAACATCCATACTTGATAAAAACTCTCAACAAAATGGATACAGAGGGCAAGTACCTCAACATAATAAGGGCCATATACAACAAACCCACAGCCAATGTCATACTTCATAGCAAAAAGCTGAATATTTTTCCTCTAAGAGATCTGGAACAAGACAAGGATGCCCACTCTCCCCACTTTTATTCAACACAGTACTGGAGGTCCTAGCCACGGCAATCAGACAACACAAGGAAATTAAAGGCATCCAGACTGGTAAGGAAGAAGTTAAACTGTCACTGTTTGCAGATGACATAATATTGTACATAGAAAACCCTATAGAATCCACCAAAAAACTACTAGAATAACTGAATTCACCAAAGTTGCAGGGTACAAAATTAATACACAGAAATCTGTTGCATTCCTGTATACTAACAATGAACTAGCAGAAAGAGAAATCAGGAAAACAACTCCATCTACAATTGCATCAAAAAGAATAAAAGACCTAGGAATAAACCTAACCAAGGAAGTGAAAGACCTATACTCTGAAAACTACAAGATACGCTTAAGAGAAATTAAAGAGGACACGAATAAATGGAAATTCATCCCATGCTCTTGGGTAGGAAGAATTAATATCGTCAAAATGGCCATCCTGCCTAAAGCAATCTACAGATTCAATGCAATCCCTATCAAAATACCAACAGCAATCTTTAATGAACTAGAACAAATACTTTTAAATTCATATGGAACCACAAAAGACGCTGAATAGCCAAAGCAATCCTGAGAAAGAAGAACAAAGCGGGGGGGATTATGCTCCCTGACTTCAAGCTCTCCTACAAAGTCACAGTAATCAAGACAACTTGGTATTGGCACAAGAACAGACCCATAAATCGATCGAGGAAGAATAGAGAGCCCAGATATAAACCCATGCATCTACGGTTAATTAATATATGATAAAGGAGCCATGGACATACAATGGGGAAATGACAGCCTTTTCAACAGCTGGTGTTGGCAAAACTGGACAGCTACATGTAAGAGAGTGAAACTGGATTATTGTCTAACTCCATACACAAAAATAAACTCAAAATGAATCAATGACCTGAATGTAAGTCATAAAACCATAAAACTCTTAGAAGAAAATAGTCAAAAATATCTTGAATATAAACATGAGCAACTTTTTCCTGAAAACATCTTCTTGGGCAAGGGAAACAAAATTAAAAATGAACAAGTGGGACTATATCAAACTAAAAAGCATCTGCACAGCAAAGAACAACATCAACAGAACAAAAAGGCATCCTACAGTGAGAGAATATATTTGTAAATGACTCATCTGATAAAAATCCAGACACTTTTCCTAAGAAGAAATTCAGATGGCCAACAGGCACATGAAAAGATGCTCCACATCACTAATCATCAGAGAAATGCAAATTAAAACCACAATGAGACATCACCTCACACCAGTTAGGATGGCCAACATCCAAAAGACAAGGAACAACAAATGCTGGTGAAGGTGTGGAGAAGGGGAACCCTCCTACACTGCTGGTGGTAATGTAAATTCGTGCAAACGCTGTGGAAAGCAGTACGGAGGTTCCTCGAAAAACTAAAAATAGAAATGCCATTTGACCCAATAATTCCACTCCTAGGAATTTACTTGAAGAAAACAAAATCCCTGATTCGAAAAGTCATATGCACCCCTGTGTTTATTACTGCACTGTTTGCAATAGCCAAGATAAGGAAGCAATCTAAGTGTCTACCAATAGATGAATGGATAAAGAAGATGTGGTACACATACACAATGGAATATTATTCAGCCATAAAAAGAAAAGAAATCCTGCCATTTGCAACAACATGGATGGGTCTACAGGTATTATATGCTCAGTGAAATAAGCCAGGAGGAGAAAGACTACTACCACATGATTTCACTTATTTGTGTAATATAAAAACAAAGCAAAACAGAAGGAACAGAACAGCATTAGACTCATAGACACTGAGAAGTGATCAGTGGTTACCAAGGGGGAGTGGTGGGGGCAGGGGACTGTTGAACTACTGTGATGTACATTTGATAAAACAAATTAAAAAAATATTTTAGGGAATTCATAGAATTTCTGAAGCTCCACATGGACCTTTACTTAAGAACACCTAGACTAGGTGAACTCACTAGCTAAAGACAGCACAGTACAGTTTCTGACCACTTGGTATAAATGTGAGCTGAGAACCTTACTCGTTTACTTTTAGCTCAGTACTTCCCACAATACCCAGCCTAGAGAGGCATTATTTGTTGAAATAATAAAATATTTACGTTGACAGTTATGTATTTACTATTTCTGTAGCCCCAATTTTCTGTTCTTATTTTTCCATGTATTTTTATTTCTTAAAAAAATTAATAGCATTTGTCGAATAAGAGAAACACTAGAAGAAACAAATTGTACATTTTAACCAATGTTTATCATCTGAGGCAAACTTTACCTCTTGGAGCATAAGGAGAACATGACCGAATCCCTAGGGAACAGAGAACACTCTTGGCTACAGATGGACTTTTGTGTTAAGAAAACCAAGTACCATAATTTATGTTATTATTTACAGCCTCCAATTTTATGGCCAAGTTCATACCTGAATAAAATTTGAAGCTATAATGCGGAGACGTGCAGAAGAATCTCCAGCCCTGGTAAGCAGAATAGGAATGGTTCTTTCCACACAGTGACTTGTTTCAAGTTTACTCAGTTTATGTTTTGGAATATATTGTGTAATTATCATTTTTAACAATTTCAAAGAAGCCTGGAAGACCTAAGAAAAAATGATAGAGAGAGAGGAGCTCCTGTAACTGAATCCCACAGAAGTAAGTGTGACATTTACTATTGGTAGTAAACATGAGCGGTAATGGAGGTCACCCACTGCCTGTCTGAAGGGCTGGAGGAGGCCAATTGCTTCCTCAGTAGAGTCTTGGCATGGGGAGGCCCGCATTCTCATTTCACTGTGTCCTGTTGCATGTGACACTTCCCCGCCAAGCCAGCACCTATCACCCTGCTGAGTGGGACACGCGCTCTTGGATAGATGTGGTGGTGGTGCTGTTTTGAGTTAGAAAAACAGTGACCCCCAAGCTCCTCAGGCCTCGTGAACCAAATAGTCATCACGGTGAGCCAGGCTCTGGGCCGGGCTTTTGGAAGTGTGGGGAAAGCTGCCTGTCCAGGGATGGCGGAGGGGCAGCATGCAGGCCACAGACTCTGCCCCGAATGCCTTTCCTGCTGGAGAACCTGAACGCCTGGTGGCGCCACCACACTGCAGGACTGTCACGCAGTGACCAGGCTACCTCTCGGGCTACTCTCACCTCTGGGGAACATCATGGCATGTCTGTCATACAGATGTTGGGGCCTCACCGGGGTTACTGTGTCTCTGACGGCTCTTCTGATGAGAATAGTGGCAGCTCTCAGGGTATTCTTCACGTCCTCCTTCGAGGTCCCGACAGGCATCTCCACCAAGTGTTTATACAAGGCGAGCAGCGCGTCTTCCCGGTATGACCATGTCTTGGAATAGGCCCCAGCAACCTGCCACAGACCGAGTCTTGCTGACTCAGAGCGGGCATTTCTGTGACATC
The DNA here is from genome assembly GCA_029783875.1 of Phataginus tricuspis. Classification (NCBI taxonomy): domain Eukaryota; kingdom Metazoa; phylum Chordata; class Mammalia; order Pholidota; family Manidae; genus Phataginus; species Phataginus tricuspis. The sequence continues at coordinate 2,182,749 of JAQQAC010002837.1, forward strand.
ACCACCCCCCCCACACTGTGCAACCAGGCCTTGGTTTCAAATGAAGAAAAATCTTTTCTAAGAACAGGATAATCATTTTTCTAATAAGGAAAGTTTAAGACTATGTTGAAATATGGACAGTATTAAGACCTCCACCAAGAGAGGTTTCGAGCCGGGCACTCAGGAAAAAGCTGCTGGGCTCACTTTGCGAAGGTGATGTGGTTGGCTTCCATTTGCTCTATGCTGCCAGCATTTCCCTGGGACGGGTGGGTGTCGGCAGAGGGAGCTGTGTTCAGTCTGGCTCTGTCCATACCAGAAACGCCCAGCCTTAGACGAGCGCTCATACATAAGATCCTAAAGTCTGCTTATGCTTCTGTTCTGCACACTCAGTAATGATCCCAGGACTCTTCAGTGGCATAACTGGGACAGATGGAACGAACAGGGTTGCACCACGTGCCCGATACAGCATGCACGGCACCTCCCTTCTTACCAAGGTCTCCCCGAGCACCTCCACGGCGAAGCTGGCCTCCCTCAGGGACTTCTCTGTTAGGGGCTCAGGCTCGCCTCCCGAGCTTCCTTTGGGAGCCTCGCTGGCGTCCGTGTCACTCTTCTGGGGCTCTGGGGCCACCGCAAGCTGCCTGCGGACAGTGGGAAGAGGCCGCTCGTCGTAGGGCAGGGCCTCGAGCTGTGGGAAAGGAACGGCAGCTGCAGAGCTCAGCGGGCCGGGACTCTTCCCACCTGAGGTCCTGCGCCTACCCCCACAGGCTTCCTGCTCCACTGACCCAGGCTGACCTGTGGCCTTTTGATAAATTATCCGTCCCATCTGATCAGAATAATTTATAGAATAGGATGTAATTGAAAAAATCAGATTAGGGTTTCTGTTCTGTAAACTCATTAGAGACCTGATAAAAAAGCGATGTAGATTTTGGCTCAACTACTATTTACCCCCAGCGATTTCAGTCCAATCAACATGTAGATTGCTGAACTAAAAGCTTACTTTTTTTCTGACAAGGCCTCGATTTTGTTCTTAGTTCATGACTTAGAAATAAGCACTGGGCCTCATTTTAAACATGCTCGTTATCCGGCAGCCTTACACTTAAAGCAGGCAACAAGGTACAGATGTGCAAACAGCCTCTTTCTGCAGTGCCTCCTGGCTCTGGGAAGGCTACTGTCTAATCCTTCCTCCATTACTTCCAGACATGCTTACTGAGCAGTGCATGCCCGCCAGGCCCCAGGGCCAGAGCTTCTGTTCTCACGGGGGAGATAGGTACACAAGTGGGACATAAGCAGCCAACTCTCAGGGAATTAGGTGGGAACTGAACGAGAGCAGCTCCTGAGTTCCTGAGGCAGCTGTCCCTGTGGGGCTGAGCAGACAAGGGAGCTATTTATTCACACTTAATACTTATGGAGATATTGAGTGTATACCACGTGCGAGCATAAGTTTGTCATATTCTAAAATTTATTCAAGTTTTACTAAAATGCTAAAAGAGGAGAAATTAGAGTATTTTGAAGTTCAGTTATTACATAACTTATAACAATCAAGCTATAGGTGAGAGGTCACGGGTGGGATGACAGTGACACTCAAAGATGCACCCAGGGGTGCAAGTATCTCGGGGGTGGCCAGCAGTACGGCCCTCCCTGCTCTGCCAGGCCTCGGGCTGCAGCAGGCACCTGCATGGGCCCACCTGGTATCCCCCTGCCCAGTGTCCACTGGCCACACAGCCATGCCTGTCAGCAGAAGCTGCAGGGGCCTAATGAACCGGGCTGCATGCTTCCCCTCCTCGGTTCTCGTCATCGCTTCAGGGGCTGGCATGTGGCGGAGGCCCATCCAGTTGGGGTGACCTGGGGACTCTTGCCTAGAGGGGGTGAGCACTCCTGTCAGGGCAGACCTGAAGGTGAGGGCCACGGGACAGTCCCAGCTCTGTGTGACTTGCAACCACAGAAAAGAGTCGAAGGATAGGAAGAACCCAGGCTTTGATGTCATTGTTGAGCTACTGAATCAAAGTGACCCTGGAACCCACCTGAGTTCTTAGGCTCCTGGTTACAGGAGCCAATGACCCCCATGTGAGCCAGTTCTCTGACACTTACAGTGCAGCAAGTTCTCCTAGCAAAGTCACCACACGGCTTGTGCCGAGGGTGGTCCCATTAGGCACTTTACGAGCATTCCTGGAAATAACCCTTTTAAGTGGGTGTCCGTACACTTGCAGAAGAGAGACCACTGGCAGACGGGGCAGAAGCAAGCAAGAGGCTGATACATCTCCTGTGCTGGGAAAGCCCTGGCACAACACAGATCCTCACTACATACCTGCTGAGTAAACCGCACACGACTGCAAACCAAGCTGTCTACGTGGGTCTGGAGACGCAGGTCTGGGGCAGGTGGGGATGGGTCTGCTGTGGAGCACTGAGGAGAGGCATCTGGCGGGTGCACCAAGGGCTTCTCTGGAAGGAAGGACTCTGTGAACCAGCTCCCTGCTGCTCTGTCCTCTTGCAGCAGAGAAGGCACAGGTCGTTGGTGGCGAGGGCTGCTGGGGTGAGTGGGCAGATGGAGGGGCAGGTCTGAAGGCCTCTGCACCTGAGGAAAACAGGACACTCAATTCCCAATGCCATGGGCTCCAGCACCTGGGGGGGGTGGTGGTCCAGGAAGGCAGAGTGATGGTCTGCACTGCGTGCCCTATGGTATTGTGGCACCTCGCCCCATCTCGGATGGCTGCTTAGTGGACCCCAGGAGTGACGTGCACACCACAGCCGAGGGTGGGGATGAGTGTGGGCCACCGCAATGTGGAGAAGCAGGACAGGGCAGGGAGCACCTGGGCTGGGCCCAGACAGACTGCTCAAAGCCTGGCTCTGGGGTGTCCCTGCGTGAGCAAAAGCAGGTCACTCTGTGTCCTTGTAAACAAGTGAGCTGGATTTTGTAGTGTGCGCTGGGCATGCAGGAAGTGCTTTAGACAGGTTATCTCATTTAATGCTCACCATTGTGACACCCTGTAAACCTGAGTGAAACTGAGGCATAGTTCAGACAAGGGTTAAGCTGTGGTCATGCAGCACCATGGTGGAGCCGGGCGTTGAGTGGAGGCAGTCCGGCGCCAGGGTCTGCCTCTCCACCATGACTCTGGGCCCGGGTCCTGCTCTGTAGTGAGCGCCAACCGCCCTCCCACATGGGCTCTAGAGCCAGGAGCAGAGCACCTCCATGGAGCACGTTCTCAGGCTGGGGCTGGTAGGCTTATTGTCCCACAGCGCTCCCAAGGGGCGCGGGGGCCAGGGCTGTCAGCCATTCATTTCACAAACAAGGAAACCAAGAGGGAGGGATGAAGTGACTCCTGGCAAAGCGGCACAGCCAAGGCCTTCCTGGCCCCAGACGTGTCCCTTTCTCTCCTGGGAATTCTCCTGCAAGAGTGCATGAAGGCAAAGACTACTGGATGCGGCCACAGGAGCTGAAGTCGCCTGCCAGGAGTGTGCCCTGGGCATTACACATGTGCGTTTCACAAAGCTGGTACACCGTGAACTCTGCGGTCGCCGGCTGCCTCTCTGGGGCCCGGTCCTGGCACCTACCAGGTCAGGGTCCGCGAGGCTGCGGAGCGCCAGCTGCTCGTACACCTGTGCGCGGAAGAGCTCCATCTGCTGCTTCTTCTCCTTGGCGAGGTCATAGTCCTCCTTCTCAACCGCGCAGCGCTTTTCGACCTCATACCGCCCGAGGCGCTCACCAACCTGCAGGCACAAGGTTTGCTGGCTTTCAGACAGGAACCAACTCCCATCAAGAGCAAACGCAGCCTTTAAAGCCAGGCTTCCATGAGAGTGGCTACCTCTGCAGTTGCAGGGGGCAGGGGGTGGCACAGAATGAGGGGGCCCCGTCCACCCACAAAGGTGGTGCTGTGTGTCACTGCAGCATCAGCAGTTCAGTCATTTTTAGAACCTCTCTCGTGTTTCCTACTGTTCTGTGGTAGCAGCTCGGCACGTGGGGCTGATGGCTGAGGGCGGGTGTGGGGAGCGGCCTGTGCTGCCGTTTCGGTCTCTGTTCAGGCCCTCAGCTGTTTGTAGTGGACTCACATCTGTGGACCCAGCTTACTTCTGTGGACCCACGCTAATCTCCACAGCTTTTAGTAACCCTTCATTTCCTTTAACATTAGGGTATTTAGACATAAAACCTGTCCCGGACGGGAAGAGCAGCTCTTCTCTCCAGAGGCTGTACCTTTTGCAAGTCAGCGATGGCCTGTTTCAGGTTCTTGGCATAGTCGTACTGTTCCTTCTGCACAGCTTCACGCTTTCTCTCATCTAATTTGCGTATAATCTGGGCAACTTCTGGATCTTGGTACATATCAAAAGCTAAGTCATCGAGTGGAGAAATATAGTCAGACTTCCTAAAGAAAGAAACGAACATCTCAGTGCCGATGTCGATCCATGTGGCAGTGTAACGGCAGGGGCGGCCCTGCAGGCTCAGGGCCGAGTATCGCTCACCCCAGCAGTTCCTGCCCGAGAAAGCAGGGGCTCGGCAAGGTTGGTAGTGGGCTTCAGGTCAAGGCTCGAGAGTGCACGTGGGTCTGACTCCACAGCTCTGCCCTTGATCATCAGTTAAACTGCACTCAGGCTGTCAGCACCTTTGGTGCCTCCATTCATTCATTCGCTCATTCATTCAACAACCATTCGGGGTACAAACTCTGCCCGACACTGTTCTAGGTACCGGGGACATGACAGTGCATGATCATCTGTAGAATGGGGCAAACCAAAACCAAAACCAAACCAGGGGCTGGCCGGACCCCACCCTGGCAGAGCTGGAACCGGGGGCCCTAGGGGAGCAGTCACTGCGATGAGCAGCCAAGATAGAGAATCGCCATGACCCGGCCTGATGCTCAAGGGTCAACTGCATGATGTCACCATCAAGTCCTGCAGGAGACGGAAAATCCTTCCACGAGTAAACAGCCTTTCCAGCTATCTGAGTGATCCCTTTCTGATTAAGGTCACCTCTATTTGCTCCTTCAAGGTCCATCGTGGGCCGACGGCTCTCTTCTGGGTCTAACGTTTAGGACAGTAATGGCAGTCTAACTACTCAGCATCACTGTTAACAGAAGACAAGCTTTTAAGTCTCTGCGTGTCAGCTACACGAAATCAGCCTGTAGTGAGCTTTGTCTTGGCTATCTTTACATATGGGTAAATTTAAATTAAAATAGTACATGTAAAACGTTTGGGCGTCTAATAAACTCAAACAGGATACAGGACAACCTCACCTTTCAAAATGACCTGGTGTCCCCCTACACCTCCCATGCCTGCAATTCAGGCAGTTTGCTCAGAACGACAGCACCTGGCTCGGAGGCCCACAGCTTAGGCAGCTTTGAACAGCACCAGGTAACCTCTGGGGTGACTGAATGGTGACACATGGTGTGTCTACATGATCACTTTACCTATTTTTACCTAAATCTGTTTTACAATCTTAGGTCTAAGTTGCTTTGCCTTCAAGTCCTAGAGATGAAAAAAACAAAGACTTCGTTTCATTATATAAAAATGCTGCAAAGAAAAAAAATGATGTTCCTGGCATCCAGTCAGAACTCCAGCCTGGGGCAGCTGGCGGGTGAGTCTCCACCTCCCATGGTGCCCCCGGTGGGGACGAGCGGATGAAGGTCTGGGCCCGCCTGGCCCTTCTGAGCACCTCCTTTGCACAGGCCTCTCTTACCTGACCCTCAGAAAGCCTTGTGGATGCGGCGGCCCACCATCCCACCAGGCTGATGTGATCGAGAACTGATTCACGTAGAAACAAAATAACCCTGAGAACTTTTATCAGAAATGCCAAATGGGGTCCAAGAGTCGAGCCATCCCACCTGCTGGAGCATCACTGAGGGCAGAGCAACTGCTGTCGCGGACACGGGGGCAGTGGAGGGGGCCCCCAGTGCTCTCCCAGGCGCTCTGGTCCCTGCCGCCGCCGCTGGTACTGTCAGGCACCAAGAGCCCGAGGTAGAGACTGAGGAGGTGGTGTGCTGACAGCACGTTTCACCCACTTCACCTCGTAGGCACTCCACACTCCTAACTGCCTGAGGGCCTGCAGGGATGTGAGGCCTCCGTGGGAAGCCAGGCTCACTATCCCCAGGTGTACATGCCTAGCATAGCAGGTGGCTCCTGAGGCACCACAGAGCAAACCTCCGTGTTTCACGCACAGGAGGGCCCAGCTTAGGCACTCACTGCTTCACGTCAGCAGTCTAGGCGACATGCAGGTGGAAGTGGGGAACCTGAAGTGTGGGCAAAAGCCAAACGTCTATTAAAACCTAAGTGATTTTTCTTTTTGGGAAGCCACTGTCAGGGAAGGGGACGAAGTACCATTTGAGCTCCTCCTTCCTTAGGCTGGCGCCTTTGGAGGGGGTCCCCTGGCTCTAATAAACAGTGGGCGCATGGCACAGGTGCCCCAGGAGCTCTCTGGTCTGAAGAGGCGGCTTGTGGACAGGGGGCTGCAGAAAGGACCATGATCCCCAGACTGCTCTCTGCTCCTGGCCTACTGCAGGTCCTTACCTGTTAAGAGGCAGAAAAACTAGCAAATGCATGAAGTTGCCACGTACAGGACACAGAGGCACAAAACCTGACATGTGACTCCCTCGTCCCTTGAGAATAAGTTAAGTTTTAAAGCAGACATAAGATGAAGCCTCCAGTAACTGAAAATTGGGTCCATTAATACCCTTAACTCCTACCTATGGAGCTGCCCATGCCAATAAAGTGCCACAGGATGGCTGACAGATCTTTTCTCTGAATGCATTTTAGGAACTTTCTAGTAATACCTGAACACACAAGAAATGAAGCTGTCTGTGAAGGGCAGATCATGAACACGTGCTAAATAAAACAGAGACCCTAATCTTCAGGTGGGCTTAAGGCAATCCTTCAGTGGCTTATCCAGCCCAGGCTGAATTCAGAGGCCTCACATCCAGGTTCCTTTGGGAATGGTTCACACTTCGGTGATTCTGCCCTGTGGGAGGGGGACTCTTACCCAGAAGAGGGGCCTTCGAGAGCTGGGTCCTCTGTGTTGTGGCCCACATAATGGTCAATCAGCTTCTCTCTAGAGGTCTTTGGGGGCAAAAAGTCCTGCTTAGTATCTCAGAGGAACAAAGGAATGACACAAAACATTAATTAAAAGATGATTTGATATAAAGGTGTCAGAAAGCTTCCATGGTCCTGGTTTTTAGGAGGGACAAGTAAAATTCTTAAGTAAAAGAAGGTTTAATATACTATGCTGCTGAAAAGCATCTGATAGTTATTCACCAGACAATTTTATAAATATTTTTAAGATGACACTTTTTGTGGCAAAAATAAATAAGAAATACATTTTCTTTGTTAGGAATGAAACTTCTCAAACTTACAATATTGCTTTCATCACCAAAATCTGCAGGGTCTCCAATGATATTTATTGCAACCAGAGCAACCTAAGAAAGAGATAATAAGTAGGGGTTAAGTATAAAATGTTTGCAATGACTTAACCCCTTCACAACACAGTGCTGACCCATCGTCATGGGACAATGTACACACAGTCCACTCATTCTAGATGTTATGCCAAGGTACAGAATCACTATGAATACTTTTTGTAAGTTATATAAGTTAATATTCTAATGCTGAGCCAAGTGTCTATTTTAATGTTCAAAGGATATTAAAACAATAGCTAAAAAACCTCCAAAGCTTTATACCATAGCCTTGCATTGAGGCATCACGGGGTGGTTAACTGAAGGCTTACTATGGGGCCACGGCTACACAACCCTGGTAAGTCAGACAACACAGCAAAAGCTACATTAACACAGTTCGGTTTGCCCAGGTCAGTGAGCCTCACCCGAGGGGATGGGTCACTGTCCACACCCTCCCTTTCTTGAGGGTCCCTGTGGCTGAAGTCAGGAACCAGGGGTATTGCAGGTGAATGCATGCAGAGTGGGTGGAGGAAGAAAAGGTTAAGAACCCTTCTCTTGGCTTCCTGTTAAGTGGCGCCTCAAAGGACCAAGCGACAGAGCTCTCCTCCGATTTGTGCACTTGTACAGAACTGTGATTTGTTGGGACGCTTGCGCTCCGCATGGGGAGGTGGGGAGTGCTGCAGATATGTGTGCTAATAAAAGATCGCTTTGGACACATGTGATTTCCACTACACTAATTATGTCCACCCGCTTCCGGAAAAAGGGAACGGAAGGAGGGAGGAAGGCCGAGGACGAGAGTGGTAGTAGCAGCTTGGAGCTGTACTGCAGGCAACGTTAAACCACATTCCCAATTTTTACCAGGGGATTTATCTTGTAAAAGTTTAGTGGGTTCATCTAGAACATGTTGCCCAACTGAAATATAATACAAGCCACAAATGTAATTTTAAGTTTTCTAAAAGACATAGTAAGAAAATTAAAAAGATGAAATTAATTTCAATGGTATATTTAACTTAATGTATCCAGACTATTATCATTTCATCATGCCACTGGCTTTTTCCTTTGTGTTGGGCCTTGAAGTCCAGTGCCGAGCCGAGATGCGTGGTCTGCTGCACTGACTAGCCACGCCCCCAGGGGGCAACAGCCACGCGTGGCCTGATGCCCCTCAATGGGCAGCGCGGCTCCAGGAAAGCCTAACAGTCCCTCAGGGAAACTGCCACCTTAGGCGAAGGCTTGGAAAACACCTCTACGAACAGGCATAGGGTGACGTGATCCTACCAAGAGGTGGTGGGCGGCCAAGAGTGGAGGCGTTTGAGTCAGACCTGATTATATATGTTGAATTTGTTGACATGGTTTTGGTGAAAAATCAGCTTCAGAAACTGTCCCACTGCATCCACATAAACTGATTTTAGTTCCCGGGCTTTGCAGCCTGTCTTTTCGTTGTCACAGAGAGACACGTAGCTGAAAGAAAACACATAGGAGAATCATGCTGGTAGGAAAACTCGCTGTTCCGCGTCTGCCCCCTCTCCTGCTGAGCGCAATAGGTTTAAAGAAAAGTTCAGTCTAGAATGAAAAAAGGCTAGGAGAAAAAGCCCAGAAATCAAGTTCTAATTAGTATTCTTAAGACAAGTTCTGCATCTGAAAAGTAGAGTTCAATACGATGGATACAAGGACAACACTGTTCATGGAGCACTTCCTCTACGAGGCAGGTGGTAAGACACCGGGAACCAAACACAAGTGCAACAGGGGCCATTCGTTAGTTTGCAGTTGCTTTGAGGTGGGATTGGTCAGGTTAAAGCTACCATTATAAATCTCAAATTTCTTTCTTACCCAAGTCTTCGAAACCGCTCTGCTTGATATGGTACAAAATACTCAGGTAGGCTTTCGCTAATGTAGAACTCAATTTTACTTGAAATCATGTATTGGTGAGCAAGTAACTGTAATTTTCTTATTCGACATCTCTCCACCATTTGAAGAACAATTTCTTGTGGAAACAGGCAAAATCTGAAAGCAAAGACATTTTTGTTTTTCGGCACAGTGACTGGAGGGGTTCCCGGTGCCTGCGGCGGGTCTCCCAGGTGACAGGCAGGTCTAAGGTTCCGATGGCATGACGGGCCTGAGCCTCTCTTGCTCTATCCAGCTTTTCAAGGCCTGGGCCTAAGCTTGGAGTCAAGATTTTATTTGATCTCCTTGTAGCCCAAGTGAATCATACTCTCGGCAGCTAGTAAATGGCCTGAAATGAAATCTGAAGTTTATCACAAGATAAACACATCCGTCATAAGAGGCGGCACTAGAGGGCAAGACTGAGCCAAAGGATTTTCTACAGGACCCTAAATGCTTCAGGAAAGCCACTTACTTGCTTATAGATTCCTGAGTTATGAGTGAATCTACACTGTGCTCCGTGGCCTGGAGAAGGGGCCTGCCCCTGCCCATGCGGGCGCTTCTACTGCGGAGAATTGACGCAGCACATAAACCCCGATGAGAACCGGCTGGAGGCAGTGTCAGCGAGGGCCTCACGCGGCAGTACATGCTCATGACCGAGGCAACAGAGCCCCACGCTTCAGACACCTCGTGGGTGGGCACGCGCCGGGTTAAGAGAGCAGGGAAGCATCCGAGGCCGTGACAGTCAGGAAAGGCCCTTCTACCTGCAGGGCCACTGCCCTCTGAGAACTCGGTGAGCCCTCAGGTGTACGCCTCCCTGCTCACATGCCCGGCCCTCTGCGGCCTCTCTCCCAGCAGCCCCAGCACTCCACCAAGAAGACAGGAGCCTTGATGGGCTCCTGGCCATTGTTCCCATGACGGAGAGCATCTCCACCGGTGGTATCATCCTCCCCACCGCCCAGCTGTGCTGCCCCGAGTCCGCTGGCTTGTCTCTCCAGCCCATCAGCACACAAACGTGCCTTGGAAACCCTCATTTTGAGAAGGCCCTCCTGTGACCCCGTGCCCCCTCCAGCACCCACCCCTCTGCTTGGCTGCCCTCAGTGGACCTCACGTGGGAGCCACCTGTGGTCACTGTGGCCGCTCCAGGGCAGTGTCAGCCCCACACCGGTAAAGGCCACTGACCTCTGTGATGCTCCTCCATGCCCCGGGGCTGGGTTCCAGGCTCCCTTTTCCATTTGCCCCTCCCTTGGGGGATCCTATCAGTCCCATGGCTTTAAAACCTCTTACTTATAGAGAAGCCCGAACTAAATGTTGTCCAGAGTCCAACCGTATGATCTGGTTGGCAATCTCACATTTCCATGTAGACACCTGGAAGGCACTAGACGTGACAAATGAAACAAACTCCTGACCCCAGGCCCCTGTCCTGCCCCAGCCTTTCTCCCCCTGAGCTTGGCTCACCTCAGCAGGGCACCCCCTGACAGGGGCCAGGCCTTTCCTTCAGCGTGACAGATGGTTAGGCTTCCCCCCCACCGTGGCCTCCTATGACTCCTGCTGGGCAATGGCCTGGCCTCCCCAGGAATACAGGGAACACCTGCCTGTGGCAGACAGGACCACAGAGGGGAAGAGCACGCACAGGGCCATGAGGTGGGGCCTGGGAGAACCTGTGGGAGCCTGTGCGGGTGACTCTGAGGAGGGCACAGGGATGAACGGGGTGGGTGTGTGCTGAGAAAGTGGGGCCAGTGAGGACCGAGGGGACAGGCTGATTCCTGGGTGCCAGCACCAGGTTTTCAAAGCCTTGAAGGTTATAAGAGAGGTGCTCTTGGGGCAAGAGTGCAGCCAGGAGACACTGGAAAGTGGGCAGCTATGAAACAAGGGCTGTCCCGGCCCAGTGCCGCTTCAGACACCCAGAGTCACTACTTAGCTGCAGGGCCTGGGTGCGGGCAGACCTTGTGTCTGTCAGTGCCTCTGTCCAACAGCATCATTGCTCAGTTCATGTCTCTGTCACCTTTTGGTAATTCTCACACTATTTTAAACTTTTTCATGATTATTTTATTTGTCACGGTGATCTGTGATCTGCGATTACAACTCACTGAAAGCTCTGATGATAATTAGCATCAGGTATGTACATCATTTTTCTAGACATAATGCTATTGCACATTTAATAGACTGAAGAATGGTACAGATATAACTTTTATATGCACTAGGAAACCAAGACATTCATTGAGATCACTTTATTGTGATGTTCACTCTACTGTAGTGGCTTAATCCTGAACCCACGGTGTCTTCACTGAGGTGAGCCTGTACTATAGTTTGTGGTGAGGTCATTCCAAATATAAGGACACTTAGCAGTATACTATGAAATAATCCTTCACTACTAAAACATATCTCCAAAAACAATTTAAAGAAAACTAAGGCAACTGACAAGATTTGGAAGCCGTATACTTTTAAAAATCCTTAAAAAAAAAAGGGTTATGATTTAGCTATTCAAATGTTCAAATGTAGGTTATGAAGAGTTTACAGGTGAATCAAAACACCCTTTAATCTGATTATAAAATGAAACAGTAGATTAAAAAAGGCTAGTATGTAGCTATATTTTCAAGATAAAGTGATAGCTCTAGATTTTGAATAAAAATAATTTGGCACTACACCATTCATGCCTAAACTAGCTGTTGGTGAACCTTCCTGCCCTCTCCTGGGGAAGGGCATCCGGCCGTCGGAGGACTTCAGGCTCCTGGAGCTCCTGGGTTGTGCTGGGTCCTGGAGGAACTTCCTCGCTGCCTGCGTGCCCGGAGCTCTGCCCACTGAGCGCCTGTCAGTTCAAGGAGCACGCCCTCTTTAATAAGGGCTGACACGGCACCTCAGGAATGCTCTGCATTTAGTCTGGAGCCAAACCCAGTGAGTCCTCGTGGTACCCAAGGGCACATGTACCTTTTCTTTGGTGCCATGTCTGTAAGCTTGCCACTAAAACATCCGGCAGCCTTGAACACATACCACATCAAAGCATGTATTTATTACTAGTAAAAAGGGTGCCCTTTCTGTATGTTTAAGTACCTTTAATCCACACATAAACCTGAGCAGGTGTAATTAGCATCCAGGACCTCTGCTGAAAGGAAATGTGTTTGTATAAAACTGTGGCCCCCTCTCACTCTTGGCCCCCTGGCCAGGGGAGAGGCAGGACCGGGTTGGTTAGTGAGTCTGGGGAGAAGCACAGGCGTGCTGGGATGTGGGCTCAGCAGGGCTCAGACCCAGGAAGCCTGCCTGCCTGCAGCTGAAGCCTTGCTCTGCAGTGCCAGTTTCATCAGCCGTGAAGGGGCTGTCTGATCCCTTCTGCTTTACTCTGTTGCTTCATTTCTCAGGCCTCTGAAACTCAGGGTAAGGGAACGGGGCCTTGTTTGTTGGGTCTCCTCAAAAACTCCACAAGGAAACATTTTAATTTTAAATGGGATTCACATTCACCTTTTCAGCTATACATCTTCTGAATAAAAGCAAGACACAAGTGTATGGCTGTATTTGAAATGTCATACATATTTACACACCTATGAATTAGGAGTAAATAGTACCTTCTACTCAGACTTGGAAAACAGGTCATGAGGAGAAGGGACACTGCAAAGGGGATGGACCCAGCGGGGTCGACAGTGCACAAAGCCTGATCAGGCCCCCTGTTACTCAATAGCCAACCCTAACTCTGCCTTCGGTGGAGAAAGACAGCTCTCAGGGAAAGACTTAGATGTTTCGGAAAAATACTAACCAGTATTATATTACTTAAATAATGAACATCTTTAAAGGTATACAAATATTTAAGACAAATTTGAAAAACTTTCTTGGTTAAAGGATGGTGTTACATAAAAGCAGTTAGATGTAAAATATTTTACTATAGGAGCACAGCCATGAACTAAGAAATCTGCATGCACAGACCCCTGCGGGGCACAGATGAGCACGTGAGAGAGGCATGTCCCAGAGGAATGTGGTTAAGCAACTATGGGCATCATACTCCTTCTTCCTACTCATTCGAATTTGCACACCTCCTAAGTGAATGTAGGTTAATGTTATAAGGGAAAAAGGTCCCATCATTTCTTTAAGAACATTAACAGAAGGAAACATGCTCTTGTGTGAATGGTAGCAACACTGTGGCCCTGCCTGACAGCCCCGTGCATCTGTGTCTGAGTCACGGCGAGCGGGAAGCTGAGAGTGAAGGGCGCCCACACACTCTCTGGAACCCGCCACCGCCCTGGCCCGAGGTCCCCAGTCTGGCCCACCTTGGCGACCTCCAGCCGCTGACGGTTGGTCCGTGGATCATTAGTTCCCGGGCACTGAAGCCGTCTTCGTGTCCAGAGGAGCTGACAACTATGAATCCAATCTTGTGGGGCATCCTGTGCACTGGGCTGTTTATAAGGGCAGGAAAAACTTCTTTAAAATAAAGGAACTTAGTGACAATTAACAACATTGAAAGCACTATTCTTCATCCCTTGCTAATATACCAAATAATTCACAAAGTATTCAGAATTTTTTCTTCACTTTGAAAGAGTCTAGTTTTTTGTTAAACAATTTTCATAAGAGACTCTAATTCTATTTCAGGTATCACTTAAGTTATCTTGACCCTTTGCAAATATATACACCCCAAATCTGGCCAGTGTTGTGGGTTGAAGATGTGTTGAAGTCTTGACTCCTGATGCCCGTGACCTTATATGTAAACAGGGTTTCTGTAGATGGAATCGAGTTAAGATGAGGCCACACTGGAGTAGGGTGGTCCTACTCCAAAATGACTGGTGTCCTCATAAGAGACACACACTCAGGCAGGGAGAAGGCCATGGGACGACTGCCGAGCGACTGGGGCAAAGCGTCTACAGGCCAAGGACACCAAGGACTGCTGGAAAGCACAGGGGCTGGAAGAGGCAGGGAGGCACCTCCCCGGGAGCCTGCAGAGAAGAGTATGGCCCTGCTGACACCAGGATGTCAGACTTGTGGCCTCCAGAATAAATTTTTGTTGTTTTAAGTCATCTAGTTTACGGTGCTTTGTTAGGACAAAAACAAAGTTTTTGCTAAGTTACAAATACAAAGGTTATGATAACAGTTGGAAAACTAATATACAGTGTGTTAATAAGTTATACAAATCTAAGGGGAGAAGGAGGCCATTCATTCCACAGCATTACTGCTAAGTGAGAACACATGACCCAAGAAGGGAGAGCAGCACATGCACCCCAGAGCCCAGCTGAGCAACTGACCCCACGGAGACAGTAAATACTGGATGAGTGATATTTTATGCCATGATTTTCTAGTGAACCTGCCTTTGTTCGCAGTTAAGTACCACTCTGGGGGCAGATGTTGTGTCATCTAATTTTGCCTGCTCGACATGCACCCTGTCTTGGTTTGACAGGAGCAGCTCGATGGCACTTTTCTTTTTTTACAATTATTTTATTTTAGTATCATTAACCTACAATTACAAGAGCAATATTGTGGTGATTAAACTACCCCCTTCATCAGGTCCCCCCCACCAACCCTATTACAGTCACTGTCCATCAGTGTAG
>JAQQAC010002837.1:2197894-2271319 GCA_029783875.1 Phataginus tricuspis
TGAATCTGTAGATTGCTTTAGGTAGTATAGCCATTTTGACAATATTTATTCTTCCTAGCCAAGAGCATGGGATGCATTTCCATTTGTTAGTGTCTTCCTTAATTTCTCCTAGGAGTGTCTTGTAGTTTTCAGAGTACAGGTCTTTCACTTCCTTCGTTAGGTTTATTCCTAGGTATTTTATTCTTTTTGATGCAACTGTTTATGGAATTGTTTTTCTGATTTCTCTTTCTGTTAGCTCATCATTAGTGTATAGGAAAGCAACAGATTTCTGTGTGTTAATTTTATATCCTGCAACTTTGCTGAATTCAGTTATTAGTTCTAGTAGTTTTGGAGTGGAGCCTTTAGGGTTTTTTATATACAGTATCATATCATCTGCAAATAGTGACAATTTGACTTCTTCTTTACCAATCTGGATGCCTTGTATGTCTTTGTTTTGTCTGATTGCCATGGCTAGGACCTCCAGTACTATGCTGAATAACAGTGGAGAGAGTGGGCACCCCTGTCTTGTTCCCGATCTTAGATGAAAAGCTTTCAGCTTCTCGCTATTAAGTATGATGTTAGCTGTGGGTTTGTCATATATAGCCTTTATAATGTTGAGGTACTTGCCATCTATACCCATTCTGTTGAGAGTTTTAATCAAAAATGGATGCTGAATTTTGTTAAATGCTTTTTCAGCATCTATGGAGATGATCATGTGGTTTTTGTTCTTCTTTTTATTGATGTGATGGATGATGTTGATGGATTTTCGAATGTTGTACCATCCTTGCATCCCTGGGATGAATCCCACTTGATCGTGGTGTATGATCCTCTTGATGTATTTTTGAATTCGGTTTGCTAATATTTTGTTGAGTATTTTTGCATCTACGTTCATCAGGGATATTGGTCTGTAATTTTCTTTTTTAGTGAGGTCTTTGCCCGGTTTTGGTATTAGAGTGATGCTGGCTTCATAGAAAGAGTTTGGAAGTATTCCCTCCTCTTCTATTTTTTGGAAAACTTTAAGGAGAATGGGTGTTATTTCTTCTCTATATGTCTAGTAGAATTCAGAGGTGAATCCATCAGGTCCAGGGCTTTTGTTCTTGGGTAGTTTTTTGATTACTGATTCAATTTCGTTGCTGGTGATTCGTCTGTTTAGTTATTCTGTTTCCTGCTTGGTGAGTCTTGGAAGGCTGTATTTTTCTAAGAAGTTGTCCATTTCTTCTAGGTTTTGGAGCTTGTTAGCATATAGATGCTCGTAATATTCTCTTATAATTCTTTGTATTTCTATGGGGTCCGTCGTTATTTTTCCTTTCTCATTTGTGATTCTGTTTATGTGTGTAGATTCTCTTTTTCTCTTAATGAGTCTGGCTAGGGGTTTATCTATTTTGTTTATTTTTTCAAAGAAGCAGCTTTTGGTTTCATTGATTTTTTCTATTGTTTTATTCTTCTCAATTTTATTTATTTCTTCTCTGATCTTTATTATGTCTCTCCTTCTGGTAACTCTGGGCCTCATTTCTTCTTCTTTTTCCAATTTCAATAATTGTGTCCTTAGACTGTTCATTTGGGAATGTTCTTCCTTCTTTAAATGGGCCTGGATTGCAATGTACTTTCCTCTTAGGACTGCCTTTGCTGCGTCCCACAGAAGTTGTGGCTTTGTGTTGTTGCTGTCATTAGTCTCCATATATTCTTTGATTTCAGTTTTGATTTGGTCGTTAACCCATTGATTCATTAGGAGAATGTTGTTAAGTCTCCATGTATTTGTGAGCCTTTTTGATTTCTTTCTGAAATTTATTTCTTTTTATACCTTTGTGATCTGAGAAGTTGGTTGGTAGGATTTCAATATTTTTGAATTTACTGAGGTTCTTTTTGTGGCCAATATGTGGTCTATTCTGGAAAATGTTCCATGTGCACTTGAGAAGAATGTGTATCCTGCTGCTTTTGGGTGCAGAGTTCTGTAGATATGTTAGGTACATCTGTTCTAGTGTGTTGTTCAGTGCCTGTGTGTCTTTACTTATCTTCTACCTGGTTGATCTGTCCTTTGGAGTGAGTGGCATGTTAAAGTCTCCTAAAATAATTGCATTGCTGTCTATTTCCTCTACGTCGCTGCACACGGCCCTTTAAGGCTGTGGCCGGGGTGAGAATGAATGGGAGGCTGTTGACAGAGAGGGAAAGAAAAAAAGGAAAAGAAAGGGAAGAAAGAACAATAACTAAAAAAAAAAAACAAAAAAAACGCCACTGAGAGTGGGTTCTGTGTGAATGCTGTAGGTGGCGCTGTTGCTCCACTATTCCAGAGCCATGGCCGCCGCTCCACAAGGCCCTTTATAGCTCTGGCTGGGTTGGGAACGAATGGGAAGCTGTTGATCTCTCTGGGGGTCTTAATAGCAGCCACCCTTTCCCAGTCGCCAGCTAAGGGTTCCAAAGCTCCCCAGGACTCCCAGCGTGCTGGGCTCTGTTGTGGGGCTATCCGGCCCCTCTACTGAGCTCCTGTCTCTTTAAGACCGCTGAGAAAGATATAGTAATCAAAATGGCAAAGATCAAGGATAAGGACAGACTATTAAAAGCAGCCAGAGAGTGAAATAAGATCACATACAAAGTAAAACGCATCAGGTTATCAACAGACTTCTCAACAGAAACCTTAAAGGCCAGAAGGGAGTGGCATGCTATATTTAATGCAATGAAGCAGAAGGCCCTTGAACCAAGATTACTTTATCTGGTAAGATTATCATTTAAATTTGAAGGAGGGATTAAACAATTCCCAGATAAGCAAAAGCTGAGAGAATTTACCTCCCACAAACCATCTCTACAGTGTATTATGGAGGGACTGCTATAGATGGAAGTGTTCCTATGGTTTAGTAGCTGTCACCAGAGGTAATAAAACCACAGTAAAGAAAGAACAGCTAATTACTGAGCAAATGCCAAATTAAACGAATTATCCCCAAAGTCATTAAAGGATAGACAAACAGCACAGAATATGATACCTAATATATAAAGAATGGAGGAGGAAGAAAAAGGAGGAGGAAAAAAAAAAGGAACCCTTAGATTGTGTTTGTAATAGCATATTAATTGAGTTAAGTTAGACTCTTAGATAGTAAGGAAGTTAACCTTGAACCTTTGGTAACCACAAATCTGAAGCCTGCAATGCCAATAAGTACATACCTATCAATAATCACCCTAAATATAAATGGACTGAATGCACCAATCAAAAGACACAGAGTCACTGAATGGATAAAAAAACAAGACCCATCTATATGCTGCCTACAAGAGACTCACTTCAAACCCAAAGACATACACAGACTAAAAGTGAAGAGATGGAAAAAGACATTTCATGCAACTAATAGGGAGAAAAAAGCAGGAGTTGCAGTACTTATATCAGACAAAATAGACTTCAAAACAAAGAAAGTCACAAGAGACAAAGAACATTACATAATGATAAAAGGGTCAATCCAAAGAAGACATAACCATTATAAATATCTATGTGCCCAACACAGGAGCACCATATGTGAAACAAATACTAACAGAATTAAAGGGGGAAATAGAATGCAATGCAGTCATTCTAGGAGATTTCAACACACCACTCACTCTGAAGGACAGATCAACCAGACAGAAAATAAGTAAGGAGACAGAGGCACTGAACAACACAATAGAACAGATGGACCTAACAGACATCTACAGAACTCAGCACCCAAAAGCAGTGGAATACACATTCTTCTCAAGTGCACATGGAACATTTTCAAGAATAGATCATATCCTAGGCCACAAAAAGAGCCTCAGTAAATTTAAAAAGATTGAAATTGTACCAAACAGTTTCTCAGACCACAAAGGTGTGAAACTAGAAATGAATTATGCAAAGAAAATGAAAAGTCCCAGAAACACATGGAGGCTTCACAACATGCTCCTAAATAATCAATGGATCAATAACCAAATAAAAACAGAGATCAAGCAATATATGGAGACAAATGACAACAATAATTCAACACTGCAAATCTGTGGGACGCAGCAAAGGCCATGCTAAGAGGAAAGTATATTGCAATACAGGCCTACCTCAGGAAAGAAGACCAATTCCATATGAGCAGTCTAAACTCACAAATAACGAAACTAGAAAAAGAAGAACAAATGAGGCCCAAAGTCAGTAGAAGTAGGGACATAATAAAGATTAGAGCAGAAATAAATAAAATCGAGAGGAATAAAACAATAGAAAGGATCAATGAAAGCAAGAGCTGGTTCTTCGAGAAAACCAACAAGATAGATAAACCCCTAGCCAGACTTATCAAGAAAAAAAGAGACTCTACTCACATAAACAGAATCAGAAATAAGAAAGGAAAAATCACTACAGACACCACAGAAATACAAAGAATTATCAGAGAATACTATGAAAAATTGTATGCTAACAAACTGGATAATCTAGAAGAAATGGACAACTTTCTAGGAAAATACAACCTTCTAAGGCTGACCCAGAAAGAAACAGAAAATCTGAACAGACCAATTACCAGCAACGAAATTGAACTGGTAATCAAAAACCTACCTAAGAACAAAATGCCTGGTCCAGAGGGCTTCACTGCTGAATTTTATCAAACATTTAGTGAAGACCTAATACCCATCCTCCTTAAAGTTTTCCAAGGAGTAGAAGAACAGGGAATACTTCCAAACTCATTCTATGAGGCCAGCATCACTCTAATACCAAAACCAGGCAAAGACACCACAAAAAAAGAAATTACAGACCAATATCCCTGATAAACATAGATGCAAAAATACTCAACAAAATATTAGCAAACCAAATTCAAAAATACATCAAAAGGATCATCCATCATGATCAAGTAGGATTTATTCCAGGGATCCAAAGATGGTTCAACATTCAAAAATCCATCAACATCATCCACCACATCAAAAGAAGGACAAAAACCACATGATCATCTCCATAGATGCTGAAAAAGCACTTGAGAAAATTCAACAACCATTCATGATAAAAACTCTCAACAAAATGGGTAAAGAGGGCAAGTACCTCAACACAATAAAGGCCATATATGAGAAACCCGCAGCCAACATTATACTTAACAGCAAGAAGCTGAAAGCTTTTCCTTTAAGATCGGGAACAAGACAAGGATGCCCACTCTCCCCACTTCTATTCAACATAGTACTGGAGGTCCTAGCCACAGCAATCACACAACACAAAGAAATAAAAGGCATCCAGATTGGCAAGGAAGAAGTTAAACTGTCCCTTTTCACAGATGACATGATATTATACATAAAAAACCCTAAAGAATACACTCCAAAACTACTAGATCTAATATCTGAATTCAGCAAAGTTGCAGGATACAAAATTAATACACAGAAATCTGTTGCATTCCTATACACTAACAATGAACTAGAGGAGAGAGAGAAATCAGGAAAACAATTCCATTCACAGTTGCATCAAAAAGAATAAAATACCTAGGAATAAACCTAACCAAGGAAGTGAAAGATCTATACTCTGAAAACTATAAGACACTCATGAGAGAAATTAAAGAAGATACCAATAAATGGAAACACATCCCATGTTCATGGATAGGAAGAATTAATATTGTCAAAATGGCCATCCTGCCTAAAGCAATCTAGAGATTCAATGCAATTCCTATCAAAATACCAACAGCATTTTTCAAACTAGAGACCATCATTCTAAAATTCATATGGAATCACAAAGACCCCAAATAGCCAAAGCAATCCTGAGAAGGAAGAATAAAGCTTGGGGGATTATGCTCCCCAACTTCAAGCTTTACTACAAAGTCACAGTACTCAAGACAATTTGGTACTGGCACAAGAACAAACCCATAGAGCAATGGAACAGACTAGAGAGCCCTGATATAAATCCAACCATATATGGTCAATTAATATATGATAAAGGAGCCATGGACATACAGTGGGGAAACGACAGCCTCTTCAACAGCTGATGTTGGCAAAACTGGACAGCTACATGCAAGAGAATGAAACTGGATTATTGTTTAACCCTACACACAAAAGTAAACTTAAAATGGATCAAGGACCTGAATGGAAGTCATGAAACCATAAAACTCTTAGAAGACAACATAGGCAAAAATCTGAATATAAGCACGAGCGACTTCTTCCTGAACGCATCTCCTCAAGCAAGGGAAACAAAAGCAAAAATGAAGTCATGGGACTACATCAAACTAAAAAGTTTCTGTATGGCAAAGGACACCATCAACAGAATGAAAAGGTATCCTACAGTATGGGAGAATATATTTGTAAATGACATATCCGACAGGGGGTTAACATCCAAAATTTACAAAGAATTTACACGCCTCAACACCCAAAAAGCAAATAACCCAATTAAAAAATGGGCAGAGGATATGAAGAGAGAATTATCCAAAGAAGAAATTCAGATGGCCAACAGACACATGAAAAGATGCTTCACATCACTAATCATCAGGGAAATGCAAATTAAAACCACAGTGAGATATCACCTCATACCAGTAAGGATGGCCACCGTTCAAAAGACTAAGAACAACAAATGCTGGCAAGGATGTGGAGAAAGGGAACCCTCCTACACTGCTGGTGGGAATGTAAGCTAGTTCAACCATTATGGAAAGCAATACGGAGGTTCCTCAAAAAACTAAAAATAGAAATACCATTTGACCCGAGAATCCCACTCCTTGGAATCTACCCAAAGAATACAACTTCTCAGATTCCAAAAGGCATATGCACCCCTATGTTTATTGCAGCGCTTTTTACAATAGACAAGCTATGGAAGCAACCTAAGTGTCCATCAGTAGATGAATGTATAAAGAAGAGGTGGTACATATATACAATGGAATACTATTCAGCCATAAGAAAGAAACAAATCCTGCCATTTGCAACAACATGGATGGAGGTGGAGGATATTATGCTCAGTGAAATAAGACAAATGCCAAATGATTTCCCTTATCTGTGGAGTATAACAATGCAGCAAAACTGAAGGAACAAAATAACAGCAGACTCAGAGACTCCAAGAAGGAATTAGTGTTACCAAAGGGAGGGCTGTGGGAGGGCCGGTGGGGAGGGTGGGAGAAGGGGATTGTGGGGTATTATGTTTATACACATGGTGTGGGGGATCATGGGGAAAACAGTGTAGCACAGAAAAAGCAAACAGTGAATCTGTGGCATCTTACTACACTGATGGACAGTGACTGCATTGGGGTATGGGTGGGGCCTTGATAATATGGGTATATGTAATAACCACATTGTTTTTTCATGTGAAACCTTCATAAGAGTGTATATCAATAATACCTTAATGAAAAAAAATATATAAAAAAAAGATTTGAAAAAAAAATCAGCTGTAACTCTGAATAGGAGGTACCATCTAATATATTCCAATAAAATTTTGCTTATTTAACATGCTTGATACATGATATAGATCCTTCTTTTACTTTCATTGAGAAACTGAAGAGGACAATGTCTAAATTAGTTACTGCCTGGCACTTGTTAATGTTTCTTGGAATGTATGAACAAATCATTAAAAACTGAATGGCTAAAGATCCTAGTTATTTTTAATACAAAGCTCACTGCAAGATGCCACAGTCCAGTGGAGGAAAACGAAAGCTGCGAAAATACTGAAAAGCAGATGGCAAAAGCGAACAAGTGTGATATAATCCACTGTGTGCTGAGGAAGCCCCACCTATGCCCCCAGCACCATAGGCCAGGCATGAAATTCGTCCTCCACGGCCTGCAGCTCCTCCCGAGTGCTCGGGCTCTCAGCCTGGACTCACTTTCCCCTTGGCCTCCCCTTACTCACCTGCCATCTAGTTCTGTACCCCCCCCCCTCCCCATCCTCTGAATGCCAAGTCTCCTGGTCCTGTCTTTGGAACAAATGATCACCTCCCTCTTCTCTATCCCACGAAGACCAGGACTGGGCCAGGTCCCCAGCCAGTGCACAGCCCCACCCACTCATCCTGAACTGCTGGCGCCCAGCCAGGGTCACAGCCATCCATATCCTGATTTGCAGTCCTTGATGGGATCCCTCTCCAGGGTTGAAAGGCTAGCTCTGTCCTGACCCAGTTTGCTGTTCATACCCTCGCTTTTTGTCATTGACTCTAAAGCCCAGCCACACTTAACCAAAGCTAAGTTATATCCCTCTGCTCTGACGTCACCAAATCCTTTGATCACCTTTAAGAGCAGGGCCTGCTACGTCCTGTCCCACCTTGAAAACAGTAGGTATCTATTAAGTATTTTCAACTGAATGTGATTATATATTCTGAAATTCTAAAATCTGCAAAACTCTTCACATTGCACGCCTTTTGTAGGGACTCACTCCTTTACACGGGACTTTGGCTTGCAGATGGACACCACTTTTAGGACAATTACCGCGTGCCAGGGACCGTCCTCAGCACTGGACATGTTACTACCTCCCTCACAACTCTGACAGGTTCACACCAACTTTAGAGATGAGGAAACTGAGCTACACAGGGGCCCTTGCCCGAGGTGGTCACAGCTAGCAAGCCATATGGCAGTCTGCTCTGCCGGGCATGTTCCAGAGTCTCTCTTTTTACCCTAATACCCTCTGCTAGGGTGCTCAGACTCAGAGGAACTTTCAAGTCTGAATGGAGATGCAGCCATCATACTATGCTGCCTCAATGAGACAGAAGCAAGCACTGGCACTTAGGAACCAGGCAGGAGAAATGCCTGGGTGCCATGGAGGCAATGTGCTTACCTCAGCGTGGGTATTTGAAAGGGATTCCTTTTTGCTCACTCCCAAAGTCCTTCCACCTTGTACTCTGGGATCCCCTTTGTATTACATGAGATACTTGGGTGTCACTAGAGGATGCTACTATAGGCTCTAAAAAGTCACCATTAACATTTTGGGAGAACCAAAGCGCAGCTGAATGCTCAGCTGGTAGCATGCAGACCCCAGCTGCCCCGGGGTCCGCTGACCCTCTTCCCCAGTGGGCACCACATGGCATTTCTCCCTTGGCAAGCGGCAACTGCTCGCCACTGCTCCTTACCGCACATGCCCACAGGTAACTCAGGGGTCCTTTAAGTCTACTTTTCAATGTGTTAGGGTTATTGACATCTATAAATTAAGTTGAAACAATATAGCAACTTCCCAACATTTTGCCACAAGACTAGGAGGCAAAATTTGTTTCCACTTTTCAAGAAAATGTCGATGTTACACAAACAAACGGTTATTCTTAAAAGCAAAAGATTACTTTGGTCAAGTGATCTTAAGGATTGAAAGTGTCTCAGAATATTTGAAATGGAAGGGGGTTGGGTCAGAACTGACCCTGCACAGGGCAGAGCCACGGCCTCACACGCTTCGGCCAGTCAGTCAGGAGGCTGGGCGCTGTCAGTCGTGCGTCCGGAGCACGGAGGTCAGGATCTGGGAACAGGCACCGACTGGAGGCAGCGGCGGGCGGCTCGGGGCTGGGCGCAGAGCGCAGGCGCCGCCCACCCTCCCCGGCCAGGGCGCTTTTCTCCGCAGGGAGCTCCCCCGGTCCCGGAGCCACGGCCGCTAAGTCTGCGCCAGACCCGCCCTGGGCCCGCGCCCTGGGCCCGCGCTCCCGGCTAGCTCGGGGTACCTGTCAGGCCGAAGGCCCGCCCGGACCTCGGCGGCCGCAAGACCGCCAGGGCCCTCCGCCGACCCTCGGCAGCGCCGCGCCTTCCGGAGCGCAGGCGGCGCCTCCTCCGCCGCCCTGGACCGGCCAGCACCCCCGAGCCGCAGCCGCCTTGGCAGCCGAGGTGGAGCCACTGACCCTGAGCGCAGAGCCCGGCCGCGGCCGCGGCTCTCATGACAACCAGGCAGGCGGGCTGCGCTGCGCCTGCGCACTAGGTGGGGCAGCGCCTCCTGGTCCCCAGGTCCCTGGGTAATAGTGTTTCCGGGGGCAGCGCCTGCGCGTCCCTGGGCCCCCTCGGTAATAGAGTTTCCGGGGCGGGACCTGCGCACCAGGTGGGGCCGCGCCTCCGGGTCCCGAGGCCCCCCCCTGGGTGATGGGAGTTTTGGGGGACGACGCCTGCGCACAAGGCGGGGCCACGCCTCCGCCTCCCCGGGACCCCTGGGTAATGGAGTTTCCGTGGGTGGCGCGAGGCCTGGCTCACCTCAGCGGAAGCCACCCGGCGCAGGGCCCCGGCGGCCCCGGCAGAGCCCCGCGGTCCGGGTGAGACGGGCCTGAGCCGGATCTGAGAATGTTTGAGGTGTTCCGGAAGCCCAAGACGTTCAAGCTGCGGGCCCTGCACAGCCAGAAGAAGTTTGGGGTGGCCGGGAGGAGCTGCCAGGAGGTGCTGCGGAAGGGGTGCCTCCACTTGCAGGTGCCCGGGGCTGGGGGCTGGGCTGGGTGCCGCCGGGTCGGAGGGCTTGTGCGCAGCGCGGCGCGACCCGCGAGGGGGTTGCCAGGAGCGCCTGAACCCAGGGCTAGCTAATCCCACAGCCCGTACGCGGGTCTCCCCAGGGAATCCTAGGGTGCATGCGGCTAGGTGCGCAGAATTTGAGAAGACCTCCTCGGACCCCGGCGGAGCTGGTGCCAGATCCCAGCAATGGCTTTAGTGAAGCCTTAGCCCAGTGTTCAGGTGCTGGCCCGCTTGGGAGAAGCCTGCACGAGTAAGAGGTGATGCTTCAACCCCTGGGCTGTGGAGACGTCAGCCCTACTCAGGATGCGGGGGTTTGTGGAGCGGCGCTGGGAGGACACCTGCCTCTTCTGACTCTGTGGGTCCGGGCTGCTGCGGCCTGGGTTCAGCGACCCGGGTTCTAGTGCACATCTGCTAATTCGCTGTGTGCTCTGGGCCTCTCTGGACCTCTAGCTCCCTTCTGTAAGTGAAGGCCTCGGGCTCCAAGGGCCCTTCTAGAGGCCCTTCCACCGATTTCAGCTGTCATTCTTACTCCTGCTGTATTTGTTCTTTTGACTGGGCAGATGTGCACACGTGTGAGGGGGGAGGAGTTGCCATAGAAATTCATAAAACTCATCAGGGTCGAGCAACGGAGAACCAAACCTCAGAAAACACTTCTGCAGATAGAGGCAGTGAGTCATTTTCAGCAAGCCGGTCTCCTTAAATAATTGGCGCGTTCAGTGGGTGTGTCCTGCACCCTGTCCCGCGGTGTGCCCTCACTGATGGGGACACATTAGAGGTTTATGGAAGCAGTGGGTGTCATTTTCAGATTTTATAACAACCTACAGCAGGGGCCCTTGTTTTGACCACTGATTGTTTAGACACTGTCTCAGCTGTTTGGCCCGGGGGACACACAGATGGCATCTCAAGCGCGTTTCTTAAATCATAGCTTGTGCTTATGTGCGAGGTCTGCAGTTGGAAAGACCTCACCAAGGGCTGCCGCCTGAGAGGATGCGTCCACATCCCACCCTGCTTGCCTCTGCAGCTTCCCGTTGCTGGCTCCCGCCTGTGCCTCTATGAAGATGGCACGGAGCTGACTGAAGACTACTTCCGGAGCATTCCTGACAACTCAGAGCTCCTGCTCCTCACTGCGGGCCAGACCTGGCATGGCTGTGAGTGGCTGGGACCTGGGAGAGAGGCAGGAAAGCTGCTGTGGCTTTGGAGGTGCCAAGGGTCTGCCTGGGGAGGGGGGCCCCCTCTTGCTCTGAGCTCTAAAGGGGGAAGCCCCCGGGTGGGAGAGCTTAGATGGCAAAGCCCTCAGACCTGTGCCCTGGAGCCCAGTAGTCCAGTTGGTTATTTTCCGTGTCTTTTTTTCTCTTCTAAGTTCTTTTTGTTTTGTATTTGTTCATTTGAGGTATCCTAGTAACTCCCCTGGGATCTGGGGTTGGGCCCTGCACAGGTTTGTGGCTAAAGGAGAGCCAGAGAGCGATGCTGTCCTGTGTGCTGGGCCGGGCAGCTTTCTGAGGATAGCTCAGGTGGTGCTCAGTGTCTGTTCTCTGTCGCTCTTTGCTGACACGCTATCCTCAGGGCTATGTTGGGGCCTTGTCAGAGCAAGTGCTTTCAGAGGGGTGTCTTCTGGGGTGTCTGCGTGGAGGAACCAGTGGGACTCTACGCTGGGGCCGTAGACCGACAGCAAGGTATGTGCCCTGACCCTGGGAGGGCCGTGGGCTCTTGTGCAAAGGGGCTTGTGTTTCAGGAGGTGCTCCTGATGCCCCAGAAAGGAGCTCCAAGGATGGAGGTGGTCCTGCCTCCTCTGCTGAAGGAGCAGAAAGAGAGGAGCCCACGACCCTATACGTGTGCCTTACCCACAGTTGGGACTCTGCTGTCTGCAGTGAGGGGGGCATGTCTGTGTGTGCTTGAGGTTGCACCGTAGAGACCACTGGCCCTTTTGCTTGGTATACTTCCTTTTTTAAAAAAAGCTTAAACAGTTTATTTCAACTAGCGATGGATTCATAGGAAGTTGGGAAGATAGTGCAGAAGGTCCTGTGTACCCTTTTCCCATTCCCCCCAAAGGTGGCAGCTGACAGTTTAGGGCAGAATCCAAACCAGGAGACTGACTGGTCCAATGTGTGTGGTTCTGGATTATCTTCTCCATGTGTGTGTTCAGGTAGCCACCACTGTAGTGGACACACAACTATCCCATCTGCCACCAGAGTCCCCCCCGCACATGTACCCCTCTATGGTCATGTCTACCCATCCTGCACTGCTAAGCCCTGGCAACCACTGATGTGTTCGCTATCTCTATAATGTTCTCATTTGGAGAATGTTAGACAAATGGAATCACAGAGCATATGATCTTTTGAGCTGGGCTTTCTTCGTTGGACAGAAGGCCCCTGAGTGGTGGGGTATCAGTGGGCATCACTTTCTACTGCTAGTGGCATTCATGGTGCAGCAGTGTCAGTCTGCGTTACTATCCAACAAGTGGGATGTTTTAGTTGTTTTGTTTTTGGCTGTTACATATAAAGCTCACATGCCCTGTTATGTACTGATTTTTGTGTGGACGTAAATTTGCATTTCTTTGGAATAGATGCCCAGGGGTACAATTGCTGGGTTGTATGGTAAGTGTATGTTTAGTTTTGAAAGACAAGGCTGTCCATTCTCATCAATTCTATTTAACATTGTACTGGAGGTTTTACCCAGGGCAGAAAAGAAAGAAGGAAAATAAAGGTGCCCAGCCTGGCAAGGAAGGAGACAGACTCCATTTGCACATGACATGATCTTGTATGTAGAAAATTATAAGGAATCCACCAAAAAGCTGTTAGAACTAGTAAGTTTGTTCAGCAACTTTGTGGATACAAGATTAGTACACAAAACCTGCTTTATTTCTATATATCTGCAATGAATAATCCAAAAATGATATTAAGGAAACAGTATCAGTAAAAGAATAAAATACTTAGGGATGATGTAACAAGAGGAGTGCAAAACTTATACTTTGAAGACTACAAAACATTGCTGAAAGAAATTAAGGATCTAAGGAAGTGGGAAAGCATCCATCCTATGTCCACAGGTTGGAAGGTTAACATTGTTAATACTCTTCAGATTGAGCTATAGATCAGCACAGTCCCTGTCAGAATCCCTGCTGGTTCCTTTGCAGAAATTGATAAGCTGATTCTAATCCGTAATTTGTAAGTAATTGCAAGAGACCCAGAATAGCCAAGGCTATCTTGAAAAAGAACACAGGAGGAGGACTCACACTTCTCAATTCCAGAGCTTACTACAAAACAACAGTTTATTGCTGTCAAGACAGTGTGGTACTAACACAAGGACACAAGAATAGACATACAGATCAGTGGACTGGAATGGAGAATCCAGGAAATAAATTCATGTATCTGTGGTCAACTTGTTTTGTCAAGGGTGCCAAGACCATCAGGTGGGGGACCGAATAGTCACTAAAGCAAGTGGTGCTGGGACAAATGGACATCCACATGCTAAATAATATTGAGACCTTAACTGGTACCATACACAAAAATTAATTCAAAATGGATCAATTACCTAAGTGCAAGAGCTAAAAATATAAAACCCTTAGAAGAAAACACAGGAATAAATCTTCATGGTTTATTGAATTTGGCAAAGGCTTCTTAGATTTGACACCTAAAGCATGAACAATAGAAGAAAAATTGGTAAATTGGCTTTTGAAATGTAAAAGTTTGGTGCTCCAAAGGGCACTATCAAGAAGGTGAAAAGACAACCTACAGAATGGGAGAAAATCTTTGCAAATCATGTATTTGATAAGGGACTGTATCCAGAATAAATAAAGAACTCTTACAACTCAACAGTAAAAAGACAAATAACTCAGGTTAAAAATGGGCAAAGGATCTGAATAGACATTTCTCTAAGGAAGACATTCAAGTGGCCAACAAGCACATGAAAAGATGCTCGGTAGCATCAGTCATCAGGGAAATGCAGATCAAATCTCCAGAGAGATGCCACCTCACAGCCGTCAGGGTGACACCAGGTGCCGGGGAGGAGATGGGAGGCTGGAGCCCTCATCCATCCCTGGGGATGTACAGTGGTGCTGCAGCTTTGGAAAACAGTTTGGTGGTTCCTCAAATGATTAAACAGAATCAGCACGTGACCCAGCCATTCCACGTCTAGGTATATACCCAAGAAATGAAGCACGTGGCCACGAAAACTGTGTACACCAATGTTTATAATGCTTTATTCGTAAGTGGCCAAAAGGTGGAAACAGCCCAGATAATGCTCATGGGTAGACAAATGGATAAACAAAGTGTGGTGCATTCATGCCACGGAGTGTTATTTGGCCTTGAAAAGGAATGAGTGGAAGTACTGGCACACTACGACATGGATGACCCTTAAAATCATTAAGTGAAAGAAGCCAGACATGAAAGACCATATACAATTCCATTTACAGTGAAAAGTCCAGAACAGAGAAGTCTACAGAGACAGGAAGTAGATCAGTGGTTGTTTAGGGCTAGGGTGGGGGGATGGAGGGAGGGGGTTGAAAGCTAAGAGTATGGGCTTTCTTTCCAAGGTGAGGAAAATGTTCAAAAATTGAATGTGGAGACGATTGTACGGCTGTGAATTTACTAAGAAACATTGAATTGTACATTTCAAATGGGTGAATTGTAAGGAATGGGAATTACATCTTAAGAAAAAAGACACTGCCAGACTCTTGTGGAGTGGCTGCACCGATTCACACCGGCGGGCAGTGAGCCGGAGGCGCTGTGTCTCCGGCCCTGTGCCGGGCCCTCTGTGGTCCCCGCCCTCCCCGTGGGGCGCGGTGGTCTCACTGGCCTGAGCTTGCTCTCCCCAGTGGCTAAAATGTGCGGGGTCGTCTTTTCATGGGCTTATTGCCACCTGTCTGTCCTCTTCATGAAGTGTCTCTTCATGCGTTTTGTCTGTTTGCTAATTGGATTGTTTTATAATGTTGAGTTTTGAGTTTTTTCCTAATTTAGTGTGGATGTGAGTCTTGTCAGATCTGTGGTTTCCTTATTTTCTCCTGCCCTGTGGCTTGTTGACAATTTTCATCCTCCTAACAGGGTCTCCCGTGGAGAAAAAGGTTTTAATTTGATGAAGCCCAGCTCGTCACGTTTCTTTGTTTATGGCTCTGCTTTTGGGGTTAAGTCAGAACTTCTCCCTAAGCCCCAGGACCGCTCTGCCTCAGTTGGTGTCATCACACGACTCTTCTCCAGCCCGTGAAGGGCGGATTGCACTGGCTGAGTTTTGGACATGGACCGGCCTCGCGCCCCTGGAATGACCTGCTGGGCTGTGGCGTGTGGGTCTCTGTGTACGCTTCTGCCTTCTGGGGGCTGAGATGTTGTGGGGGGCCTGCTCAGAGGGCCCGCCGCTTTAGGGCGTGTGTGCAGAGGCTCCAGGGGAGAGCGGTAAAGCGGCAGGAAGATCCGGTCAGTGGGGTCTAGGAGGAGGTCCTGAGACACGGGAGGCTTCGTTTGGCAAAGAGGAGGCTGAGAGGAAGGGCAGCAACGTGCTTGGGTGGCGCTCTCGTTTCCCCAAGCATGTGCCACCCTCTCCTCATCTGTCCTCATGCACCCTGCAGGGCGGGTGGCCGGCCCGAGGCCCACAGGCATGGGCTAACTGGTGTCCGGGCAGGGACTGGGCCCAGAACTTAGGTCTGGCCTCCCGGAGTGAGAGGCCGGGGCCCCGGGCTGGCAGCCCTGTCTTCCCAGCCCAGTGCTCCAAGGACCTGGCTTTCTGTTTGTCCCCTCCCTGCCCCCACCCTGTGGCAGATGTGAGTGACATCAGCCGCTTCCTCAGCGTGTTCCACAAGCCGCACGTGGAGGTCATCCAGGCTGCCCGGCAGCTGCTCTCTGGCGAGCAGGCCCCGCTGCGGCAGAAGCTCCTGGCCGACCTCCTGCACACCGTCAGCGGAAACATTGAGGCCGAGACCCGGGCCGAGGACCCCCCATGGTTTGAAGGTGCCTCCTGGGTCTGGGGCTTCGGGGCTGGGAGTGGGGGTGCCCTCAGGGCTAGACCTGCCTGAGCAAAAGTGGGTTCTGTTTGGGTTCCCACAGTGAGGGGCTGCCAGACGGGGGGCTTGCCTGGCTTTGCTGCTCAGGCAGTCATAGGACTGGCCTCTCTATTTGCATTTGTTTTGTAATTGTGGAGAAGTATATATAAAATTTACCGTCTTGGCTGTTTTAAGTGTACCGTCTGTGGTGTTGAGCACATTCACGCTGCTGAGTGACCATCATTTCCATCCATCCACAGAATGTTTCCATCTTCCTAAAATGAACTCTGTACAGCAGGCCCCATTCCCGCCCCTGCCCTGGGCCGCCCTCCATGCCACACCTAGTGGGGTCACCTGGGATGCACCAGTCTGGCTCCTCTTGCCCAGCATCACACCCTCCAGGCCTGTCCACGCTGCAGCAGGCATCAGCCCCTTCCTTCTCAGCCTGGATGATATTCCAGCATGTGGGTGCACCACCTTTCCTTGTCCGTTTTTCTATCTATGAGTACCTGGGTTGCTTCCACCTCTTCGACTAGCTTTTTAAGCCAGTGGGAGGCAACCCTAAGAGTCCACAGCCCTCCTGCGAGGGGGACTCGAGGTGCCATGGGCAGAAGCCCCTCGGTGGTGCAGGAGGTGCTTCATGCTGCTGGGCCAGAGAGCCCTCCTGGAGCAAACAGATCCCAGAGAGCGCGTGCACAGTGCCATCAGAGCATTTCTCGGACGGGCACCCTGGCCTTCTCTGTCTGCCCCACCAAGAGGATGCGCTGTGAGCCCAGCAGGGTCTTCTCTTTTCTTCTTCCTGGCAGGTTTGGAGTCCCGGTTTAGGAGTAAGTCTAGCTACCTGAGATACAGCTGCGAGAGCCGCATCCGGAGCTACCTGAGAGAGGTAGGTCCCAGGGAGGTGCTGCTGTTAGGAAGCTCGGGGCCCGGGCAGCCGGTGGCTGGGCACCTAGAGCCGCACATGGGCACCTGCCTGGCCAGAGTGCACTGCTTCATAGCTTCAGCACAGTCAGCCCTCCCTGACCACTATCCACGGAGCATATGCCCTTTGGGATCACTGTGGCCCAGGCCAGAGCAACCTTGGCCCCCTCGGTTTGGCCTGTAATTCTCCCTGTGGGTGTGGAATGGAACTGGCCTTTGAAGAGTGTCATCTGTCAGACGGTTCAGTTTTGAGAACTTACCCAGGTGAGCATCTCATCTTTGCCCACGTCAGCCATGGCGGATGCATGTCAGAAGCCTATCTGTTCCCAGTGCCACGGCTCAGTGGGGGCCTGGCCTCTGAGAAGGGGAAGGGCTGGCTTGGCCTTGCTCACAGAATGCCTTTCGGAGGCACCCTGAGCGATGGTGGGTCTGAGCTCCGACTCTGGGCTTAGCAAACTAATCTCCCTCCTGCAGGAGGCATGGGAAGCAGGCGGACATTGGTGCTCCGTGGACATGGCTCTGTGCTTCCACGGAGAAGTCAGTCCTGGGTCCTGTGCCTCACATGGTCTCTATTCGGCTTGGGTGTCCGGCAGAGAAGCAGACCCAGCGGGGAAGGAGCTGCCTCAGGGCCCTGCTGGCTGGGTCTTTGTTTGCATGGGGCTGTGCTTCACCCGTGGGTGGCCCTGTGCAGCTCCCCTACAGTAGGACTGGGTTCCGGGCTCTGACCACTGTAGAGATGCACACACGACAGACCAGTTCCTCGGGACGCCCGGGGCCCACGCCCAGGCCGCACGGCCTCGCGGCTGCCTCGTCCAGCCCGTCTGCTCCCCTGCACTGGGTGCTCCCGGGGAGGCCTGTGGGTTTCGTCCGCAGTGGCCCTGGTGCCTGTGCGCTCCTGTGGTTGGAAGTTAGGCATGAGGCTGCCTTGTTCTCTGAATTTGTTGACAACCCTTCCACCCTAGACCTTGATTCTCATGCCTGGCCACATGTGCTGGACTAAATTCTAGTATTTGTGGTGGGGAGCTTCCATAGCCATGTGCTCCACCGCAGGGCGCCCCAGGCAGGTGTCAGGCCTGCTGCCTGGCTGCCTCCTCTGTCCCATCTCTGCCTGACCATGGCCGCCCTTGCCTGCTCTGGCCTTTCTCAGGCTCCTGTTGCCACCGGGAATGCTTCTGCACCGGCTGCTGTGGCCTGTGGCTCAGCTGGTGTCCCCCTTGGCCTTCTCCAGGACATCGCTCAGGCTGCGGGATGCCAGCCCTCCATTCTGTATTAACGTGTCTGCTGCCCTGTTGCTCCCTGTGGCATAAGAGACCCTGGGGAGGGGGACAGTAGTCTTTCTCACCCCTGCCCTGGTGGTCAGCACAGCCCCAGGTCACCCATGGTCCCAGCCTCCACTGGTGCTGAGTGGGCCGTGTGGGAGGCAAGATAGGTGATGGCGGCCACATGTCCCCTACCGGCCCATTTCCTCGGGTCTCTTCCCTTGTGGCAGTGGTGAGGGCCGGAGACACGGGCCATGAACCCCGGGCTTGAGTTCCTCACCTGCCTGTGACCCGCCTCCACCTCATGGGCCCAGAGAAGCTTCCCAGGGTTGGGCAGCCATGGTCTGTGGACTCAGACCCTCTGGACATGGGGCTGTGCTGGGACCCAGGTGGTGAGGTCTCTGAGGGCTGTGGCATGGAATGGGCTCGGGGACCGGCCTTCAGCAATGTCCCTGGCTTCCTCCAGGTGAGCTCCTACGCCTCCGTGGTGGATGCGGAGGCCCAGGAGAAGTACCTGCGGGTTGTTGGCGCCATGGGCCGGAAACTCAGGGCGGTGAAGTACAACGGCAGCTACTTTGACAGAGGGGCACAGGCGGGCATGCGGCTCTGCACGCCCGAAGGCTGGTTTTCCTGCCAGGTGAGCTGCCTGCCGTTTGCCCTGGGCCGTCAGGTGCCTGCTGAGCTGCCTGAGGAGAGGCACTAAGCACACTCTAACCATGGCCTGCCCAGGCCAGGCCGTGCAGGGGGCCGCCCTCCGTGTCAACCCAGTGAGCAGGAGGGAGGCTCTGCTCAGCCGTGGCTCTCCAACTTGAGTGGCGCTGCAGTCCCCGAGGGCCCACCCAGAGCTCTGCACTCAGGCATCTTCTGCCAGTTCCTGGGCATGGCCGCGGGAGTGAGACCTCACTGAGGCCCGGGAGGCGGTGGGGACACACAGCTGCACCAGGAGCAGCCATCTTGCCTTGGCACAGGAGGACGTGATGGCCTTTAGGTGGAAAGGACATAGTAAGGGATGTGATAAGATATGGGAAGGGAAGGACAGTTCAGGAGCCTTGGAAAAGTGTCCCTGGGTGGGCTTCCTAGGTGACAGCTCAGGGAGTTCTGGCTGTGGCCTGGGCTTTAGTTGAGCCTGTCTCCCAGGGGCAGATGTGCAGGCAGAGGCCGCGGGTCCTGGCTGGGCTTCCTCCCAGACACCCAGCTGAGGCGGAGGCGCTGCTCCCCACAGGCGCCGCTGCTTCTGGGGGCTGGGGTTGCGAGTCTGGGGGCAGGAGAGGCTGCCCAGCACTGCGCCTCATTCCCAGCACCGCCCGGCTTTCCCTTCTGTGGTAGGTCTGGTGCGGGCCAGCCGGGTGCTGACGGCACCTGGGGGCTTTGCTGAGTGCCCGAGCCCTGCTGTGCTGTTCAGGGCAGCAGGGTGCCCACGCTGCAGGCTGCGTTTCCAGTGACATCCCTTCCTCCACTGGTGGCCTTCATCGTGCCACTGAGTGGTTACTGAGCAGGGCCGGGGAGTGTCACCTGAGTGGGCCTTGTGTGAGGGGGATGACAAAGATGGAAAACTTCACCTCGACCTTGGGAGGCTGCAGGTCTAAGGTCTGTCAGTGAGTATGGGCTTGGTACTGAGAGGGTGTGAAGGCCCTTGGGGGACCGGCCGGTCCTCCTGGGTGGGCTTCAGAGAGGAGGTGGCACTTCAGAGCGAGCTGAGCATGTGTGGGGTCAGCAGGAGGAGGGGTAACCCTGCAAGGGGGTCGGCAGGCACTATGTGGATGTGGGAGGCGGGCTAGCTGGGAGCTACGCCCCGGGGCGGCTCGTGGGTAGGGTGGTGGGTTGGGCTGTAGCACATGACACCATTCCAGCAGCTGCCTGCAAACTGGTGGCCGTGAATGTGGCTCAGAGTGCCCTCCACAGAGCTGGCTAGCCTCTATTCGAGCGAACCTTCTGGCCCTTGGGATTATAGGAAAATACTGGGAAGGCACTTGGAGCTGTTGCATGGCACTTGGAGCCTCTGTTTGCCATGAGTGAGGTGCCGTGTGATCACAGGGGTGTGGGGAGGCCAGGGGGCTGTGTGGGGTGGAGACATGGGAGGTGCAGAGTTGGGAGGCTGGCATTCCTAACAATGGGGGAACTGACTTGTCCCCTTTGTACAATGTTGTCCCGGGGCTCGTGAGGGGAAGGGGGCGTTGCCAGGGCAGAACCCCCACTGCCCAATCAGCAGGCGGCTGGTCAGGGACGGGCTTCCCTCCCAGGTGAGGCCCTCTCACCAGATCCCCTGGCCTGACAGGAGACCCAAGAGGGGCTCACTCGGTGGCCTGCACCTTGTCTCTTGGCCCAGGGTCCTTTTGACGTGGACGACTGTGCTTCCAGACACTCCATCAACCCCTACAGCAACAGGGAGGGACGGGTCCTCTTCAGCACATGGAATCTGGACCACATGTGAGTGCCCTGCATTCATGCCAAGAACCCAGCTTGCAGAGCCGGCAAGCACCTGCCTGAACTGGCCCTGCACGGTGTCTGAGGTTTGCCGGCTGCCCGGGGTTCGAGTGCTGGGTTTGTGGTTGCGGACCCGGATACACTGGGGGGCTGCCGGGCACGCCACGCTCACACTCCTGACCCGAGTGACTGGGGATCGGTCCCTGAGGCGGGCTCCGACAGCAGCTGGGCCAGATCCCTGTGTGCACCTGTACCACCTGTGCTGGCCCAGCTGTGTAGGCATCTCCTGCCTCAACCAGGGTGAGCAAGATCCTGGCCAGCAGGATTGTGTTATAGCTATATTGACTCATTCCAAGGAAAGGACGGAAATGGGAAATTTTATTGTTTTCACTGAGACACTTTCCTTGAACATAAATTACATCCTTGCCCCTGCTTTTTGGGAACACAGACCTTCAAACACCCCTAAAATGGCTGTGTTGTTTTGGAACCAGATGTTCTGAAAGCGTGTTGATGTCACCTGGAGTGTAGGCCCTGCCCTGTGCTCCCCCGACTCCCTCCCCGTGAACTGCACATCTGATACCTGCTGTGTCCTCACTACACAGGCAGGTGTTCAAACGCATGTAGCTGGTGTCCTGCCTGGAGCCCTGCCTTGTGCCTTCCCAGCTGTGCTGAGCCACATGCTGCCTGTGGCTTTGGTACCTTCACTTTACCAGAGGGCTTTGCTTGAACAGACTGTAATTTTAACATCCGTTTCCATCCTGGTACGCCTTTGGGTTTTACCTAATTCCCCACGATCATAGAAATCCCTGGGGTGAGCACTCACACGGTATGACCCCGATGGCCTCCTGACCCTGCTCTTAGGTGTGATCTGCAGACTGGTGGCATCTGGGGACTGGTCACAACTGCAGGGTTGTGAAAAAGAATGGACCAATCCAGTTAAAGAAATGAGACAGGCGAAGATGCGCACATCAGGCTCTGCCAGGCAGGTCGGGCTGGCCCAGTGGGGACACCTGCTGAGTTCGTGAAGGGGTGTCCCCACTGGCAGCTGGCTCAGCCCTCCCCACGGCCCTGTCCTTGGGGTGCCTCCCAGTGTGGTTCCCTCTGGAACCTTAAGTTTTCCACTACTCCTGGAAACAGTCCAACGCTTTATCTTCTTCAAAGATAAGTGACTGAAAACCTTATGTAGCTGTCCCCATGGTTTTACAGGAAATGTGCCTTGGTAGGTGCCTGTGGGGTTGACAACAGAAGTGACCCTCTCAACTCTCTCTTTGCAGGATAGAAAAGAAACGCTCCATTGTCCCCACCCTGGCGGAGGCAGTTAAGGAGCAGGGAGGAGGGGAAGTGGACTGGGAGTATTTTTACAGCCTGCTTTTTACCTCTGAGAACCTCAAGCTAGTACACATTGCCTGCCACAAGAAAACCGCCCACAGACTCCACTGCGACCCCAACAGGATCTACAAACCCTGCACAAAGCGGAAGCGGAAGTGGCCCGCTTGACAGCGTGGTGACCAGACACAGTGCCCGCGCGTGAGGCTGGCTTTCCTGGGTGCCTGGCTTCAGCAGGCACTGCTTTTTATCACTCCAGCCGTTCCTGCAAAAAGGAAGGTCACCCTACAAATCCTGATTTCAGCACATTTCTGAATCTGTTTAAAGGGCATCTGAGAGCCCAGCTGCCAGAAGACAAGTTTGGAGCTCACAGGGAATGACGCCTGAGGGTTCCAGGGCAGGCGCTGGCTGGCAGGGATGAGCACTGGTCCTGGTGCTCGGGGGTCCTCCCCTCCTGTGACGGTACCACTGGTATGGTCCTTATGGAGCATGAAGGGCATCACGGCCACGCTTGGCCACTCATGCTCAGGGCTGAGCGGGCTGTGCGTCTGCCCTCCATTCCCAGGGTACGTGGAAAGCTCCCTGCTCTGGACTCTGCCCAGTGCTCCAAAGGGCTGTGACCCTCCTGGGGTAGAATGGTGTACTCTGTAGAGAACAGACGAGGATATTTGCTGTGGAATTGTTTCTTATGACAGAAAGTGGGAAGTTTTCCAAATGTCTGCCAGGAGAGGAATGGCTGATTGTGGCATCTGCTGAATCACACAAAATCGCTGTTTTTGTAGGTCAGAAATGGTCCGCACCAATTTCACGACTCCGCCTCACTCGTCTCCGTAATGCAGAACCGTGCAGCGGCTTCCAGCACTTACGTCCAGAAAGGGAGGTTGTCAAATGCACACAGCCAGTGGCTCATCTCTGTAGGGAATCGGTGTTTTGAGAAGCCACGGTGTATGTCACACGTGTTAGCACACAGTCCACAAGGACACACACCGTCTGCAGTAATCCTGGGGGACAGGGTGGGGCATGATTGGATGGCAAAGGGCTAATTTTCTAAATCGTGTTTTATAATACTTGAAGTTTTTGAAATGAGCATCTTATAATTTTTAAAATGTCCTTTTAAAAATCACTATTTGTAATGTTTGAATTTTTACACTATTGTGTAATAAAAAGCAACAAAGATTTTTCAAAATTTGACATGTCAAAAGAGTTTGTAGTCATTGAGGATGATGAAAAGAAGGATAAAAATAAGGGGTCAATGATTTTTTAAGAATCGATCTAAATTGTTCCATTTTCTTCACTGAACATAGAACCATCTTAGAACGAGCCAGTTGTGTATGGGATTTCGGGATTCCATCTCAGCAGGTGGTGGTTATTTGGTCTGATTGGGCAGTGCAGACTGGGGGAGCACCGGGTGTCTGGTTCACGCCTCATGCGCCCTGCCCAGGAACTCAGCCAGTCATCTGTGCATGGAGGCGGCCAGACTGCAGCCTCCCAGATCCTCCTGGCTGTCCGGTTGTGAGTTCAGGTGCAGCCCTGCATCTTCCAGGGCTGAAGTGCTCCTCCTCCTGGGTGTCCTGGGGCTCCTCCCTCCTCTGTGCTAGCCTGAAGGAAAGAGCCCAGGGGACGACCTGCAGTGTGCAGCTCTGCTCAGCGGGCAGCTGCCAGGGGGGCAGCCCGGGCAGTCAGCCTCATGGGGGGGCTGAGGGTGCCAGGATGGGGGGGTGAGGGCAGACATTGTGCAAGCGGAGGGAGGCCCGAGGAGGCAGCTGGCCATTCACAGAGCTGGGGGACAAGATGAGATGAGGTATGTCAGCCAGAGGCCACTGGGGCTGAGGTGGGTGAGCAAGGGGCTTTGATGAGGTGAGGCCAGACTCAACAGGGCCAGGGGGAGGGTTTCCAATCCCAAGTGCTTTAGGATCCCTGGAAGCAATTTAGGAAGGTGCTTAGCTGACTTCTTAAACTCTGGCCTTCCAAAGGCCTGTTCTGGCTGCTTTCCACTGCTCCTGGGGGCCTGTGGCTCAGGGTCACTGATGGTTTGACCAGATAGTTTATGTGGGCATGCCTGTCTTTGTGCACCTGGGGCCCTAGGCCCACAAACCAGTGGCCTGCAGGATAGGGGCACTGAAGTGCAAGTATCTAAGGTCCTCAGACGGGCCCTGAGTGCCTACCTGACTGGCCCCTGGATAGAACCCTGGACGCTGCGGCCCCGTGAGTGCCCCCTGGTGGGCAGCACCTTGCATGTGTTGTCCCCATCGTGCCTGGACAGGTCAGCCTGATTCCTCTGGAACCAGGCCCCAGGTGCCTTTTCCTTTTGATTGTGATCTGTGTCCTCTCCTTGTGATAAAACAGACTGTGAGCACAAGGCTTTCCTGCACTCTGTGAGTCTCCAGCTTGGGGCTGGTCTCAGGGTCCCCCACACAGATGGGCACAAGAGCAGGAGACACAGGAATGTAGGTACAGGAGGGGTCAGGCACCTGCTTCAAATGCTGGCAGGTGGCCAAGGCAGAACAGGTCTCAATTGGAGTTATTTTAATGTTTCCAGCATGTTGTACTGCTGATGGCACCCTGAGCTGGCAGTCTAATAAGGCCTGCTGTGTGCTTCTGCACATGTGGGCCCAGAACGGGCCCCCAGGTGCTCCACAAGGCTCCTGCTCGCCACTCGGGCCCATGCTTTCTGTGGGACACCTGGCATTTTCCTTGGGTAGCATTTTACTCACAGGAGAGTAACCGTCAGGGATGTAGATTTGCAGTCTCTGCCTCCCTCAGCCCTCATGGAGTTTTCTGGACTTCAGAAAGATCCTCCCCATTGCTGCATTAAATGACACAGCTTGGATTTGGTGGAGCCAGTTCATGCCCGGGCAAACAGGAAGCCCTGCTGTGTCTTAAGTTGTAAGTTAGAAAGGGACACACCTGGGCACTTGGGCCTTCACAGGACTGACTTTTAGAGCCCGGGCAGACCAGGGAGGTGCTGCTCCCAGGTGGTGCTTGTCACGAGTACACAGTTTTCACTGCATGTTCTGGTGGGAATGTAACGCACCTCTTCTGCTGATTCAGGACGACACTCCTCTTGGAAGCCAGCTGTTGGAAAAACAAAACCTCAAATCTGTGGAAGCTGGGCCTCTACTACCCCAGGGGCGGTGGTTAGCAGTCATGGCTGCAGAACCTCAAGTGGAAAGCTATTCCCCTGGCTGCCACCAGAACACCTTTAAAGGCAACAATTTCGTGTATTGAATGCAGAGTAGCTCATCAATCAGAACACCATAAAATTATTCAGAGTCACAGAGGTCACAGCTGCTAACAGGAAAATTGCACTGAAAGCGAAGAATGGATGAGGGAAAGCTCCTTTCAGGTGAGGCAGTCCGGGAGCGTGAGAGCTGAAAACCCCACAGGACACTTTGACATCTTGCTCCCAAATGATGTTATGTAAGATGTTCCCATGCTTCACAGGACGTTTTAATAGAGTTAAGTCTAGCTGCTGTTATAACTAAACTAGGAGTGTATATACAGTCGGCTCCCTTTCCGTGGGGGACATGTTTCAAGACCCCTGTGGATGCCTCAGCCCGCAGAAGCACTGAGTCTTGTATATGCTGTTTTCCCACACTTGATGAAGGGTAATTTATGAGGTAGGCCCATTGACACGTTGGTGACTAATAAAATAGTGACTAACAATACACTGTAGTAAAAGTGATGTGCACGTGGTCCCCTCTCTCCAAATATCTTATTGTGCTGCACTCGCCCTTCCGGACAGGAGGTAATCAAGTGCTGATTGGTGCAGTGAGGTGAGGACGAGGGCATGTGACACAGCATGAGGCTGCTACTGCCCTGAGGACACTCAGTGGGAGGGTCTTCTTCCGGCCGCAGTGACCCCGGGTAACTGAAACCATGGAAAGTAAACTGCAAAGCTGGGGCTGCTGTAGCTCAGAAACAGTAACACTACGGCTCACTCATGGGATTCCAACACTGTCTTTATTTCGAAATCGCAGGCAGCTCTGTTGTCTGTCATCCGAGGACCCAGGCTCCCTCCTGGGTGCTCCCCACTACTGGATGCTCCTCCTCCTGTTTGTTCCTCCTGCCCAGATGCTTCTCCCTTCTGGGTGCTCCTCCCTCCTGGGTGCTCCCCTCCTGGGTGCCCCCCAGCCCCGGGGCAGAATGGGGCAGCAGAGTGAGTGCACCCACACTGCTCCCCAGCTTGTTGGTGAGGAAACGGCACAGGGTGCTCCCAATGCAAGTGGGTGCATGTCCAGTGGAGCAGCTGCCCCTGCCTAGTTGTGCACCACCAAGGAGGGCATAGCCCTTGAGGGATGGCTTGTCTCCCCCACCACACAGGCAAGGGACACGCTAGAGACCCTGCCGTCCCAGAAACCCCAGTCTCCACACTGTACCACCCCGAGCAGGCCCCCTCCAGGCCTCACCCTCTCTGGCTGATTAACAGGCACAGGGGCTGACCCTGCCTGACAAGTATGACACAGGACAGGATGTGTTTCTCCCCGGCTTTTAAACATTTTAGAAACTATTATGATTTTAGGGACACAAGACTTCCCTGAAAATATTTTCAAAATATATTTTATTTTTTTCCCCATATGCATTTTGCAAAATTCTCAAGGTAAACATTAGCTCCATATACAGAAGTAAAGAGTTCTTTAAGAACT
The DNA here is from genome assembly GCA_029783875.1 of Phataginus tricuspis. Lineage (NCBI taxonomy): Eukaryota > Metazoa > Chordata > Mammalia > Pholidota > Manidae > Phataginus > Phataginus tricuspis. The sequence continues at coordinate 2,224,720 of JAQQAC010002837.1, forward strand.
GACACTGAATCACCACAAGAATTTTGATAATGGAAAATAAGCTTGCATGTTATCACACTAGAGAGGCTGAGTGACTTTCTTTACAAAGATCTCATTTAACCCAAGCCCCTCAGCTGACTCAAATAGTCATCATGTATGTACAGAGGAAAATGCTGGAAGTAGTAGCAGCCCTATGCTCTCAAGGATGGCTCTAGTTCTCAAGGTTGAGTGTTCCCACAGGTACCTGCTATTTGGCACTGCTGATTTCTATGGGTCAGTCCTTAAGTTTATTAAGAACACATTCTCTGGGAGAGGAGCTTTATATAAACTACATTATTTGTTATCTGCCAAGTGGTTAACTGTGCTGAACATGTGGAACAATCCTGCATGTATTTGTTCTCTACATTTCTGCATCATCCTCCTCCTCGTCATCTTTGGCTCTGAAATGCATTTTCCTGAATTCTCGCCTGCTCATTGAAGGACAGGATAAGGATGCTGGGGGAAGGTCCTGGGGGGGAAGAACACACTTGCTTCAGCCATACTGTGCCACATTCACCTGCCCTCCTCACTCACCCTGCCAGCTGCGCAGTGTCTCCCAGAACAGCCGGCCAGGCCCTGCAGAGTGAGGGGGCCGAGTGCTCTCCTGAGAGGGGGGTTCGCTGAGGGATCCTGATGAGGGCTCATTCCCCCATGGGGTTTGCTGAGGGAAAGGCAGAGGGTTAAAAACCAAAGGCGGCCCAGTGATTGTGGGGCAGCTGTTCACAGGTCTGTAGCCACGATCTCACAGCGCTGCAGCGAGAGCCAGGGCCCCGTGCCACACACCCCCACTGGCCGTGGGAAGAAACACAATTCTCAGCTGGGACAGGGCGGGAGTGCCCAAAATATGGTTTTCTCCTCCTGGGTTAAAATTATTTTTGAATATTTAACTTTGTCTTGAGGTAGTACCTACACGCAGTAAAGCAGGTGTGCATGACTTGAGGTGCAGGTGTGAGGGGCACCTATGGAGGGAAGAAGGCGCCAGCCTTACCTGCATGAGCTCCATGTTCCCAAAGAACTGACTCACTGGCATTGGCTGATTGCTGTCATCATCCAGGAAGACGCTGCTGTCCATCTGCAGTGGGGGTGCCTGGCCTGGCTCTGTCTCCGGTGCCGACTCGTCTTGTGTAGTGGGACTGCTGTTAGACTCTTCCCCGGAGAGGGTACTGAGTCTTGGTGGGGAAGGGCCAACTTCAGTCTCTGCTGAACAAGTGTGGCTCACAGCTCTGTGGGCACAGGGTGGGCCTGCCACCTCCTGCTCTGCAGAATCACTGGCTTCCTTGCCGGCAAGCAGCTCACCATCCTCAGCGAAGCCCAGAGGCTCCTGTTGACACGGGGGCTTTGCTGGCACTTTGGGCAGACCACCACTATTGCTCTTAGGGGCTAGTGTCTGTAAGTCTGGTTTCACAAGATGACCTTTGTCATACTTGAACTTCTTGGAAGTTCGCCTGTCGGTGGTTTTGTGTGACGAGGAAGTCTGTCAAGAAAGGAAACCATGAGGGAAAGCCAGACCCATCCAGGATTATAAACTGGGACAGCACATAAAAAACCCCAAGGCTGGCATTCCTCCTCACGTCTTAAATGACGTGATATTGGGGCCACAACTTCTACAACAGGGTCGCTTTGCTATCTGCCACCACAGGGACAAAAGCCAAGTGACGGCTGGGGAAGACTTGGCAAGCACCCAGTCTGGCTACCACACCTGCCTTCCCCAGGGAGCTGTTACCCAAGGCCAAGTCAGAAACATGGACTGATATGTTATGAAGTTGTAACATGAGAGTCCAATTTCCATTCATTTACGCTAAAATGCAAGCCACACAGAGGCAGGAATCTTTGTTTTATGGTAGAGTAGGTGGTGAACAAGTATTCGTTAAAATGGCTTCAGCTCAGTTTTAACAAGCAGAACCTTGTGAGCGAAACACTGCGAGCCGCTGGTGTGCAGCCGAGCCCAACCAGAGCCTGAGCAGAGCCCAGCACGGCAGGTTCGCCTACAGCAACTTTGGGAAACAGGGCTGCTTGACACACGGCTGCATCACACCAAGCAGTAGACACAGGCTTCCTCTTTCTCTTAAAGCCCCCAGGGGTGCAGTATCAGGGCCCTGTGCTGGCGTCACTCAGGAGACTGCATTTGAAAGAGAATGACCCGCCAAGGTGCCCCTGGAGACTGGGTCCTGAGACACACAACTGCTGGGTGAACACTTGGAAAGCAGATCCCTGCCGGCACTGGAGAGCGTGCCTTTCTCTGGAAGCAAATACAACCTGGTCACCACTTCTTCTGGCATATAAGCAACATGCAGTGTTTCTAACACAGTTCACCTCTGAAGGACAATTCTGTGCAGAATCGGACACACCAGGTCTCGGCATTAGCGTGAGGCTCACCTGACATACCGTCCTGGCAGACGTGGTGACACTGACTTCCTGCGCAGAGGCCAACCTGGCTGGATAATTTCGGGCTCTCAGGCGTGCTGAAGACCGCACTCCACCTGTGAGCTAGACCAGATCCAAAGGCCAGTCAGAAATGTTCTTGACAAAGAAACATGAGTGTGAAGATGGTGGTTTCCAACTAAAGGGAAAACCTGCAGACAGTCTCTCCCACCCATGCTTTATCATCTTCACAAAGATACTGTAGCCTCCACACACAAATTCAAATGGAACTCTGTTTGGTTTTCAGATACACATTTATTCTTTTCACAATCAAGGCAGCTTGGGACAGCCTCCCGTCATCGTACGTACAGGTTCCTGGAGCCTCTGCTACAAGGTAACAGAGAGTAACTCACCTAGAAAAGTGGTTAGAATAAGCAGCTCATGTCCTTCCTCAGGAGGCTATATACTTTTACACTGTGTCCAAGTTCTTGATAAATTAACATGAGAAAACAGAAGCCAGCCCCCACCCTTACCCTCCTGCCCTCAAATTATAGACAGAAATAGACCTAATCCTATTAGTTTAAAGCAGTTAGCTTCTGACTTAACATTAACAAATTTGTTCACCTCCATTTTCCTATGAATGCAAAAGAAAACCTTATAACTAGAAAGGAATTAATTAAAATAAAACAAAATCATTTTAATTAAGAATAACTCTAGGTTTTCAGGCAAGGGGCAAAAACCAGAGGGAGTCAGTCCCACACCCGCTCCACTCAGCTTCCTCGATGTGCCATGCAGCAGCATGCCCACCTGAGCTAGAGGCCAGCCTGGTGCGTTAGCTACACTACAGCCTTTTTTTGACTCTCACCAGTTTTCCCAATGATTCCTTTTCCTGTTCCAGAATGGATACCACATAACACTTAGAAAACAGTCCACTTAAAGCTCAACATAAGACTTCAAATAATAAAAAAGTGAGGAATAAAGGGCAGGTATTGCAGGTGGAAGGCTTGAAATCTATCATCAAATGGGCCCCAGAGGGGACAGATGAAGGGTAGCAGAGAGCTGAAGCAAGCAAGAGAAGAAAGCCTTCACGATATATTTTATCTGTACCCACCTGCAGTCCAAGATGCCTCTAGGGGCCCCTGGAGGGGTTTGCTCCCCAAGCCTGCATGCCACCATGAGGGTTCCCGGAGAGCACTTAGAAAAGAGGAAAACGCAGCAACACACGGGAGGCAGTGACCTCGCCAAGCGTGTGATGTGAGCAAGGCCACCAGGCCAGAAATGGACCCACACCTGAGTCCGAGGAGCAGGGCTTTGCTGAAAGGGCTCAGCAGCAAGGTGGTAAGCAACCCCCAAGGCACTGAGCCCACAGAACACCCCTCTGCAGAGACAAGACTGCCAGTCAGCCCCACACTGCATGCCTCCCTGAAACATTCACACTGCCATGGCAGGGACAGACATATTTCATGCCCAGCCACGAACCAGCCTCTCCTTTCTGTCGGAAGTCCTCCAAAAATTTCCCCTACACAGGTTGTGCTCAGTTCTCTAGGCAGAGGCCTGGTCCTGATGACAGCTGCCGCCTTCACTGGGTGCTGATGTGCCAGGCCCCATGCAGTGACCCCACCTCAGCTGAGATGAGTCCAGCAGGGAACCTCTTTGAGGTTACACAGTGCCCTCTGTCTTCAAAGTCCTTGCCCTGCTTCATCAACCATGGCTCTCCCTGATACAAGCCCAGGAGCTGCTCATGTGAAGCTGCTTGGCTCTTGTGCAGACACTGAACAAAGCCAGGGACCCGGCTCTGCGACTCTAAACCCGTGTGCTTCCAGATGCTTCGAAGCAGTGGTTCTAAGACTGTCGGTGCCTCAGGCTCCCCAGGTGGGCTTGCTAGCACTCAGCTTCCGGGTCCCTCCGCCAGGTAAGCTCTGGGTCTGTCTGAGGCTGAGCCGTGGTTGTTACAGGTGCTGGAGCTGCCCATGTGTCATCTGCTCTTGGTCTGCAGAGTCAAACCTGGGAGCTCTCTGGCTCTAGTTTAATCTTGGGTAAAACCACCCCTAAGTTACCAGCTCCAAAATGTCAAGATCTAGTACCTCTTTTTCTAGCTTGGAGAGCATCTGTTCTTCAGTCAAGCAACCTGGTTGCTTCCACATAATCCCACAGAGGAAATCCCACTCAAGCCGAGATGGAAAACCTCCCATCACTGAGGTCTTCCTCCTTCCAAGCAGGCTGGTTTAAACTGGGATGTCAAAGGCAAAAATGTGGTTTCCTAAAAAGGGCAGGAAACGAGACCAACTTCCAATACTGACTCCCCAAAGTGAAACTGGTGAGAAGTTATTTTTAAAAAGCCATTTAAGGCCTTTGGAAATGGTCCTATGGGCAAAGAGCAAATGAAGAAACAGTTATTTGAGAACACCTAGGAGAACTTCAGAGTCTGTGGTATCTGAACTCCACATGCCACCGCCAAGGTCACAGGGCTGCTGCTCCCAGCTGGAGGGCATTCTTTCCACAGAGAGCAGGACAGCCTTTCCCACTGGCCCTCATCCCACCTGCTGTGAGGCTGAGTCCCAGGTGAGTGTGGTTGAAAGGAAGGGGCTCCCTTCTGCCCAGACCCCACTAGTCCATTTGGGGTCCTAGCTTGGGCAGAGCACTGAGGGGGCTGGGATCTCATCACCCTTGGCCCTGCTTGTGAGATGTGCTTCCAGGCCAGGAGAGGCAAGCTGAGTAGCTGAGTCACACAGAGAAGCCCATCACTGTCCCTGGATACAGAACCCCGCTCAGAGATTCTGCTTGGGGAGAGGGGCGCAAAACACAGGAAGCTTAATCTCTTTCCTTAGGCACTACCTGCACCTGCAGCAGCAAGTGGAGAAGTTCACACCTGGGTGGCACATTAACACTAACAAGCCCTGGGACGGGAACCAGCACCCCGAGTTGCTACAATATATTATCTAAAAAATTATGAAGCATCCAAGGAACAGGAAAGCTGTCCCCTACCCTGGAATAAAAGCAGGCGACAGCTCCCTGTGAGAGACCAGTGTTGGGTTTACCAGAAAGACTTTAGAGCAGTTGTTACAGACATGTTCAAAAGCTAAAAAGAACCACAATTACAGAGTAAAAACTTGATGGCAATGCTGCATTGAACAGAGAATATCAATAAACAGATTAAAGAAAAATTCATTTAAGTCACCTTTAATAAAAATGGAGTTTTACTTGGGGCTGGCTGAGGTCTTACAAGCCTGGAAACATTAACTCCCCTTGATAGAATGTTTCAAGGAGTCCAGGTCATACAAAGATTTTTGTATTGTTAGGGAGACAGGTGAGAAAGAATTTCAAAAGGGGTACATTCCATTTACATAAAATTTGTGATGCTAAAAGAAGGGCTGGGCACATACATCATCTTAGCCCCAAAGGGCATTAAGGAGAAGGGAAAACCTTTTTGCTTATCTTATGTTCTTGAGCAGAAATCTGGACAGCAGAGAACAGATGTGGTGATGCATACCTTGTTTAGCTTTTTGCTTGGTTTTAATTAACAGATCATACTATAGTGTTAGAAAATTTAAGTTTTCAAAAGTGGCCATTCTGAGTCTCCCAGAGTTAAAGAACCTTCAAGAGTCAGGCCTTGAATCTTTCTTGTGGACCCTGCTTTGGTGGTCAGCTTGTCTTGTTCCACAAGACAAAAATTATGAGAAAGAACTAAATGGAAATTCTATAGTTGAACCAAACAATACCTGAAATAAAAAATTCACCACAGGAGCTCAAGAGTAGATATGAACTGGCTAAAGAAAGAATGAACAAACTTGAAAGACAGAGATTGTGCAGCCGAAGAGCAGAGAAAAAGAGAATGAAGAAATACGATGGGTCTTAGAGAACTGCTAGACACAGGTGCACCAACATCTGTGTGACAGCAATAACAGAAAGGAGGAAGCAAAAAATATTCAGAGAAGTAATGGTGAAAACTTCCCAACTTACTTAAAAGCAACTACTTACACACCCAGGAATCTCAAAGCAGGATCAGTGAAAAGATCCATAGACACATTGTAAGCATGCTGAAATTAAGGTAAGGAGAGAATCTGGGAAGCAGCAAGAGGACATGACTCCTTACAAGAGAAGCTGATAAACCTCTATGACTTACCAGCAGACAAACGGAGGCCAGAACATAGTGGGCATATCCAAACATATTTAAAGTTCTCAAAGAAAAAAACTGTCAACCTAGAGTATGATACCTAGCAAAACTATCCTTTAAAAATGAAGGCAGACACTTCCAGACAAACATACCTGGGAGAATTTGTTGCAAGCAGACCTGCCTTAAAAGAAATACCAAAGTTCTTTAAGCTAACAGCTGGTGACCCCCAACAGTATTCAAATCAACAGAAAAAGAGAGCCCCAGTAAAGGTGTTATGTCCTCACAGAAGATAGTTTACACGCACATCATCTTTCTTCTTTTAACTAATTTAAAACGCAGTTGAATTCAACAGTACGCATACAACGTATATAGGAAGGTGCTTTATTTGCCAGTAACAGCAGAAAGGAGGGTGGGAGCTACAGATGGTAAAGTAATAACAAGGCATCCTTAGGTTTGCAACATGAACAGATGTTAATAGTATAATGTGGACATAGCAGATACAACAGCCAAAAAAGTGGGTAAAGGAAATAGAGCTACAAAGGAGTGACTCTCAACATCGCATTGAAATTAAGCTACTACAAATCTGAAGCTGATTCCACTAAGCTACAATTATATGGTAAAACCTAGAGCAACCACTGGGGAAAAACTAAAAAAAAAAAAAGGGTTAAAAAGGCTGTTAAAATGCTACAAGACAAAACATCCATTCTAATCAATTTAAACAAGGAACAGACATATATAAAGAAAAAGTAAAACGACCTATGTGCATCCAACTCTCAGTAACATTAAATGTGAACGAGCTAAACAATTCCACCAAAAGGCAGAGACGTCAGACTGGGGAAACGCCACCCACGCCCCCGACCGCGCGTGGTCGGCAGAGACGCAGAGCTGCCGCCGGCCCGGAAGAGGTGTGAGCTCCAGTCCCGAGCAAAGCGGGAGCCCGGGTGCGGCCCCTTCCCTCCCGCAGACTTAGCCGGCGCTCCGGGGGCCGCCGCCTAGTTCACACCCCAGACCCAGCCGGCACCGTCAGTCCGCTGGGCGCAGGTAACGGGCGCAGCAGCGGTCACGTGCCGAGGGCCGGCGCGCGGCAACGATGGGAACGCCGGGGCGCCGACCAGTTCCCCAGGAAACGTCGCTCTGGGGCCCCGGCGACACAGCAGCGTGGCCGGGAGCCCTTCCCGCGGGCGAGGACCAGGCAGAGACCGCCCCAGGGGAACCCGCCTCGGTTACCCAGACAACCGGCGGCCGGAGCGCCCGCTTCGCCCGGCGCACCTCCCACCCGGCCCTGGTCTCCTCACCTTCCGGCTCCTCATGAGTGTGAGCGGCGCGACGCCGCCAAGCCCCCGCGCGACGCCACAGAGCTAACTCGGAGACCCTCGGCCCGCGCCGCGGCGTCTGACGTCTCTGGAATTCTGGCCAATCACAGACCGGCGCCCCCAGACATGTGACTCTACAAAACTCGGCGCTTTACGTAGAGGCGGGGTGGGCTGCCATACTTGTGAAGGGCACATCCCTTCTGCTTCTGTGGCCGCCACATTTGAGAGGGGCGGAGGCCATATTTGTACGGGGCACATCCCTTGCTGTCGCTATGGTCGCCGGGTTTGAGAGGGGCGACGGCCATGTTTGAGAGGGGCGACGGCCATGTTTGTGAGAAGCCCGTCCTTTGCTGTTTCTGTGTCCGTCCCTTTTGAGAGGGGCGGCGGCCACGCTTGCTAGTCCCTGGGCAGTAGTTTGCTAGTGTTGAGGCGGGCGGGCCGCGGTTCTACATCTGCCTCTGCGCTCGGTGACGGCCAGGTTCTCCAGGCTCCGGACGCTGGGTCCTGGGCTCCTTGGGTACTGCTGGCGTCCGCGCAGCGTGGGGGCCGCCCGGCGTTCCCTGCCGCGGCCTCCTGCTGGCGGGTCTCTGCCGAGGGCCGGGGTCCTGTGTGACTTGCCAGCCGCCCCCCGCGGTGGGCCCCGCTGCGCCCCAAGCTGCAGAGGAGCCGCCCCGGTGCGGGGCCGGTGAGGTTTGGGGCCCTGGGAGGTGGGCGCGGGGCGAGGCGCTGGCCCGGCTCCTGTGCGCTCGCGGTGCCGCCCTGCAGCTGTGAACCCAGGTGAAGTGCGGCCTCGCCAGGGGCGCTCCGGCCCCCTGAGCGGCAGGCGGGCTGTGGGCACCGCGCCGGCCTCCAGGAGGTGCAGAGTCGCCTCGCAAATAAAGGCGCGCGGTATTCCCTCATTATTTCTGTTTTTCTTTTCTTTCTTTCAGGCGAGAGCATTTAAATCCTGCACCTCTGTCAGAGGCATTAGGTTTTCCAGTAAGGAGTGAAGGTTGAAGGTGAGCTGTGCCGCGCGCGGCCCCCTGTGCCCGGGTGCGCTGCTGTCCGCAGCGAGCTGGTTCACACCGTCTTGCAGAAGCCCGGGTGCTCCGGACCTGGACGCGCAGCCCAGGCCTCTGCAGCGCCCACGCGCGCGTGCTCGAGGACGCCGCCGCCGTCTTCACGAGGCGTCTTCGCCGATGCGGTGGCGCCCTTCCGCTAGCGCGGGGCGCCGTCTCGGCAGTGGTGGGGGCGCTGCAGTTAGCGCGCACTCGCCCGTGCGCCCCCTGCGCCCTTCCCGGGCTTGTTATTTCCCGTGGTGTCCGCGGAAGGCAAGACCAGTGTGGGCTGGCGGGAACTGATTTGAAAAGGAACTACCCCGATCGCTGCCAGCTGTTGAAAGAAAACCAAAGCGATGCAGGATTAAACCCGTGCTCCCTGCAGTTGGTTTCATAATAAGCTGTGTTAGTGGTTTTGTTTTGGAACCCTTCCGAGCTCCAAGTTCCCATAAACTAGGGGTGATTGTGGGAGCCAGTGTTTGGCTCTCTGCTTGTTTCTGTTTAGTGTCCGTCGACATAAACGCTGCACGTGGCCGGGCCTCGCAGGGCCGCCTGGAGCTTAACACTCGGGGGAGCTCTGGCCCTCTTCGCAGTGTGCTGTGCAACCCCACCACTCACCCCAGCAAAGGGAACGGTGTCCAGCCTGGGCAGCCCGCTCGCTGTCGCTGCCCACATCCAGCCAGTGAGCCGTCCTGCTTCCTCTAGGCCCAAAGCCACACAGCTGGGCCCACCTCCTCCTGCAGTAATGCCCGCAGCACCCTCACCAGGGGTGGCCTGACAGCTGCTAAAGGTCTTCAGTGCTTGTTCCCTGGTGAAAACTGACGTTCCTGTGACCGGGATCCTCACCTGACTCTAAACTACTTAATGTAATTGGCGTACTGCTAGGCTACTGCTCCCACACCCGTAGGCAATGAGCTATTACTGAGCGAATCACTGTGTAAAGAGCCCCGCCCAGTGCTCTGGGCTGGGGCGGAGGCAGTGGGTTAGGAACCTGCAGGCTGCTGGGTGAGACCGGATTCTAGTGCTCAACCTCCTGCCGGGAGAGTAAAGCCTAGTATAAACCCTTTAGCCCCAAGAATGTTCTTTTGATAGTTCTCGGTCTCACTGAACCGTAGTGAATCAGCAGGGGCCTGAAACCCTCAGGCGAGACACCCACTGCTTCTAGGGTCAACCAATGGTCTCAATATGATGGCCTAAGCGTGACGAGCACAGAGCCTGGTGCATAGGTGCTTAGTGAACCTGTTGAGTGAAGGTGCAGGAGACCCGTCAAGGCTGCCCCCTGCCGCACCGCCCCCACTGAGCCCCTTCCACACCGTGCACGCACCACTGCCCCTGCCTAGATCATCTCTCTCCAGCCCTCCGCACTTTTTGTGTGGTCAACGCATTCTTCAAGCCTCAGCTCAGCTTACATTGCATGTCCTGGGTGGTGGTGGGGGGAGAGGCGGGAGAGGGACATTACCAGGGGTCCCCCAAATGAGACCCACACATTAAAGCTCTCAGCAGCTCGCACGTTTCCTTCAGGACCTGGTGTAGCTAGGGTGGCTCTTTCCCCCCTCCCTCCTGGAGCATAGGGTGTGCATTCACTCACTTGCTCATTCGTTTGATGAGCGTCCAGTGCATGCCAGGGACTGCAGGGTCACGGCAGGGGCTGGCTCAAGCCCGTGCCAGGCCTTCCTTTTAGTGCTGTTCATCCAGTGGGGGCTGGGTGTTGGAATAATCACAAGAGGAATTGTAAACCTACATGGGCAATGAAAGCTACAGGGGAGGCCACATCATAGACCTTTGTGGGGTGGGGGTGTCAGAACTGCTTAGGGAGGTCACGGAAAGCTCCCTGGAGGAAGTGACACTGAAGTAATTCAGGGGCCACCTCTCCCCTTCAGGGCCAGCAGGAGGAAACCGGCAGGAGGCCATGGTGCAGTCTGGGATTCTCTCACTCCCGCCATCTCCCAACCGCCGTGTGGAGTGCCAGTGGCCTTGGAGGGCATGCAGATGACCCAGAACCGAAGCTGCCCTTTGAGGGTCAGAGGCACAGTGAAGGGTGCCCCCCAAGGTGGGCATTCCGTGTGTGTGCGCTTGTATGTGGCCCGTCCCAGTGTGGACTGTGAGCTCCCTGCAGGCGGGGACTGTGTCATGCTCACAGTCCCAGTTCTAGAACCCAACACGGCTGGGGCGTGCTGGCAGGCGCTCCAAAAACATTTGCTGAGTGGATAGAGACAGAGGAATGGAGGGTTGGGGAGTCCAAGGAAACTTTGTATTCTCACCCAGAACCCAGATTCACTGCTTAAACACCGGGGTGTCTGCAGCCCCATGTTTGCCCTTCACAGACACTGCTGTGCTGGGGACAAAGTTGAAGAGAATTTTCAGCTAATTATCGGTAGATTCCTTAACTGGGGGCACCCTGGTCTGCACACGTCTCATTACTACCAGCAGATGGCGGCCTGTGTCATGAAGGATTGTCTCTTAGACACTGACCCTTTATATTGAAAAGGAAGATGTAATTGTTTTTTTTAAAGTGAGAAAAAAACACAAGAAAGCTCACAGTAAGATAAAGGGCAGCAGGGACTTTCGTCCGTTGCTGGAGGAAGTGCAAACGGCACGGCTGCTTTAGAAGGCAGTCCAGCCATTTCTTATAGAACTACACATCCTCTTACCATATGACCCAGCAACGCTGCTCCTTCGTATTTACCCAAAGGAGTCAAAAACTATATCTACACTCAAACCTTCACAAGGATGTTTATGGCAGCTTTCTTCTTCTTTGTTTATTAAGGTATCATTGATAAACACTCTTATAAAGGTTTCATGTGAAAAACATTGTGGTTACTACTTTCACCCGTATTTTCAAGTCCCCCCCCATACCCCATTGAAGTCACTGTCCATCAGTGTAGTAAGATGCCACAGAGTCACTACTTGTCTTCTCTGAGCTTCACTGTCTTCCCCGTGACCCCCCTACATTATGTGTGCTAATCATAATACCCCTCAGTCCCCTTCTCCCTCCCTCCCCACCCGCCCTCCCCCACCCCTCCCCTTTGGTAACCACTAGTTCCTTCTTGGGAGTCTGTGAGTCTGCTGCTGTTTTGTTCCTTCAGTTTTGCTTCATTGTTATACTCCACAAATGAGAGAAATCATTTGGTACTTGTCTTTCTCTGCCTGGCTTATTTCACTCAGCATAATACCCTCTAGCTCCATCCATGTTGTTGCAAATGGTAGGATTTGTGTTCGTCTCATGGCTAAATAGTATTCCATTGTGAATATGTACCACATCTTCTTTAACCATTCATCTACTGATGGACACTTAGGTTGCTTCTATATCTGGGTATTGTAAATAGTGCCACAATAAACATAGGGGTGCATATGTCTTTTTGAATCTGAGAAATTATATTCTTTGGGTAAATTCCGAGGAGTGGAGTTCCCGGGTCAAATGGTATTTCTATTTTTAGTTTTTTGAGGAATCTCCATATTGCTTTCCACAGTAGTTGAACTAGCTTACCTTCCCACCAGCAGTGTAGGAGGGTTCCTCTTTCTCCGCATCCTCGCCAGCATTTGTTGTTCCTAGTCTTTTCGATGTTGGCCATCCTAACTGGTGTGAGGTGATATCTCATTGTAGTTTTTATTTGTGTTTCCCTGATAATTAGTGATGTGGAGCATCTTTTCCTGTGCCTATTGGCCATCTTAATTTCTTCTTTGGAGAATTGTCTGTTCATATCCTCCGCCCATTTTTTAATCAGGTTTTTTGTTTTTTTGGTGTTGAGGCATGTGAGTTCTTTATATATTTTGGATGTTAACCCCTTGTTGGATATGTCATTTACAAATATATTCTCCCATACTGTAGGATGCCTTTTTGTTCTGTTGATGGTGTCCTTTGCAGTACTGAAGCTTTTCAGTTTGGTGTAGTCCCACTTGTTCATTTTTGCTTTTGTTTCCCTTGCTCGAAGAGATGCATTCAGAAAAAAGTGGCTTATGTTTATATTCAGGAGATTTTTGCCTATGTTGTCTTCTAAGAGTTTTATGGTTTCATGACTTATATTCAGGTCTTTGATCCATCTCAAGTTTACTTCTGTGTATGGGGATAGACAATAATCCAGTTTCATTCTCTTGCATATAGTTGTCCAGTTTTGCCAACACCAGTTGTTGAAGAGGCTGTCATTTTCCCATTGTATATCCATGGCTCCTTTATTGTATATTAATTGACCATATATGCTCATGTTTATATCTGGGCTCTCTAGTCTGTTCCATTGGTCAATGGGTCTGTTCTTGTGCCAGTACCCAATTGTCTTGATTACTGTGGCTTTGTAGTAGAGCGTGAAGTTGTGGAGCATAATCCCCCCAGCTTTATTCTTTCGTCTCAGGATTGCTTTGGCTATTTGGGGTCTTTTGTGGTTCCATATGTATTTTAAAACTATTTTCTCTAGTTCATTGAAGAATGCTGTTGGTACTTTGATAAGGATTGCATTGAATCTGTAGATGGCCATTTTGACAATATTAATATTTCCTATCCATGAGCACGGGATATAGTTCCATTTATTGGTATCTTCTTTAATTTCTCTCATGAGTGTCTTGTAGTTTTCAGAGTATAGGTCTTTCACTTCCTTGGTTAGGTTTATTCCTAGGTATTTTATTCTTTTTGATGCAATTGTGAATGGAATTGTTTTCCTGATTTCTCTCTCTGCTAGTTCATTGTTAGTGTATAGGAATGCAACAGATTTCTGTGTATTAATTTTGTATCCTGCAACTTTGCTGAATTCAGATATTAGATCTAGTAGTTTTGGAGTGGATTCTTTAGGATTTTTTATGTACAATATCATGTCGTCTGCAAACAGGGACAGTTTGACTTCTTCCTTACCAATCTGGATGCCTTTTATTTCTTTGTGTTGTTTGATGGCTGTGGCTAGGACCTCCAGAACTATGTTGAATAAAAGTGGGGAGAGTGGGCATCCTTGTCTTGTTCCCGATCTTAAAGGAAAAGCTTTCAGCTTCTTGCTGTTAAGTATGATGTTACTGTGGGTTTGTCATATATGGCCTTTTTTATGTTGAGGTACATACCCTCTATACCCATTTTGTTGAAAGTTTTTATCATGAATGGATGTTTAATTTTATTGAATGCTTTTTCAGCGTCTATGGAGATGAACATGTGGTTTTTGTCCTTCATTCTGTTGATGTGGTGTATGATGTTGTTGGATTTTTGAATATTGTACCATCCTTGCATCCGTGGGATGAATCCCTCTTGATCATGATGGATGACCTTTTTGATGTATTTTTGAATATGGTTTGCTAATATTTTGTTGAGAATTTTGCATCTATGTTCATCAGGGATATTGGGCTGTAATTTTCTTTTTTTGTGGTGTCTTTGTCTGGTTTTGGTGTTAGAGTGATGCTGGTCTAATAGAAGGAGTTTGGAAGTATTTCCTATTCTACCTTTTGGAAAACTTTAAGGAGGATGGATATTAGGTCTTCACTAAATGTTTGACAAAATTCAGCAGCAGAGCCATCTGGTACAGGAATTTTGTTTTTAGGTAGTTTTTTTATTATCAGTTCAATTTTGTTGCTGGTAATTGGTCTGTTCAGATTTTCTGTTTCTTCCTGCGTCAGCCTTGGAAGGTTGTATTTTTCTAGAAACTTGTCTGTTTCTTCTAGGTTATCCAGTTTGTTAGCATATAATTTTTCATAGTATTCTCTAATAATTCTTTATATTTCTATGGTGTCTATAGTGGTTTTTCCTTTCTCATTTCCAATTCTGTTTATGTGTGTACACTCTCTTTTTTTCTTCATAACTCTGCATAGGTGTTTATCTATTTTGTTTATTTACTTGAAGAACCAGCTCTTGCTTTCATCGATTCTTTCTTTTGTTTTATTCTTCTCAATTTTATTTATTTCTGCTCTGATCTTTATTATGTCCCTCCTTCTATTGACTGTGGGCCTCATTTGTTCTTCCTTTTCTAGTTTCATTAATTGTGAGTTTAGACTGTTCATATGGGATTATTCTTCTTTCCTGAGATAAGCCTGTATTGCAGTATACTTCCCTCTTAGCATGCCTTTCGCTGTGTCCCAGAGATTTTGTGGTGTTGAGTTGTTGTCATTTGTCTCCACATATTGCTTGATCTCTGTTTTAATATGGTCATAGATCCATTGATTATTTAGGAGCATGTTGTTAAGCCTCCATGTGTTTGTGAGCTTTTTTGTTTTCTTTGCATAGTTTATTTCTAGTTTCATACCTTTGTGGTCTGAGAAGTTGGTTGGTACAATTTCAACCTTTTTGAATTTACTGAGACTCTTTTTGTGGCCAGTATATGATCTATTCTTGAAAATGTTTTAATTTTGAGAATGTGTATCCTGCTGCTTTTGAATGGAGTGTTCTGTAGATGTCTGTTAGGTCCATCTGTTCTAATGTGTTGTTCAGTGCCTCTGTCTCCTTACTTATTTTCTGCCTGGTTGATCTGTCCTTTGGGGTGAGTGGTGTGTTCAAGTCACCTAAATTGAATGCATTGCTGTCTATTTCCTCCTTTAATTCTGTTAGTGTTTGTTTCACATATGTAGGTGATATGTAGGGTGACAGTTATTTATAATGGTTATATCCTCTTGTTTGACTGACCCCTTTATCGTTATGTAGTGTCCTTCTTTGTCTCTTGTTACTTTCTTTGTTTTGAAGTCTATTTTGTCTAATACAGGTACTATAACTCCTACTATTTCTCCCTATTAGTTGTATGAAATATCTTTTTCCATCCCTTCACTTTTAGTCTGTGTATGTCTTTGGGTTTAAAGTGAGTCTCTTGTAGGCAGCATATAGATGGGTCTTGTTTTTTTATTCATTCAGTGACTCTTTGTCTTTTGATTGGTGCATTCATCCATTTACATTTAGGGTGATTATCGATAGGTATGTACTTATTGCCATTGCAGGCTTTAGATTCGTGGTTACCAAAGGTTCAAGGTTAAGTTCCTTACTATCTAACAGTCTTAACTCACTTAGTATGCTATTACAAACACAACCTAAAGCTTCTTTTTTTTTTCTCCTTTTTCTTCCTCCTCCATTCTTTATATATTAGGTATCATATTCTGTTCTCTTTGTCCATCCCTTGACTGACTGGGGATAGTTGATTTGATTTTGCATCTGGTTAGTAATTAATTGCTCTACTTTCTTTACAGTGGTTTTATTTCCTCTGGTGACAGTTATTTAGCCTTGGAAATACTTCTATCTATAGCAGTCACTCCAAAATACACTGTAGAGGTGGTTTGTGGGTGATAAATTCTCTTAGCTTTTGCTTATCTGGAAATTGTTTAATTCCTCCTTCAAAGTTAAATGATAATCTTGCCAGGGTAGAGTATTCTTGGTTCGAGGCCCTTCTGCTTCATTGCATTAAATATAACATGCCAGTCCCTTGTGGCCTGTAAGGTTTCTGTTGAGAAGTCTCACGATAGCCTGATGGGTTTTCCTTTGTATGTGATCTTTTTTCTCTCTCTGGCTGCTTTTAATACTCTGTCCTTATCCTTGATCTTTGCCATTTTAATTATTATATGTTTTGGTCTTGTCTTCCTTGAGTCCCTCGTGTTGGGAGATCTGTGTACCTCCATGGCCTGAGAGACTATCTTCCCCAATCTGGGGAAGTTTTCAGCAATTACCTCCTCAAAGTCACTTTCTATCCCTTTTTCTCTTCTTCTTCTTGTACCTGTACAATGCGAATATTGTTCTGTTTTTGATTGATACACAGTTCTCTCAATATTTTTTCATTCCTAGAGATCCTTTTTTCTCTCTGTTCCTCAGCTTCTTTGTATTCCTGTTCTCCAGTTTCTATTTCATTTGCCGTCTCCTCTACATCTAATCTGCTTTTAAATCCTTCCATTGTATGTTTTATTTCAGATACTGAATTCTTCAACATTTGTATCTCATTCCTGAATTCCTCCCTGAGTTCTTGAATATTTTTCTGTAGCTTCATGAGCATGTTTATTATTTTTAATTTGAAATCTCTTTCAGGAATATTGATGAGTTCAGTTTCACTTGGCCCTCTTTCTGGTGTTTGTGGGATTTTGGTTTGAACCAGGTTCATTTGACATTTCATAGTTGTAGGTGGTGCCCTCTGGTGCCCAGAAGCTCTACTCTCTGGAGCTCCTCAGCCCCTGGAGCAATGGTGGGATTTTCAGGTGAGCAGTGCTGGTGCCTGTCAGGAGGAAAAAGCTCTTTTTTGCTTCCAGGCAGGCGCAGTGCCTGCCTCCACTGCCAGGGCCAGTGGGCCGAGCCTATGCTTTGCAATTGTAGCTGCCATAGGCAGGGCTGCCTTCTAGCTGGCCTGGTGCAATGGCGGTGGCCGCCAGTTTGCCAGTCGGTGCCAGCTGGGAGGAACGTTCAGCAGGATGCGTATCACGATGGGGGGGCCTTGTAGCTGCGTAGCCAGCCAGGGGTATGGAGCATCTGAAGCTCCTGAAAGTTCTCAGTCAGCTGGGCAGAGTGTGCCCAGACAATTTTGTCCACCTGTCCTTTCTCCTGAGCAGCAAGCTGTGTGCAATCCTTGCCCCTTTAGCAGCCCTCTCACTGTTAGGAAGTCTCTGAGTGCCCACCTTTGTTTTGTCCCAGAGTGGCCCGTTGTGGATATGTGTTTTCCACAAGTGGCTGGAATCTCAGTCTCTCCAAGTATTCCGCCTGTCTTATCTTTCCAACCCCACTAATCTCCAGAGCATGTAATGTAGGTTCATGCTCTCAGAGCAGATCTTCAGGTCTGGGTGTTCACCAGTCCTAGGCCTCCACCCCCTCCCTGCTCTGTTTCTCTTCCTCCTGCTGGTGAGCTGGTGTGGGGGAAGGCCTTGGGTCCCTCCGGATCAAGGCTTTCGTATGTTACCCTGTTTCGTGAGGTCTGCTGGTTTCCTCAGGTGTAGGCAGTCTGCCACAGCCTTCTTTCCTGTTGCTCTTTCGGGATTAGATGTATTTGCTATATTTTCATATCATATGTGGTTTTGGGAGGAGGTTTCTGTCTCCCCTCTCATGCCACCTTCTTTAAGCCTCCTCATGGTAGCTTTATTCTTAATTGCTAAGACTTGGGAGCAACCCAGATGCCCTTCGGGAGGTGGATGCATAAATAAACTGTGGTCCATCCAGACAGTGGAGTATTAATCAGGGCCAAAAAGAAATGAGTCACAAAGCCACAAACAGACATGGAGGAAACAAATGCACATCACTAAGTGGGAGAAGCCAATCTGAAAAGGCTACACACTGTATAAGTCCAACTCTGTGCCATTCTAGAAAAGAAAAACCGTGGACTCAGTAAGAAGGTCAGCACTGCCAGGGGGTGGGTGAGGGTTGGATTGGCTGAGGACGGGAGTTTTTAGGGCAGCAAAGGACTGTCTAATGTCTGAAGGTTTGCCCAACGCCAGGAGTGTAGCCTGAGGTAAACCATGGCCTCTGGGTGATAATGACGTGTGGGTTCATCAGGTGTAACACAGGTACCTCTCTGGTGGGGATGTTGATAGCGGGGAGGCTGCCTGTGTGGGGGGCATAGGCCATATGGGAGGTCTCGGTACCTCCTCAATTTGCTGTGAACCTAAAAGTGCTCCCAAAAGGAAAGTCTGTGATGAATTTCATCAATCATAAAAAAAAAAAGCTTATAGGCAGATTTTTAAATGTTTTTTGCTTGGCCTGAATACAAGTTTTCTTAGAGCTTACCCTGTCCTTTGGCCTGATGTGGCTGGGCAGTGTAACCATGCGGGACAGCTGCCTACTGTGGAAATCATCTCACTTCCTCTCATATGTTAATCCCACACAAGTTTGCCAAGGTCCTGCTAGGTGCCAGGCATCTTCAGGACAGAGAGGTGGAGGAAGGATGCGGGCCCTGAAGGGCAAAGGATCCCACTGTGGCCTTAGGAAAGGCTGAGAGGGTCCAAAGGCCCCCAGCGCTGAGTGGAGAGTGGCCTCCATAGAGTTGGGTGGGTCAAGAAGAGCTTTCTGGAGGAGGTAGCCATGTGCTGGCCTTGGGCTTTCCTTGTGTGGACAGTGTCACCCCATGGAGACACAGAGGCTGGGACAGGAGCATGTTGGCATCTTTGCTGCAGAAGCCCCATGCCTGCCTCCCACTCCCTGGGCGCTTGCTGGTGGCTACACGTCACTGGGATGGTGTGGCCTGCTTGGCAGCTAATCAGATAGTCTGTGATGCTAAGGGTTTGAGAACAGTGGCTCTGCTTCAGATCCACAGCCTGCAGGGGGGAGAGTGTGGCTGCTGTCACACCTCATGTTTTGGTTAATCCGCCATCAATGGAAGGTCGTCATCCATGGCTACCCTCCAGGGGCTCTGGGCTCCTCAGTGCTCTCTCCTGGCTTAGAGCTGCCCCCATTCGCCCTTTGGTGGGAGATGTGGATGGTGACTTATTCAGAGTTTCCTGATACTGGGTTTCCTTGTTCACTTGACTTTCCCTTCTTGGCTCTGTCTTTGATCTGCTGCCAGGTGTGCGTGTTCCAAAAATCTAAGTGTCCTGGTGGTGTGACCGCACAGGTGAAGCCCAGAGCACATGAGCACAGAGAAGCCCAAGTCCCTGATCGTGACCCAGAGCGAGGGGTTCAGACTGAGGAGGTCAAGGTGAAAGGAAATGGGAGTTTGCAAGCCAGGGTGAAGCAGACTGAACAGACGCAGGGCTCCAAGTCCCCCCAAGGCCCTGGGTAGACTCTTGACTCATGTATCCTTGAGGTGTTTTACAGGAACTTAGACCCTCCCCCTGCCCACATGGACCACCAGACAACACGCACCCCAGACGGGGTGGAGCCAGAAGACTGACGGCGCAGGTTCCTGAAACAACCCCCTGTCAGTGCACCACTGAGCACCCAGAATAATGTCCATGAGCTAATCACGCACTCAGATCCTTTCCCATGATTTTGCCTTTAAAAACCCTGTAAGCCAACGGTGCATCTGGGGCCTTGGGCACTAGCCACACATTCTCCTCCCCTGGCGCCCTGCAATCAGCGCCACTTTCCTTCACTTCATCCCCACGTCAGTGTTTGGCTTCGCTGAGCATCAGGCAAGCAGGCCCTGTTGTGTTTGGTTTGGTAGCACTGTTCTTATTGACAGCAACTCAAAATCATTTTGGTACATAGTTAGGGTATGAATGTACATGAAGGAAAACCCTTGTAATGAGTTCCCATTCCGTCAGCAGTGGGCCAGTAGAGACCACCAGGATAAGCCGGGAATTGCCTCCTGACACCTCCTCAGCGTGTCGCACCTGCTGTCATTACCCATCTGCTGCGCCCATCAGACTCTTATCGGGCTCTTTGTGAACTTCGGCATCGTAGGAAACCCTGCAGGCAGGCCAAGCAGCTCGGGCCCTGACCGCTGGGCGGTGCGGCCCTGCTGAGGATGGGCTGGCCGCCTCCCTGAATGGCCAGGGACAGACACGGAGCGAGCAGAGAAGCTCAGCCAGGCCGCTGAACTTTGGGAACTACCATACTCTCCTTTTGCTCTGAGACTCAGAGAACACACCCCATCTGGGTATTAACGAGACCACAGTCAGAGGGATCGTTCAGACCGTGACCCCAGTGTTGGCCTGGAGGGTTCCGAGCGACTGGCCATGTTTGGTGGAAGCTGCTGACTCCATGGACGTGTGTGTGTGAGTTGTGTGGTAGTTGGCAACTTTGAATAAAAAGCCTGGGATTTGCAGAGGCTGGAAATGGCTAGATTTCCAGCTAGATGATGAAAATGCAATTTTGTGAGAACCTTTGGGCAGGAGGAAAAACACAGTGATGCCCAGCCCTGTTTTGAAAGCCCCTTTGCCCTCCTGGGTGGGGCCGCGGGGGTGGAAGTGAGCTTACGATCACATTAAAGCCCCAGCGAGTTCCGTGTGTGTGAGCGCGCGAGCACGTGCTGATGAGTCCTCCCCCGCTCTGGGTTCCGGTGCCCCGGAGGCTTGTTTGGTGAAACGTCTGGGCCCAAATGTCCCCAGGTTCCAGACTGCATGTGTTCCTCCTGGGCTGTGGAGGCATCACACGGTGCCTGCACCCGCCCCGGCTGTCAGCGCAGTGGTGAGGGCCCTCTGCGGGCGGCGGAGGCAGCCAAAGGCCAGAGCAGGACAGCCCAAGGGCCGGCTCCTGGGGACCCGGCAGCACAGGAAGCCCACTCTTCCGGCCTTTCAGCGACGTGACAGACGAGCTGTTATGCAGTTTTGCTCTGTGATGTGGGGCTGGAGAGCTTGTGCACAAGCTGCATTCACATGGTGAGGTGGGGCTGGACCCTCTGGCTCTTTCCCCAACCACGTGGCTAATGGCTGGCTAAGGGGAGGGAGAAAAGTTCGATAGGGGAGGTGGTTAATTCACAAAAACACTGTGAGAGTCTGCAGGTCAGTCTGAATGAACTGGGGTCCCCAGGAATGCTGGAAGGGCCCACTCCCCTCATTGTTCCTTGGGGGCTGCCTCACTCCATGGGCAAGGGGAGCGGATGGCACAGGCTGGCCCCCCCACTCCTGCCCCTGCTGGCTTCTCTGCTCTGAGGAGTCCCCAGTGTCCTTGAAGGGCATCTGCCTGCCCTTGTCCCATGGCTGGTACCCCGTCTGGCTGCTTCCTAGGAATCCAGAACAGATTCAGGTCAGTGCATTTCGAGGCAGCTGAATGCGGAATACATGGCACCGCATGTAAGTTGAAGTGGAACAGGCAGGGCCCCCTGCAGCCCCATCGCAGCAGCTAACAGGTGCAAGCTAATGTCGTGGACATGGCTTTGCTTCTCAGGTGTACCTTTGCCAAGGCCAGCTCGCTCCCCGCTTCTCTCCCGGCTGCTCAGTGCAGCGGTGTCACCCTGTCCTGCTCCAGCGTGAGCGCCCCCCCGCCTCGCTCCAGCCCGCTTTTCAGTCTGGGCACAGAAGGGAAGGCGGGACCTGCTTTGTTATCTGGTCCCCACACACGTCTCTTGGCTCATGGGGCACTGGTTCACGGCCAAGGAGCGGCTAACAAGGTTAGTGTCTTATCGAGGGTTTTATGACAACCATCTGGAATTCTTGGATATTTTCAAGCTAATGCAGTTGGCATGAACCTAGAGGTGAAAAGGTGGGTGACCTTTTTCTGTGGGATTTGCCAGCCCCAGGGTATGTGACTTCAGTCTTCCACATTCCAGGAGACAGACTTAGGCCAAACGGGAGCTGGAGGAAAGATAGTTGTTCCCATTCTCTGTTTCTGTCTGTCTCACTGCAAGAGTTCAGACTAATGACAGAATAAGAGGACACAGTCCGCTCAAGACCTCATTTCCGTTATAAGTCTGGGGGTCCCCAAGGCCACCCTCAGGTTTGTTGATTCTTTGGGACCCCCAGAACTCATGGAGAGCTGTGGTCCTCAGCTATTGTTTCTTATGGGGAAGGACAGAGTGAGATCACTGAAGGCGGGGCCCAGGGACTGTACCAGAGCAGAACTTCCATAGCCTCCTCCCCAGGACACGCTGCTCCTGACCCTGATGTGTGACAACACACACACAGGGCTGCTGCCCAGGGAAGCCCTCCTGAGCATCAGCGGCCTGCGCTGTTATTTGTAGGGTCCATTACAGAGGCCTGACCGACGACTGATCATTGCCTGGTTGCCCACATTGTTGATCTTAGGCTGCAGGTGACTGATACCCATGACGCAAAGTCCCACCTTAAGTCATGAAGTTGGTCTTCCTGGCAGGCCAGCCCCCATCCTAAAACTCTCAGGGGTGTCTGTCCCCCACCCTAGATCACATTATTGGGCCGTATGGGGTGGCCCAACGACCCCAGGAAAACAAAGGCACACTAATTAGGCAGGACATTTCAGACTGCCTGGGAGCAGGGGAGAAAGGCCAGCTTAGATTCTTTAACTTTCTTGCTCTCACACACACACACATGGAAAAAATGAAATAAAATGTTGCCCTGGTGGGCCTGTAACCCCCCTTTTCATAGGCTGGTTGGAACTTTCTTATCTCTTTTCCCTGATTTCTGTTGAATTCCCTGGAACTAATGCCTATTGTATGTACCTGATTACAAAAGAAAACGTTTTATAGAACATTTTTCTTCTTAGGATAAAAAGAGGCACCCCACCTTTTTCTCAGCAAGAGAGAAATGCTCTTTTGAATAATTTTTTAATTTACCAAAATTCTCTGATTCTATGGCTGCAAGGATGCAATGTTCCAGCAGAGAACCACACAGATAACAATGTTTTAATATTTGCACTGCTCTGCAGCGAGGCCGGCAAAAGCCCAGGGGCCACCGAACTGCAGTGATTTGTAAAACAACTCCCACCGCCTGGCCATGGTGACAGAAATGGGTCCCCAGGCTGCCAAGGCACAGCCTTGCCCTTCCCCAAGGCCACAGGGACCTCAGCAAGGCTCCTGTCTCCCCCTGACCCAGAGCAACCCCGGCCGCCCGCCAGCCTGCCCTGTCTGGTGGGAAATTAATTATCCCAGTCTCCAAAGCCATGCTGCTACCCTTGCTGTTCATTTACTACCTGGGACTTCAAAGAAGCAGCGTATTTTGAGATCAGCAAAGTTGTGATGATTCCGTGCACGGGTACTGGAGCTGGAGGACACTTAACATCACCTCCAGGGCAGAGTGCTGTGTCCAGAGATATTTTAGGTTTGATCTCAGTGGGGCTTTTGCAGCAAATGCTCGTTAAACTTTGTGGCCAGGATGCTCAGCATCAGGGACCTCTGACCTTTGAGAACAAGGCTGGTCCGGAGGTCTAAGGTCCAGGCCCGGAGCACCCATGCTTCTTAAGCCTTCTGGCTTGGGCAGCTTTTAGCTGAGGACACTTTGAACGCTGGGGTTGGTGTGCAGTGCCACACATTTGCCTGGGGCTACAGGTGTCTTCCAGGGAAGTCTTCTGGGGATGTGGGGCAAGCAGGACGTGTGGCATCAGAAAAGGTGTGGTGCCCAGCTTCTGACCAGTGTGTGAGGCTCACCTTTGCAGAAAATAGGGCATCCCTCTTGCAAAGAAGGCTGACAGAGGGGTGGAACTGGGACAAGAGCAGGGTCCTTAGAGGTCTCTGTAACCATTGATTGAATAGCCAAGGTGTAGGTGACACTGGGGACACTTGGCCTCTGAGCCCCCATGCCGATGGGCATTGTAACGCCTGCACGTTTGAGAGCACTCATCTCTTCTTTTCCCAGCGCTGTTCTGAGCCTCTTCCGAGCATTATTCATTTGACTCGCAAACCACCCACATGTGGCTTGTTTCATTTCTCCTGTTTACACCTAGGGAAACAGAGACACGAGGAGAGGCTCTAATTTGCCCAGGACCACAGAGTAAGGTGGTAGTGTCAGGACCTGTACATAGATGCTTCCCCCCCGACTTCACCAGCACAAGGGGCTGCAGGGGAGGCCCCACCCCCGGGGAGAAGGGAGCCTGGTTCCGCAGGCTCTGCATGGAGGGCAGCCAGCTAGAAGTCCTTCCCTCGGCCGCCTGGGCCGCCTCGGCCCGTGGAGTCGGGTGGCTCGGTCCCCAACACCAGGGGGCAGGATGAGACAGGGAATGGCGCGTGCGGCTGGCTGCTGCTCTCTGAGGCCTGTCCTGGGCATCAGCTCCGGTGGCTGGGGCTCTGGGGAGAGGGCACAGCCGGCAGGTGACATGCAGATGGTGGCTTCTTTCCCCTTGACCTTCAGATGCTCTGGGGGGCCAGCACCGGGGTGAGCCTCAGCTCCCTCTTTAGAAAAAGTGCATTTTCGGTTTCTCAGTTTCCCAATACTTTGGGGAATGCCAGGGAATGAAGTCAGCACGTTAAAAATGAGTTAGCACCAGGTGGCAGCTGCTTCCAGCACAGAGGAGCTCACCTGCCCGGGGCGCTGCCGGGACCCCGGTATCTGCCCCTGGCCTGGAGGAGCCTTGATCCACAGTGACCCCAGGGTTTACTAGAGGGTGGTGCCGTTCTTGCGGCTGCCCTGTAGGGTTTGGCTCCTGGTCAGGGCTCGCTCAGAGCCCCTCACTCTGCTCTTTTCCTTCCAGCCATGCCGGCGGGAGCCCAGCCCCTCTGCTGGCTCCAGGTGGTGGTCACCCGTGGGCCCAAACCCCCATCACAGGGTGGGAAGTATAATGGAGGCCCATGGTAACTCAGCTGTCTGGGTGGCTCCTGGGGCGAGTCCTTGGAGGGGACTGGCTCCCCCATATCTGCCACGCCAGTGTATCCCATTCTTCCCCAGTGCGTCCCCCCTCTCAGGTTCCCTCTCAGGGAGCTCATCCCAGCCCTGGCCCTGTAGAAGGAGGGCTCACCAGCCCCACTCTCATAGCCATGCTGACAGGTTTGGGGGCCCCGGGGTGGGCTGACGGGTCCCCAGAGCCTCCAGGGTTGTGGGTCCCATCGCTCCCTTGAGAGACCAGTCTTGACTTAATGTGAGAAGACGCAAACACTCTGCCCGGGGTTTCTGGGCATTCTCAGGCTATGCATTTCAGTTAACCACGCTGAGGAGCAGAGCTGGAAGTGTGCACGTGGATTCACTGTCAGACCATCCAGCAGGTGCAGGTGTGACCCGGCTGTGCCCATACCTGTTGGCGGGAGCAGGAGGCCCGCTGAATGCGGCGGGTTCCTTCAATAAGGAGCCTTTTGGGGAGCCTGCGCTGTGCCGGGCACGGGGACCTGAGAGGGAGCCTGCCGCCCTGATGGCTCAGGACTGCTACATGTCTGGTGACAAGGGGGACGAGAATAGCAGGGCCTGGAGCCATCTCTGCCTGCTCTCCCAGGGCCGGCTGCTGGCTTTGGGGCCGGGGCATCCGGCTGCCGCTGCAAACACAAATGTGGCACAGTTGTCCTGTGCCTGGGGTGTGGCAGCCACCCAGGGCTCTGGGACACATCACCAAGCAGGCACAGGGGGGCCCACAGAGGGGAAGGCGGGACTTCGAGAGGTGCCTGGTCCCTGGCTGGCATTCACGGTCACCCATGTGCAGCCTTGTCTCCCCAGTGGGGCAGAGCCTCCACCTGTCCTAGTGGAAAGTGTGGTGAGTGGCCTGGGCTGTCCGGGAAAAGCATTGTGTTTGAGCAGCTCCCAAGGCCACTCTGGGGGGAGGCACGTGGTGCTGGGTGCCATGCTTGCTGCTTTTCTCGTGTTGCCACTTATCACCTTCGCCAGCTCTGTGCCCTGCTGCCCCACTGGGCTGGATGGCCCCAGGCCCAGAGCAAGTCTCCTTGGCTTTGGGGCAGACACAGACTCATGCTGCAGGCTCCTCCCCTCTGACCCTCGTCTCAACGGCCGCTCTTCACACTCCTGCCCCTACCCCAAACCCCAGTAAATAGTTCTCTCCAGCGACCAAACCCCTGCCACCCAGTGTCCATGCCTCTGTCACCCGGCTGTGTCCAGGCCTCCAGTGACCCCAGGTGGGACCTCCTCTGTTGGAAGGTCTGGGGGCTGCAGGAGCCGAGGAGCAGGGGGGCTTGTGAAGGGGCCACCCCTTCTCTTTGTAGACTGGCAGGCTCTCCTTTCTGCCCTGCATGCTCTCACCCCAAGTGCCAGGTCCCGGTGAGCTGGTATCATTAAGAGACACAGCCGTTTGGCCCTGGGTGCAGACAACCCGGGTGTGTGGGTGGAGGCCCAGCAATTTCACTTCCTGCTGGAACCCTCTGGAGTCTGGATGTAGCTCAGAAATTCATGCCCTTCGCCTGGCGACCTGCATTGACACCACCCTGGGGATGCCTAGCCTGCCCGAGTTGGCTTCTGCTGCTTCTGAAGCATTTGGAGGACACTGGCAGTGATCCCCAGGCAGGGGTGGCAGTGGCATTGTGTCGAGTGGAGATGGGTGGACAGGAACCAGGAAGTACTGTAGCTCCTCAACCGGTCAGTTGGAAATACTATCCATTCACTCAGCAAGTACTTACTGAGTACCTATTATGTGCCAGACACTGATGTAGACAACACTGGGGACAGCGGGGGACACACCTGGCCCCAAATGCCTGTCCTTGGGAAGGTTGGGGTCTAGCGGGCGAGGTGGAGATCAGCACCAAACAAGCTCCGCAGGTTACGGCACGTCACACCACACTGAGGGCGGCCAGTGGAACAGGTGCAGCCGGGACGGGGCGCCGGCAGTGTTAGTACAGAGCAGTTGATGCAATGAAAGCCAGCGGTGGGGGCTGGGGTGGCCACGGTGGCCATTGCAGAGACGACAGAACCAGCAAAGACTGGGTCTCCTGGGGGCCTCCTGATACCCACACGCAGCCTTCCTACTGGGGAATAAGGAATCCTGGGTGGGGGGCTAACCAGGTGGGATCTGCATGCTGGCCGCTGCGTGGCAGAATCTGGTTTCCGGGGGGACCTGGTGGCCAGACATGGTGGCTTTGTCAGCCTGCCGGGCTGGGCCAGCCCACCACGGAGCCTGTGCTGTGGTCACACACATGCGGCCTGGGTCCTGGGACTTGTCCCCACCTGCTTCAGGCTGGAGGGTTCAGTGGGGGACCCCGGCCGCATCCAGACTTTCAGCCCGAGGCCATCCCACGTGTATCACAGTCAGAATCCAGGACAGGAGCTTCTGTTTTCTCTCCTGGACCCAGACGGGCCCACCTGATGAGCTCTGTGCAGAGGTGCTCCTGCCTCAAGGAGATGCCTCAGCCCCGGGCAGCTTGGCTTGCTCTCTCTCATATCAACAGAATAGGACACTTGGCCAGCTGAGCGGCTGGGCCTCTGCCCGCCTCCTCTCTGCCCTGGTTGGGGGAGGCAGCTGGCAGGGGGAGCGTGTCAGCTTGGGGCAGGGAGCCCTCTTGGCTCTGCCCAAAGTTGTGCCTCAAACCCTTCACAGCAGCAAGATATGGTTCTCTGCCCACTGACCCGTTTGTCTGATTTATTACTTGGCTCAGGAGTTGGGTGGGAAGAGGGGTGACATTATTTGGGTCTCCTTCATGACCTGGACATCAGGCAGTTTTAAAAATAGCATCTTAAAGGCCCCAACTTTCTCTCTACCTTGGTATTTCCCTCACGTGGAACAGAAGCTGGAGCTGGGACCCGGGCTCTGCCCCTTATGAGCTGTGTGGCCTGGGGACACTACTGAATCATTGGGTCCTCACAGTAAAATGCAGATAAAAGTACTTCTCATTGAGGCTTTCAGAATATGAGATGGTTAATGCACGAACACACGCTCTGCAAAGTGCCAAGGGCTGTAAACAAGCCGAACTGCTTGGGGGCCCCTGATGCATGTTTTTTCCCACTCCAATCTCTCAGGAACTGGGGTGCACCTGACAGTGGGGGGGCCACCTGGATGTGCCAGTCCTTGAAGGCCACGGGAACTTGGTGTGGCTCCTGGTGCCACAAGACTGCTGCAGCCTCGAGAGCTCAGGCCACAGACCGTGGGGACTGTGTGAGGAAGGAAGAGGGTCCTGGTTGTGGCTGAAATCCTTTCTCCTTCTGATGCACGTATACGAGGGAAATATGATATAAAAGCTCTAAAGAAGTCTAAGAGAGTTTTCTCAGTAATTCTAAAGTCCAATTATAAGGGATAATAAAGCATGTGGCAAGTGTAGCTGGCAGCATTTCCACTCTTCCTTAGTGGTCCATAAAGCAACGGGAAGCATTGGCTTGGATGAGATGTGTGGTTTATTTCAGGCAGAGTTAGACCTGAGTTAAAAGCTTAACTCAAACTAAATTGCTGTCTGAACTTGACCCTACTACTTAGCCCCTTTGTACCTCAGTTTCTTTATCTGAAAGTGGGAATAGTGTGGGCCATGACTCTGGGTGACAGGTGATAAGAGAAGTCCCCAGATGGGCTGAGGCCGAGAGGAGCTGCAGAGCAGATGACTGCCTAGGAGGCTTAGTGCCGTGCCCCGTGGGTCATCTGCTCGTGGGGGCCGGGTCAGAGGGTGCAAACGGGGCTGCCAGCATTTTGAAAGGGGCCCCCTCTCGGGGACAACAGAGCCTCCCATCTGGCAGAGACAGGCGCAGGTGGCTTTCCCCCGAAGGAGGCTTTCTTTGTGCCACGTGAAGGGCGCACAGGAAAACACCCGGACTATATCGTGGCTGGGGAGAGAGGAGCCGGTACTTAACCTTGTTTTTTGGGATAAACACATGCGTTTCTGCTCATGGGGGATGGAAAACACTTCACTGACATTCACATAGCACATTTCCTAGGAAACTCTTGAACTACGTCCAGGTAGAATCCTCATGCAAAACACCCATTTGCCAACAGCCCAGGACGCTGGAGTGATGTCAGATCGTGACCAGACAGCGGAGGCCGAGAGCCCTCCCCAAGGGCTGGTAATAGGATCGGGGACTCATTCCCAGAATTCCCACCCCAGGGACTTGCCAAAGACGAGTCAGAGGGCTGTTTGGAGCAGCTGGCCAGAAGGCAGGGTGCCGGAGGGCTTCTTGTCCTCCCAGCCAGGCGCTCTGGCCGCCTCCCTCCGCCTCTGGACCCCCGGCAGGCGATTCTCCAGCTATAAAGGACTCGCTCTCGCTTTGCTATTTGTGGCCTCGCTGTTCACATGGGCCTACTCCTCGGTTCGGAGGAAGCCTTTGTGTGCCGGGAAGGCCAGCTGTGGACACCACCCCCTCCTGCCGTTTAACCCCAGCCCACGGACATCAGCTGCTCTTGCCAAAGCAATCTCTTTACTTTTCCAAATAGGGCATAAAATTTGTCGCATCGCGACACCTGTCTTTCTCAGCTGTGGCGGTGGGTGGCGATGCTCTTCTGTGTTTGAGGGAATGACTGAGTGGGCAGGGGTGGGGAGGAGGGGCTGGGCCTGTTCAGAGACCCCCACATTCTCTTTGGCCACTTTATCTTGTGATCAAGGCAAGTGCTGGCCAGGTGTGGGCACCAGGAAGCAGGGGATAAGAGACCTCCGGGGTTGGTGTGTCTGCTTAAATTCCAGAGTGTCCTGTCCAACAGCTGGAACTATGGGAGAAAGGTCCTTCTGTGCATCAAAACAGGCCCTGCCGGCTCCTCTGCCTGTGGGCGCCCAGGACAAAGAGGGAGACTCCTGACGGTCCTGGTGGGACTTCTGACCACATGGGGAATGGCTCCCTTGTTCCTTTCCTTTCCGGAAATGGCTCTTGAAATCTTCCCACCTTCTGCCTAGGGCCACCCCGGTCTCTGGGCCCCAGGAACGCACCGGGCTGGGTAAACTCTGCAATTCCGGGGAAGACAGGCACCTGTGTGCCTCGCCCGTCTGCTCCCACTACCAGGTGTTCACTGCTGACACTGCCCTCTTCCCATGTCTGCAGACTCAGTGGTGACTCTGAGTGACGCCCAAGGGCCCTGGAGACAGCAACCAGCCTGGCCTCTGCTTTCGGGACAGCTGCAGCCAGAGGGTGGGAGGAAGGCCCTGTCAAGGCCCTCAGCCTTTCACGATGTCGGAGCCCAGGCCTCTGGAGGAAAGGCGACGGACGGCAGCAGCCTCAGGGGGCTTTGTGGGCTGAGGAAAGCCCACCGCAGCTCTTCTTTGGGGTGGTGACACTGGGTGTGTACAGTCGCCAGGGCCCTGGGATGGGCCCTCAAGTGCCACATGTGGTTTTGGGTAGTGGATGATACAGCAGTCACAGTGTCTGCCTGTGTGGCCCCCTGTAGCGGGGATGTGGGACCCAGTGAGATCCCACATCAGGATCTCAGAGCACCCAAGACATGAGAGTCGATCAGTACAGGCTGTCAGCATTATGCCTGCTATCTGTATTCTTGGTGGTCAGGGCACACCCTTCCCTCTGCAGTAAAATGTATTCTGTCTCCAGCGGAAATGCAGAGTGGCCATTGGTTCAATATCCATCCTTCTGGAAGGCTTTGTGTCCCCCCAACCCATGCTCCCCCGACTCAGGGTCCCCTCTGCCCCTCAGGCAGCTCGCGCTGGAATACTGCAGTCATGGTCCGATCACCGTGTGCCCCGCCCCCTGCCCCAGGCCGTGCGCCCCGGGAGCAAGGTACAGGGAACGCGTCGGAAACATTTGCGGGGTGACAGGAGGACGATGAAGATGCTGATGATGTCAGTAGTAGTATCGCGGTTACCTTTTAAAGCCCTTTCACTGTAAAATAAAGCACATACGCAGAAAACCACTCGATGGATTGTCATAAGGCAAGCACCCCTGATACCACCACCCTCATCAGGACCTTGGCTGAGTCTCATTCATTTTCCTGATCCTGACACAGCCCTCCAGTGTCTTTTGATCCCCAGTTGCACATCAGTCCCTCTCTTCCCCTTACACTTTGTCTGCGGACAGACCTGGGCCGCTGGACTGTGGAGGCGCCCTCACTCCTGGGTTTGCCGATCGCATCCTTGTGGTGCTGTTTGTCGTGTTCCCCTGTCCCCAGGCCCTCCTGGCCAGTGGCAGCTGAAACCAGAGACTTAGTTAGACCCTGGCCTGGTGCCTTAGGCTGAGGCAGGGCTGGGCTCTTTCATCTGCAGGCGCGTGATGTGGTTTCACTCTCTTCTCATGTTAGCAGCTTTAGTGGGTGGGTTGTGCTGCTCCCAAACATGCTCAAGTCCAGACTCTGGTACCTGTGAATGTGACCTTCTTTGGAAGCAGGGTCTTTGAGTATGTCACCAGGTTAAGGTGAGGCCGCGCTGGCTTCAGGTGGGCCCTCATCCAATGACTGCTGCCCTTACAAGAAAGGAGATTTGGGCTGGGACATGTAAATCGACTCGCCGTGGGAGGAGGTCATGTGATGCAGAGGCAGGGGTTAGGGGGATCACACAAGCCAGGCAACGTCAGGACCCCCAGAGAGGCTGGAGAGAGAGGCTGGGGCAGTGTCCCTTGGAGCCACCAATGGGAACCAGTCCTGCCTGCCCCTGGGTCTAGATTCTCAGAGGTGGTGCTGAGCAGAAGTTGGCAGACAGACATCTCGATGCCACTGACCATCTGGGGGCCTGCGACAAGCCACCTTACCTCTCCATGCCTCAGGTCCTTATGAGTAAAATCAGGGCAGTGTTAATACCCAGCTACTGAGGCTGGGTGAGGAGAAAATGAGGAAGCTGCTAGAATGGCATCTGGCTCATAGTAAATGCTCAAAAACGGTCAGCTGGTGTCCCATTTTACAGCTAAGGGAAGTGGGGCACCGTGGACAACCTGCTTGCCAAGGCTGCACGGCCCTCAGGCCACCTGCATTCAGGCCCTGGCCCCCGGGACCACTGCCCAGGCTGGCATCTCCTCAGGGCTGCACACTGGGGACAGGCAGCCAGAACCTCTGAGTGGTGCCAGGGGCCCCGGAGACCTCGTTCTCCCTCTGACATGTCGGGGTTTGGGCCAGGTCCCTGGGTCACACAGTGTGCATTAGTGAGTTGGCTTGACTGGAGAGAGGAGCCAGTCAGCGAGGGGCGTGTGCCAGGCCTGGCCTGTGTCCCAGGGCAGGGACGGTGCCTCCTGGACACCCCTGTTCTTACAGGGCATGTGAGAGAAATTGGCTGCGTGTGGAAATGCCAGCTGCCCAGCACAGGAGCTCTGGACCTGTGGGGTCTGAAGCCCCATGGCTGGGGCTGAGTCTGTGGGAAGCAGGGCTGGGAGCAGCTTGTTGCCAGGGGAAGCAGGGGTCCCTGTCCCAGCTGGCCTGTGGTACAGACGATCCTGCTCATGCACCCCATGTTTGCTTGGTGATGGATGGAGGGATTATGGAAGGCACTTCAGAGTTGGAGGGATTAAGACCGAGTCTGAAGTATTGCAGACTCTGAGAGCTGCCCACCGAGCCTGAACGGGCTTCCCGATTAGGCCCAGGAGACGGCCTCCCTCCCCAGGCTTCTGCTGGAGGGGCTGAGCTCATGGGGATTCAGGACCTGCTGCCCAGCCCAGGAGCACCATGTCCAGCGCTCCCTCTCCTCCTTCCTTGGGGCCCTTAGCTGGCCCGCTCCCCTCTCTGCCAGCGGCCCCCACAAATGCTCCAGGTGATTTCTTAAGCAGAGCCACTGTGCCCGGCAGTGCCTTTCATAAGCAAGGGGAATGACAGGGGTTCTCCCAGCTGGCAGCAAGTGGGGGAAGGGCAGGGCTGGGGACGAACAGGGTCTGCTCTCCACACAGGGCAGCCTTGTCTGTCTTGTTCCCACTTTCCTTGTCCCCTGTGCAAGCCCTGGGGGCAGCTGCCCATGCCTCCTCCCATAGGTTCCCTGGACCTCGAGGTCTGCAGCCCCAAACCAAATTCCTGGCCTGAGTTCCCCAGCTGGGCCCTGGCCTTGGCCCTCAGGCTGCTGTCTCTGCAGGCACCTGGGCCAGACCAGCTGCATCACCTGGATTCCCCTTCCCTCCTGATCCCTCAGAGAATCAGCCCCCATCGTGTCTGTCTGCCTCCTGCAGAGCCCTGGGTCTGCTCACTTCACTGTAGGCCCTGCGCCGGGAGGTCCTGAGCTCCTCTCTGGATCCCAGAATCACAGTGTGCCGTGGATGCTCTCTGCAAGGCCATCATCCCAGACGTGGGGTCAGAGTCGGCGTGTGACGAGTCCCCCACCACCTGCACAGAGCGGCTACCCTCGGCCTTGGGAGCTGCCCATTTCCCCTCCTGAGGTGCAGTCTAGGTGCTGGTAGTGTGACCTGAAGACATGCCCCCTCCTGCGGGCTTCCTGGTGGTGGTGCTGTGGTCAGCGCAATCTGGGCACAGCACTGTGACTGGTGCCAGCCTCAGGCAGCTGCTGGGGCACCTGCCTGGGTCACAGGGCAGTGGTGGGAAGCAGGTTTGAGGCCTGGCTCCTGGGTAACCCAGGTGGCCGGTATTGACCAACTGGTTGGGGGAAAGTCGGGAAAGAGAAGATTGTTGTGTTAGTTCTTTATTGCTGTTGTTCCAACTCACCACACACCCAGCAGCTCAGAGCCTGATCCAGTGGGACTGTTTGCATCGGGAAGGGTGTTCATCCGGGAGAATGGCTCCCTCGGCCACCAGATGCTCTCCCCATGTGGTGGACGCAGAGAGGTTGTGCACTTGCTTAGGGCTGCACAGCTGGCGGGCGGCAGAGCTGGGATTTGAATGCGGGCAGTCCACTCAGGGCCTGTGCTCTTGGGGGAAGGCTGGAGGTCCTTCAAGGATGGTTATTGCCCCAGAGGCAGAGATGACTGGTGACCAGCATGGCCCAGTGGTCCCCAGGATCTGCACCCCTGCCTCACCCGGAGGACAGCCAGTGGCGGCCTTGGCCTGAGAGCCCGGGCACACCTGTCTGGGCCCCTCTGGCTGTTTCTGTGGGCCCGTGGGTGTCACACGAGGGCTCCCATGCTCAGCTTCCAGGAGCAGGTGGCCATCCCTCTGCCCCTTCGTCATCCACGAGCTAGATGACCCTCCTGCTCAGTCACCGGGCATTGTTGGGAGACAGTTCTCCGTGAGCATTTCAGCCTGCGGCCTGGGCCCTGGAGCCGAGGGCAGCAGCCAGCTGTCGGGAAGAGCGCCTGTCCTCCGAGTCACCGCTTCCCTTCTGGGCAGCGGGCCACCCCTTCCAGCAGGGAGAGGACTTGCTCCCCTTCTGTGGTCAGGATGATGACTCTTGGGAGAGAGGGACAGAATGGGCCGGCCACCCCAGATGGGCTCGGCGTCTCAGGCTTGGGGCCCCTCCCAGGGTGGCGCGGGCAGGTGACAAGTGGCTCCAGGCGGGGAGCTGGGTGGGGTGCTGCTGTGCGCCCCAAGCGGCCTGTTTCTCTGCCAGGGACCTTGTGTTTTCCGTCAGAAGCTTAGACAGGCTGACCCCAGCTTGTAGTCCTACAGGCAGGGCTGGGGCTGAGGACGGCTCCTGCCAGCTTTGAGGCCTGCTGGGAGACAAGGATGAGGGCCCTGGGGTGGGTGGGGAGCCTAAGGAAACCCCACAGGCATGAGCAGGAGGCCAGACCTGCGGTCCCTGGGCCATGCGGGGCCCTCTTCCCCGTTGCTCGTGGATGGGAAGGGCGGGGAGGTGGACGAAGGCTGACTGTGTGGAGGTGGGGCTGAAACTGGAGGTGAACTGGGCTTTTGGTGTCTGCTCCCTCCTCTGGGTGGGAGGACAACAGGTTCAGCAGGACTGCGGTAGGGCCTCCGGGAGGCCAAAGACATGGGCAGTTGAGTTTCGAGCAGCTTCAACGGTGCCAGAACCCGAATGTAAATGTGTCCCAGATATGGGAGGGGTTTCCTCTGCTGCCCAGACTCCACCCTCCCCCTCTACTGTGACCTCAGGCACTTTAAGGGTTAGGGGTAGGGTCAAGGCCTCTCTGTTCCCAAGGAGGGAAAAAAGGCCCTGTCGCTCATTCAAACACACAGGGGATGTCGGGGAGGAGAGGGGCACCCGGGCCACCACCCTACATGATCCCAGGGAGAATGGGCCACTGGGTGCAGGTGCGGCTGAAGGCACCAAGCAGTGTAGGATGAAGTGGAGGAGGTGTGTGAGGTGCAGAGAGAGTCCAGGGCTCTCTCTTGAGGCTGGGAGGAGCACAGGGAGGAGGCGGCCCTGGGAAGGGGAGCCCATGGACAGCCCCTCTGTGGCTGCTCCTTTCTGGTCTGCCTCACCTAGCCTCTTCCTCTTCCCCAGCCCCGGCTTGGAGGGGACACTCTCTCCTGGAAGCTGTGACTCTAACTCTTGAAGTGCTGAACTTAACTGACATGGCTGGAGGGAGAATCGCAGTAAGGAAGAAAGGAGGTCAAAGCTGGAGTGGCCTTTCGTGCCCGTCAGAGCATTGCTTCCACCTGGGGCTGTTGTGGGAGCTGATGGCTCCCCACCTCCAGGCCCGGACAGAGGAGGCCTCCCTTCCTTGGGGTTCATCCTGTCTGCGCTTCACCGGGGTTCTCCCAGCTGTGGGCTCAGGCATTCGTGGGTCTGGGAGGCTCCTCAGCTGTCAGCACAGGGCTCTGCCCCCTCTCCTTCTGGGTCTCTGGTAACAACAACGTTAGACCTTTTCCTTTCTTAGTTGTCCCCTAGGTCCATGAGTCTATTTTTTCCAGTTGTTATTCTCTGTGTTAATATTTGGTAATTTCTATTAATCTATCTTGAACTTCACTGACTCTTTCATCTATTGTATCTGATCTACTTTGATCCCATCCAGCCAGCTTTAAAATTTCAGTTATGGTATTTTTCAATTCTAACATTTCTACTTGGGTTTTCTATGTATCATCTACTTTCCTTTTGTTTCAAGAGTGTTCAGGATTGCCTTTTGGAACATCTTTATAATAGCTGTTTTAAAGTCTTTGTCGTATAATTGGAACATCTGTGTGGTCTCAGTGTTGGCAATGATGTTTTCCTCCTTGTGAGTTTGAGATTTTCCTCATATGTCCTGTAAGTTTGGACTGTATCCTGGGCATTGTGAATATTATGTTATGAGACTGTGCTTTGTTTAAATACTTTAAGAAATGGTGCTGCTTTTGTTTTAGCAAGAAATAAACTCAGTTGGGTTCAAGCCACATGTTCTAACCCTTCTATGGATTGTGTTCCAATGTAAGTTCAGTTTTCAAAGCCTTCGAAGTGCTATTCAAATCTGTCCCGCATGTGCACTACTAAGGGACCAGTCTTTGAGCTGGGTGATGGTTCTGTTCTTAAAGTTCTTGGTATACTAAGATCAGATGCATGCCATGGGAGGGGAGACCCTGAGTTCACAAACAAGCTTATGAAGATTTTCCCTCTCTGCAACATTCTTCATAATCTCTTGCCTTTTTGTCCTTTGGCCAGAGACCTGGGGTTCCAGTGATGCTTCTCTGACATGCACTTCTGTGACTAAGCCTTTACCTGGTGCCAATGGTAGAGAAGGTCAGAGGAAAAGAGCAGTGGGGTTTTCCCTACCCTCTTGGGATCACAGGTCCACTCATTGGGGAGGAAGTCCTCCTGCCTCGGAGTTTCGGTTGTTGGTTTCTGTCGTTACAGCAGCTAACAATGGCACAAGGTTCCTTGTGTGAGAAAAATAGAAGAGATGTGGGATATGCATGTTTTCTCTGTGCATTAGGAGGCTTGGTTCCTGTTCCTTAAGTCAGAATTAGAAGGCTTCCCCTAAAGCTTCCTGTTCGTGCCAATGTCCACTTTTGGTGGTTCAGGCCAGGTGGAGGAAAAAAATGGTAAATTCACTGCTAATTTGGAGGCCCTCTAAACAAGTCTGATTTTCTTTCTCAATCTGCCTGCTACTATTTACTTTTTGAAGTCTGTAAATCATGGTTTCACACACATGGCCAAGTGTTACTGTTGCATTTAGTAAGGCAGACCAGGTGGACAGTGCCTGGTTCATTTCATCTGAAGTTGGAACCCTTGCCTTAGTTTCTGAAAGGTAATTTCACTATTAATAGAATTCTAGGTTGACATGTGTTTTTTCCTTCAGTAATTTGAAGATGCTGACCCGCTGTCTTCATGCTGACATTGGATGCAATAAGAAATTTGCTGGAATCTTTGTTTTTCTGTATGTAACATGCCTTTTTCTTCTAACCTTGATAACACTGAGGTCAAGCAATTTGGTTATGATGTCTATGTATGTTTCTTATGCTTGAAGTTCATTGAGCTTGAATATGAGGGTTTTTAGTTTTCATCAAATTCAGCATATTTTAAGGCTTCATTTCTTCAAATAGATTTTCTATTCCCCTTTTCTCCTTTTAGGACTCCAATTATATATATATTAAGCTGCTTGAAGTTATCCTCCAGTCCACTAATTCTCTGTTAATATTTCTGAATTATTTTTTTCTCTTAGTGTTTTGTTTAGGATACTTTGTATTGCTATGTTTTTAAATTCATTTGTATTTTCTCCTGCAATGTCTAATCTAATTTTAATTCCATCCAGTGTATTTTCTTCATCTCAGCTAGAAGTTGATTTGGGTCTTTTTTGTATTTTCCACATTTCTAACTTTTTAAATATATGGGATATAGGTCGGGTAACTTTTTTCTCTTTCTGAAAAGACTTTATTTTTCAGAGCAGTTTTAGGTTCACAACAGAATTGAGAGGAAGGAACAGGGGTTTCCCAAATACTCCATGCCCGTGTACACACGCAGCCTCCCCCATCAACAACACTTACCAAAATGGTGCATTTTTTACCCAGGAAGAACCTACATTGACATCATCATCCCCTGAAGTCCATAGTTTACATTGGGGTCACTCTCGGTGTTGTAACTTCTATGGGTTTGGACAAATGTATAATGACATGCATCTGTCATTCTAATCACATACAGAATACTTTCACTGCCCTAAAAATTCCCTGTGTTCTGCCTATTCATGCCTTTGTCCTCCACCCCTGGCAACCACTGATCTTTTTAGTGCCTCACAGTTTTTCCTTTTCCAAATATCATATAGTTGATACCAGACATATGTAGTCTTTTCAAACTGGCTTTCCTTCACTTACTAATCACATTTAAACTTCATGACTTTTTGTGGCTTGCTAACTCATTTCTTTTTAGCCCTGAATATGATTGTCTGGATGGTCTACAGTTCATTTATCCATTAATCTACTGAGGGGCATCTCGACTGCTTCCAATTTTGGCAATTATGAATAAAGCTGCTATAAACATCTATGTACATGTTTTTCTGTGGACATAAGTTTTCAGCCCATTTGGGTAAATACCAAGATGCTTGCTGGATCATATGCTAAGATTCGGTTTGGTTTTGTAAGATGCCACCAAACTTTCTTCCAAAAAGTTCCTGTTCCTTGCCAGAACTTCATGTCATCGGTCCTCTGGATTTTGGCCATTTTAACAGGTGTGTGGTGATACCTCATTGTGGTTTTAGTCTGCATTTCCCTGATGATTTATGACATGGGGGGGCATCTTTTTACATCATTACTTGCCAAACGTATGTCTTCTTTGATGAGATGTCTGTTCGGGTCTTTTCTGTGTTAAAATTTAAAAAATTGGGTTGTTTGTTTTCGTACTGTTGAGTTTTAAGAGTTCTTCGTATATTTTGAGACCCTCTAACTTTATGTATAGGGGGTACTTCTCAGTAGTCAGATAGTTCATCCAAGGGTCTACGAGAACAGCAGCCCAACCATGGTACCTGGGTCTCACAAGATGACTGGTGTCGCAGAAGCCAGATCTTCACCCACTGCGCATCCCCTGACCTTACTCCATGCAGCTCCCACCCTCCATCCAGGTCTGGTCAGGTGCCTGCCAGACCCTCTCTCACTGTGCTATGCTCACCTGGTGATGCTGTCTGGAAGTTTGTCTGCGTGCCCTCCTGGACTGTGAGCGTTTGGGCAGAGGACTTTTTCTCACTTGCAATTTTATTCCTTGCATTAAGGAGAAAGTGTCTAGCCATATTGGGTTCTCGGCAAAGATGGTATAAATGAATGAGTGAATGACTCTCAGACCTGTGGCAGTGAGAACACCTCAGGCCCCGAGTAGGAGAAGAGCGAACTTGAGATGTCATAACCATGAAGAGAAGCATATCTCCTGTAAGTGCACGTTTTGGGGCAAGGTGGGCTGTAGGTGTGATGTCCTTGGGGCTCCAGCCCTGCTCTGGGATTCCCTGGACTCTGCCCCGCCTTGTCCTCGGAAAGTCTTCCTCGTGGCTGTACAGTGGGTGCTGCCGGCCACCAATGGGCCAGCAAGCTGCCCCCTCACACCCGCAGTGTGTGTCCTTTTCATCCCTCTGATTGGCCAGCTGAGGACCTACAATAGTCACCAGGGGAATCCCGTGTGCTGATTGGCTGAAATAATCACTGGCAAGGAGAATGGCATGCTGTGGTTGAGTAATTGGGATCCACCCAGAATGAGAGATGGAATTGGCCTCCCAAGTGCAAAGGAGGGGTGGACACCAGCCCAAAGCAGGGCCCCACAGGGAAGGAAGGCTGCAGGTAACTTGTGTGCCAGGGATGCCTGAGCTGGGAGGCATGGCAGGCTCCCACCCCCTGGGTCTCCCTCTTTTCTCCCCAGAACAAGCACGGCACTGTTTCTCAGGCACATGCTTGGCGCTGCTTTGGACTGAGTCTTGGGCACAATCCCATCAGGGCCCTTCCGAGTTTCCCTCGGGAGGAAACTATAATCGCCCCATTTTAGAGATGAGTGAGTGGCAGTGCAGAGGAGTTAAGGAACTTGCCCAAAGTCCCCCGGCTGGCATGTGTTTCAGCCCGGAGCTGGTGCCTGGGTTCACAGGACCAGCCGCTGTGTTTAAGGGTGACCATGAAGACCTCTTCCGGATGGGATGTTCTCTGTGATTTGCAGGGCACCAGCTCCCACCCCCATGCCACCTTCCCTGTGTTCCCATACTCGCCCCCTCTCTCCTGTCCAGGGCTGAGAGTCCTCGGTGGGCAGGAAGTGTGGGTGTGCTTGGCCATGTCCAAGAGGTCTCGAAAAGCAGGTGGCCCTGACAGCCCAGAAACCAGGACCACCACCCACCTGGCTGGGTGGGAAGGACACAGACAGAGCCTGGGGGCTTCTCTGTCCCCAACCCCACCCCCTCCCCAATTCAACCTCTCTGGGCTTGCACAGGGCCAAGTGACAGAGAGACCCTCAGGAGGACATTGCACGTGACTGATTGTGTTAACACTGCCACTGAACACACACGCCGTGCACATAAAGAGAGATTAATCCACGAATGAGCAAGATAATACACCAAGAAGGCATCAAAGCCGAGGCTTGGTGAGCCCTGGAGGAGTGAGTGCATGACAGGCCAGCACACCCTCACGCACAGCTGAGTCAGCACCATCCCTCCCTGCAGCCACGCAAGCAGTGACATCACAGGGGCCGGTTCTCATGGTGACCTGCCTGCTCCAGGCACTGGGCCACGCAGCTCATTACTTCTCCATGTGGCACAGGGTCTGACGGGGCTGCCCACGTCACTGGGTCAAACCTTCGTGATGGTCCTCAAGGGTTGGTTCTTCTTTCTTGGTTATACACGAGGACAGGGAAGGCTCAGAGAGGCCAAGTAGCCGGTGAGGAGGAGGGTTTGAGCCAGCTGTCCTG
The DNA here is from genome assembly GCA_029783875.1 of Phataginus tricuspis. NCBI lineage: Eukaryota > Metazoa > Chordata > Mammalia > Pholidota > Manidae > Phataginus > Phataginus tricuspis. The sequence continues at coordinate 2,265,206 of JAQQAC010002837.1, forward strand.
TCCCCACACCCACCCTCTGGGCCCCATTTCCTAAGCAGAATAATGGGGGGCTTCTCAGGTCGCTCAGGGGCCCAGGGCACGTGCCCACCCTTGGCCCCTGTGTCCCCAAAGTCAGACGGCTTCTTCTCTCCTGCCCTCTCTTTTCATGCTGCTCGCAGACAGAAGGTGCAGAGGGCTGTGGCCCCCTCTCCACACTCCCTGCTCCAGAATTCAGGGCCTCCTTTCTCTCCTGCATCCGACAGGAGTAGCTGCATTGGCCACGAGTGCCTCTCAAATTCATCACCCTGGAAATGCCCGGGAAAATGCAAATAAAAGTAAGATTATGATATTTCTTGTAAATAACCGATGTATCAACTCAAATCCGGTTTGGGGTGTCAGCCTACTCCAGCAGGGGGACATTGATGTTGAAGTATTTGTGTACGCTCTCATGGAGCATTCACCGCGGAACGCTGGGCCCCAATCATGCCTTTGTATAAATTATTCATTATGGAATTCAGATGAAATGTCAAAACCCCTCCCACTAAGGGGCTGCCTTTCTAATTTTCATTTTTGTTTGTTACATCTGGAAAGCTGGTCTTGGTTAGCAGCTAACGCCACCGGCCAGGCAGGCGGCATGGTTAGTAGGGAGAAATGGGTCGGTTTGGTGCTGAGGTTCTGACCTTGTGCTCAAATCTCTTCAAGGCAACTTGGCTTCTCTCTGCTGGCTAAGCATGTGCTGAGACCCTCTCCCACCCGCCAGGGAGCTGTGCTTTTCTGAGGGCGCTGGAGGCACACGGCCCTCTCGCTTCCTGTCCTTGGAGAAGAAAACTGGTTACTCCCGTTAGCAAAGCTCACATGCTCCTTCTCAGGCCCCCTGTCTGCCCTGGGAGGGAGCTGGGGCAGGTGTAAGGAGGTTGTGATGGGTTGAATTGTGTGCCCCTTCATCCATAAGTTGAGGTCCTGCCCCCATACCTGTGAATGGGACCTTTTCTGGAGGTAGGTCTTGCAGAGGCAAAGAGGACACTGGGGTGGGCCAGTAAGACTGGTGTTCTTATAAAAAGGGGAAATTTGGATGCAGACACACACGTGGGAGAGCGCCACGCGAGCATGGAGATGGCCGCCTGCGCGCCAAGGAGACAGGCCCAGAGCAGACCCTCGCTCAAGCCCTCTGAAGGAACCTTCCTGCCCACTCCTTGATCTCGGACTTCCCGCCTCCAGAATTGTGAGAAAATAAATGTCTGTTGTTCAAGTTGCCTGGACGATGGGGTTTTGCTATGGCTGTTCCACAAATCTAGCACAGAGAGGAAGTGACGTTCCAAATTCAAAAATAGTGGAGTGGGATTCCATCCAAGAGCTTCAGGGTCCGGCCTGTCGGCATCTTCAGGATGGAGGGAAAGGGCCCTAACACCTGCCATGCAGCCCGAGAGTCAGGGAGACAGAGGTTTAAATGGGAACCCTGCCGACACCTTCATGTCCCCCCTCCACAGAGCTCGGTAAGCTCTGTAAATATTTGTGGAATTAACTTCATGATTCACAAATGAAGGAATGATGAGTGAGCACGGGAACCCCCCTTGCCGAAAGGACCCAAACAAGCCCCTTCCAGATGCTGACCTGCGTGTTTGGCGACCCGATGGGCCACCCCCCCCCGGAGCCCAGTGCCCTCCCCTCAGGCGCCGGCGTGGGCTCAGGATCTGGTGCCCGCTGAGCTGCCCACGGGCATCTCATTCCCATCAGCCTCAGGGACAGCCGGGGTCTGCCTTCCTAGGGACTCTGGGGCCCCAGGGCCGTTTCTGCGGGAGAGCAGGGCTTGCCAGGCAAACCTGCGGCCCCAATGACCTTTCAGGGGTTTTCCGTTTCCACTGTTGACATTGTTAATCAGTCCTCCCAGGGGAGAAGGCCTCAAGAAAACTGTTTGCAAAATGTATTGGGTTTATGCTGAAAACATTTAACATCTCACAGGCGCACATAAGCCCCGAGAACCATCCCGAGCCGTGGGTTTCTGTCTTCCCGGTCTCAGCCTGGGACTCCCTTGCTCCAGCCGTGGTTGGGAGCAGAAGGTGCTGGGAAAGTCTGGGTGCAGGGGGCGGACGTGTCCCCCTTCTCCCTCCCAGCAGTCTTGTGCCCCCAGTGCATCTCTAGGGATGTATGTTTTATAATTTTGCTGCTCGTAGATGCTTTTTGTTAGCATTCGGTGAACATTTCCAAATGCTTGGAGGACTCAGACATAGAAATTCCCGGAGTCCCTTCAGTCTGACCGAACCCTGAGCTGTCCCTGGCCATGTCTGGTGCTGTCCCTCCTCTGAGCTACAGCTCGGGCGCCGGCTGCAGGGAGTTTCCTTTCCCTCCACACCCTCATTTCCCAAGGCCGACCCCACCCAGGCTTTGGGATCCCTCCCAGCTCAGGCCCAGAGCACCGCATCTGGCTGTTGTCAGGCCCTGCCTGTCCCCCAGGTGACTCGTCGGGCCAGTGGCTAAGCCGGGGTCTTCCTCCCAGGGCCTGTCCCAGATTTGATTTGCTGTTGCCCTTGGTTTTGGTGGGTGACAGACCCTCAAGTCACCACGTATGTGAATGAGCTCCCACAGGAAGGAATGACCACAGTGCCTGAGAAAACCCACTCATGGAGAAACACCTTTTTTCCTGAAAAGAGCAGCCTTGGGCTTGAGGAGAGCCTTGCCTGAGGCCTTGGCGAATCAAGGATGCGTGTCTGCGCTGGCATACACGCGGTTGCCGGCTCACCTGTTCTCATTTGCATGAAGTGGAGACGCTTCTCGCTCCCTCTCCCCACCCGCCCACAACCCCCTGAGCTGGGCTCTGCGGCAGCTGAGGCTGGAGTGTGCTTTTGCCCACCTCCTGGGCTCACTGGCCTCCATGTCCTGAATTTAAAACTCAGGGAAAGGGGAGTGTCTGGCCCCGCCCCATGAGCAGCTGCATGATTCACGTTTCTGTGACTTTGGTGACAGTAGAGGCAGAGGCGGGGCAGAGGGTGAGGTGGGCCGGCCAGCTCCCCATCCCCTCCCCCGCCCGCCCCGGCCCCTCACGGGGGAATGACAGGCAGCCGGCCCTTCTGGAACCCGCCGGCTCTTGGCTGCACGGTGATGTGTTATAACACGTTCCTGGAACACTTCCTCACCATCTGTCTCGTGAGCTAGATTACGGTGCAGGCTTGGAGAGACGCGTTCCAATTTGCAGTTGTAAATTGTCTTTTCTTCCCTTCTTCACTCGGCACGCAGCCACTCTGAGGACGTCAGGACACTGTCATCGTTTGCAGTGCGCCTGCCTGGTTTCCCGTATGGCACAAAACACGTCCCCTCTGGAGTCCTCGCTGGCTCGGGACCCCGCTCTGGGGGGCCGGGGTGGGCAGAGGAAGCCAAGTGGGCAAGCGGCTGGGAGGAACAGAGGCAACTGACCCACGGTGTTTCTCCAAGGTGCCCCTGGGCTGATTTGGGCCTGGGCCCTGGAGTCTGGACTCCGTCAAGGGGCCCAAAGGCCAGAGCCCACGCTGACAAGCTCATGTGTGTGGGCTGGAGAGAGCCTGCCCCTCCAATACGCACCTGGTCTCCACTCCTGTCCTGCCGGGAGAGCCTTCCCAGCATGTGCGGTCAGCCACAGGGCTCCTCCGCCATACGGGGCAGGTGTGGCCACCTCTCCCTGCCCAGCGCCCACTTCCCCCCTCTGCCTGCTGGCTTCCCCCATCTCTGCCCCCATGATGCCCACCTCCTCATTTTGTGCCTTCAACATGGCAGACACCCGCTACGTGGGCCGTAGCCCAAGCGGCTTCATGCCGAATTCTGTCAAGTGTTTAAGGAAGAATTAATACCAAATTTTCACAAAGTTTTCCAAAAATTAGAAGGCGAGACAACCCCTCTCAGCTCTCTGAGTCTGGCATTGCTCTGCAACCAGACCTAGGTGGACACCCTGTCCTAGTTGCTCGGGTCCAAAGAAATACCTCAGGGGCGCAGCTTAAACCTGGACGTCCATCCTCCCAGCCCCGCAGGCTGGAGGTCTGAGATCAGGGTGCTGGCACCCTAGGGCCGTGGTGAGGGTCCAGTGGCAGACAGATCACGACAGCCGCCGCCTTGCCAGGTCCACATGGTGGAGGAGCTCTAGTGTCTCTTCCTCGCCTTATAAGGGCACTGTTCCCATCATGGGGCCACACCCTCATGACCTCATCTCGCCCTAGTCACCTCCCAAAGACCACGTCTCCAGTGCCTCCCCTGGGGTTGGGCTTCAATGCAGGAATGGTGGAGGGGCACGGATGCTCAGTCCCTGGCACACAGGCAGAGCCGCAGGTCTGTGCACATCACACCCTCTGCCTGGGACCCCAGACCTGCCTGCTTCTCATTCCAGCCTCCCCTCACCAACCCTCCCCTCCGCTTTTCATATAGTTTATTTATGTCCTGCCTCTGTCTTGTCCAGAAGTGATTCAACCTAGTCACCCAAGTGACCCACACATGGGACAAGAGTGCTGACAGCCAGACGGTGTGGGCGAGCAGGCGGGGCCAGTCCCGAGGGGGCGAGGCTGTGGCGCATATGAACAGGGGTCCTCAGGCCGTGCTCGCTCCTTGCCGCCCCCGGGGCCTGTCCAGTCAGTCCTCGCTGCTGAGCCAGGGTGGGCGGGCCGGGCAGACCTGGCGCGAGGCCACAGCCCCCTTCAGGCGCTGTGGGGGCCCCTCCCCAGAGGCAGCCAGGAAACCTCTGACCCCCGGTGGGCCCCAGGGAACAGCCAAGTCACGGGCAAGCGTGGGCTCCTGTCGTGGGGGCCTGGGAACAAGCCCTGACTGAGCCGGGTGTTATTAGCGGCCCTTGAGGGTGGGGTGGGATCCGGGAGCATGACCCCTGGGAGGCAGTGATTCGGGACTGGCAGCGTGGCCCCATTTCGAGGGCAACATGAGAGGCGGGCCCATTGGCCCAGTCCCATTGGCCCAGCTGGGCCGGGCAGGTGTTCTGCTGGCCCAGCTTCCAGGGGACCCTGTTCCTGGGAGGGGGCAGCTCCCGAAGCGTGAAGGCCTCTGTCTCCAGGGTGGGGGATGGAAGGCAGGGGGTCTCTGGCTCATTTTTGAAACCTCACTCTGTGGTAGCTCTGTGTCCTGACGTCTCCTGCCGCAACTCTTTCCCTAATCATATGGCTCTCCTATTTCTGGTCCTCAGTGGAGGCCTCGGTCCCCATGCCCTCCTCCGACGTCTCTGCTCCATCTTCTATCTGCTCCCTGACCCTCCTTCCGCCCTGTTTCTTGGGTTAGCACTGCAATTTAGGCAAACACCAGCTACTCCTCTTCTCATGTGGGACAAGACGGCAGGAAACACCACAGCAGAGGCAGCCTCCTGAACCCCCGGCCCGTGGGGAGCAAGAACCCATAGGCAGGGCTTGGGGCGCGATCTGCTCCTGAAAATCACGTACCCACTCAGCTGTGGTCCATCCCGGTGTGGGTCTCAGCTCACCCCCTCCCACTGCAGCTTCATGCCTTGTTCCCCCAAGCAGCATCTCTCCGAAGGGGAGAAACGACTCCCATACTGCCATGGGGACACGGTAAAGCCACCTGGATGGAGAAGCCACTTCACACATTGGGGGAGAGCTTTTGCTCCATGAGCATGAGTCAGCTTTGGGAACCTTGAGTCTGGATTCACTGCAGCTGTGCAGCCCCTTGGAGGGGCTTCTGCACAGGCTGGGGGCCCCGCCATACAGGCGCTTATTTTTTTATTAAGGTATTATTGATATACACTCTTATGAAGGTTTCACATTAAAAACAAAGTGGTTATTACATTCACTCATATTATCATGTCCCCCCATACCCCATTGCAGTCACTGCCTATCAGTGTAGTAAAATGTCACAGACTCACTATTTGCCTTCTCTGTGCTACACTGTCTTCCCCATGATCCCCCCACACCATGTGTGCCAATCATGATACCCTCTCAATCCCCTTCTCCCTCCCTCCCCACCCGCCCTCCCCCACCCCTCCCCTTTGGTAACCGCTAGTCCCTTCTTGGAGTCTGTGAGTCTGTTGCTGTTTTGTTCCTTCAATTTTGCTTCGTTGTTATACTCCACAAATGAGGGAAATCATTTGGCACTTGTCTTTCTCCGCCTGGCTTATTTCACTGAGCAAAATATCCTCCAGCTCCATCCATGTTGTTGCAA
>JAQQAC010002837.1:2271419-2298764 GCA_029783875.1 Phataginus tricuspis
GCCTCCAGCTCCATCCATGTTGTTGCAAATGGTAGGATTTGTTTCTTTCTTATGGCTGAATAATATTCCATTGTGTATATGTACCACATCTTCTTTATCAATTCACCTACTGATGGACACTTAGGTTGCTTCCATATCTTGTAAATAGTGCTGCAATAAACATAAGGGTGCATATGTCTTTTTGAATCTGAGAACTTGTATTCTTTGGGTTAATTCCAAGGAGTGGAATTCCTGGGTCAAATGGTATTTCTATTTTTAGTTTTTTGAGGAACTTCCATACTGCTTTCCACAATGGTTGAACTAGCTTACATTCCCACCAGCAGTGTAGGAGGGTTCCCCTTTCTCCGCATCCTCGCCGGCATTTGTTGTTCTTAGTCTTTTCGATACTGGCCATCCTCACTGGTGTGAGGTGATATCTCATTGTGGTTTTATTTGCATTTCTCTGATGATTAGTGATGTGGAGCATCTTTTCATGTGCCTTTTGGCCATCTGGATTTCTTCTTTGGATAAATGTCTGTTCATATCCTCCGTGCATTTTTTAAAAGGACTACTTGCTTTTTGGGTGTTGAGGCGTGTAAGTTCTTTATATATTTTGATGTTAACCCTTTGTTGGATATGTCATTTACAAATATATTCTCCCATACTGGAGATGCCTTTTTGTTCTGTTGATGGTTTTCTTTGCTGTACAGAAGTTTTTTAGTTTGATGTACTTATTTTTAAGTATTTATTATAAATTGCTGGAACCACCATAGGACCTTGGTGGTCATGGCGGAGACAGATGGCTTCCCACTGGAGCTCTATTTTCTTCTTCCAAACGGTAGGACTGTGTCTTGCTGATGGGTTTCAGCCCCGGGCAAGTTCACTATGGATTCAGTGAGACTGAGGAATGACAATGGAAAGTTCTTGGGGTGAATGGGTTTATTACCCGGCTTGTTCGCCCAATAGGTCGAGCACTAGAATGTCGTGTGCACCCCGCGGTCTGCAGGTCCGTAATCGTCCTTCATCTCTGCCTCCGCCCAGAACCCTGGGCAGAGCTCTTCATATAGTGACTCGGTCAGCAATAGCTCATTGCCTCCGGGTGTGGGAGCAGCAGCCTAGCGGCAGGCGAGTTACATCATCAAGTAGTTTAGGTTCAGGTGGGGATCCTGGCCGTGGGAACCTTCACTTTATCCATAGGCTGTTACTGAGAATTGGGTTTTCAGGCAGAGATCGTATTTCCCCGCGTCTGTCCCATGTAAGTAGGGTCAAGAGACGGAGCTAAGACGGAGGAATGTGGGCGGGAATGATGGATGCGGCCTCAGGGCTGCCCTTCCCAGGGCTTCCTTCTCTCTCCCATCGTGTGACTGCACTGGGGCATCCAGTAAGGACCCCGCCCGGGTGGGAGGAGCCCAGGTCCCAGAGCCTCGGCGTGGAGGAGAGCCACCTACTGGCCAGGTGCCCCCTTTTGGACTCACTGGGTTTAGACGGCGTGTGCTATTTCACCACCTGAAAAAGGAATCTGCAGCGTCACTGCCAAAGGGCACTAGGTCAAAACAAAAGATTTAGCTCTGGAACAGCTGGAGTTTCTGCCTCGGCAATGGCCTTGCAGCACGTCCCTGCCCAGTGGCTGAAGCTTCTACTCAGGGCCTACCCACGTTAAGCTATAGGCTCCGGTTTCTGTAGCAGGGAGGAATATCACAGTGGCTGAACCAGAAGAGAAGCTGTTTTTCTTACAGAGGAGTCCAAACACAAGCCTTCCAGGGATTCGGTGGCAGCCCCACAGTGTCAGGGAGCCATCATCCTTTCCCTTGCTGCTGTGCCATGCTTCGCAGGTGGCTTCTACGCAATGCGGCTGCCCCAGCTCTTGCCATCATTTCTACGCCCCAGCCAGAGGCAGGGAAAAGAGAACGCAACACCTTGTGCCTCTCCTGTTACGCTGTTGTGCACGTGACTTCTGCTCCCATCCTATTGGCCAGAATCTAGTCACATGGCCACAGATAGCAGCCAGTGACTTGGCCTCACTACCTGCGGACATCGCCATGGCTGTAGACGGGGGACAACTAGGAGAGGGCCGAGGTGTCTCTCTGGTCTTCCTGTATCTTTCTCCCTGTTTTGCCAATGGGTTTCAGCCCTGGGCAAGTTTGCTATGGATTCAGTGTGACCAAAGAAATGACAGTAAAACGTTCTTGGGGTGAAACCGTTATACCCAACTGTATTTCCACGCTGGCAGGTCAAGCACTAAAATCCTGTTCCGAGTGAGTCTGCATGCAGCAAGCGGTGTCTGCCTCTGGACCCCTCTGTCTGCACAGCCGTCTTCTGGGCCTCTGTCCTTGGCGCTGCCACCACAACAGCCTCTGCTCTGCTCTCCTGCAGCCTTGCAGCCGTGCCACTGTGTTGCCCAGACCACTGGGCAGAGCTCTTTATATAGAGTCAATAGCAATGTATTGCCCACATGTGTGTAGTGAGCTAGCCAACCAGGGCCAGGTGAGAATCCTGGCCACAGGAACTCTCATTTTATCCACGCTCTGTCACATTGGGGGGCAGCCCCCTGAGGTGTGGGATGGCCAGCATTCCTCTCCCCAGCCGGCCCCCACCTTCCTCCCTCTCCATGCAGCTGGTGTCAACCAAGACTTGGGCAGGAACACAGAAGCCGCTCAGGTGTTTTGGAGGGAAAGCAGAGGGGGAGAAGGAAAGAGAGAGAATGAGAGGGAGAGAGAGACTGATTTAATCTGGGGACTCTGAGGCTGACACAGACACAGGAGGGGAGTGGTGAGGGTCAGGCTGGTGGTTTTAGGTAACTGAAAAATTCAGAGATGACAGAGAAGGCCCTCAAATGCCCCTGGTTGCCTGCAGCACCGAGGGGAGCCATTCTCAGGAGAACCCCTGACTCTGCTGACCTCAGCTGCCTCCAGAAAACAGTGTCCTCCCCTTCTCTGCGCCCCCGTGGGGTTCCCTGGTGTCGGTGCCTCCTTTGGGCAGTCTCACCTGGAACCACATGGGGGTAGGGGACCTGGGAGGCAGAGGCCCTGGAGATGACACCCAGTGGAGAACAGATACCCAGCTGCTGGCTCGTGGGTCCTGTTCTCAGCCCAGCAGGGTGACCGCTACCTTGGCCAGTTCAGTGCAGAGTGCGCCACGTGGCCCAGGTGGCTCGCTTCTCCCGGAAGACATCTGCCTCTTCATGGGGCCTCGCCTGCTCTGGCCCAGCAGTGCCTCTGCAGACAGGCATTTCTCGTGCCCTGTGTAGAGCTGGGAGTGGGCCGAATGTGGGGAGGACACATCCATCAAGGGCCTCCCACGCTGATGAGCATGGCCGTCTCTGTCCTGCCCAGCAGTCTGAGACTCTGCCTTCAGTCTCCCGCCTGCTGCAGGACTTTGCTTTTGCGATGCTGTCCCCATGTCCAGCTCACTGGTTATCTCCTGTCACCGCGGGATCCCGCCACGTAGTATGTGCTGTGATTCCAGCCTGGGAAAGACCCTGTTGACACCCCCACCCCCGCTGGCTGTGCCTTGGTTCTTGGCTGCCCTTTGCGGCCCCGTCCGTGGGGGACTGACGGCACTTGCCCAGGTTCCTGGCTGCTGCAGCCCCTGCTCTGGCTGCCCGGCATGGGGCCCTCCGTCCCTGGCTGGCTCCCGCAGCTGCATGGGCTGCCCTTCCACGGTCCTGTCCTTCCCATACACTCCAGTACAGGGAGCATGTACCGCAGTCTCGACTTGCTTCGGCCAAGGAATGCCACCAGGAGCTGCGCAGGTAGAGGCCTCCAGTGAGCTCCTGGGCCTGCTGTGTGGAGCATGCCTGCTGGCCTTGAGGCCAAGGACAGTGTGGAACCTCCCTGTGAGGCCCAGGCCATTGGGGCTGGTATAGCTGCCTGCAGACAGGCTGAGAGGAACCTGGGCTCCCGCCCCCATTACGACGCAGCCCGGGGGTTTCAGGGGCTTGTTACGTGGCACGACTGTAGCCACGGCTGACTGATGTGTGAGGCCACAGACTTTCTCTCTCTCCCTCTGTGTGTTGCTCATAGCCGGGCAGCTGGGTGTATCCCGGCTCTGCTGGTGTCAGGCCCCTTCTGCCTCTGTCGGCCTTTCCATCTGCTAGCCGGTTCACGGTGTGGATCCACGGCCGACCCCACCCCTCTGACCCCCTCTGGCCCTTGGGGGCCCCCAGAGGACTCCTCTCCCCCACACAGTGATCCCAGACTGAGTCTGCGCCCGCCCCCACCTCCACCTGCCCCTGCCCCCGAGAGTGGCAGTGCTGCCCACTGGGCTCCCTGACTGCTTGCTGGGGACTGTCACACTCCCTGCCACACCCGCCAGGCCTCCCCTCCCCGCCCCCTCCCCTCTTACCTCTGCTCTGCACCACCTGCTCCCCCTGGGGCCCAGCTCCCTGCCTGGAACGTTCTCCTCTCCGACCGCAGGCTTCTCTTCTCCAGGAGCCTTTCCCCAGAGAGGCTCAGTGATGGCCGTCAAATGAAACCAGTCCAATTTGGTAAGAACTGTATTGTACAGGATTACTATAAGGGGAGAGAGGAGCTGCTGGGGTGGGGGTGTTGTGATGGGGAGGATGTTGTGATGGGGGTGTTGTGATGGGGGTGTTGTGATGGGGTGTTGTGATGCCGAGGGTGTTGTGATGGGGAAGGTGTTGTGATGGGGGTGTTGTGATGGGGAGGGTGTTGTACTGGGAGGATGTTGTGACTGTATGGTCTGCCAGCGTCTCAACTATTAGGTTGAAAGGGCTTCCTGTACAGGGAGCAGTAAACAAGCTGGCTGTGCCTTGTCCCTGGGGCCTCACCTGGACAGATACTCATGTGCTCCCTGGATGGAGGGATGGAGGGATGTGAACCTCTGGACACTGTGGGAAGACTAGATGCAGACGGTGGAAGAGGCGTGAGTGCCGGAGAGGTCAGTGATCTTGGGGGGCTGTCCCTGAGTGCCTGTGTCCCTGGGGATGTCACAGCTGGAGGCCTGAGGGTATGCTTCCTGGTAGGCAAGGTGGGACCAAGCATGATTAATTGGGGAACTCCCTTCTCTGAGGACAGCTTCCGGAACTCAAAGGGGACTGGACGGGAGCGTCTGGGATCATGGTCTCGGCACTCTCCTCTCTTGGCCTGTGTGCTGCTCTGGGACTTGGCTGTGTTGTGTTAAAGTGGGGTCCACTCCCCCTCGCTGTGGCCAAGGCCCAGGGTATCTGGAATGGTGGCCTTGTCCATGCATTCCCTGTCTGCAGGGCCCCCAATGCTATTTCTTATTTAATTGTCTCCCAATATAACAAACCAGGTGCCTGGGGACTCTGCCTGGCGCAGCACCTCCCCATCTTATTTGATTCTGGAATCCTTGCTCCCCAATCCCAGAATTTCCTGGCTTTCTCTCTGATGGTCAAGGAAGCACCTCTCTGCCTGCAACATTACTTATATTCAACGTCAGCAATCCTGTCATGAACGAGGCTTGCACCCAGTTGCCCAGGATGGGGCCTTGTATTCAGGGGTCGCTCAGTGCATACGTGTTGGTTCTGCTTGATCAGAACTGTGTGTTCGCTCTGGACGTTCACTCCAGACTTGGGCCGGGTCCCAGGGAGGATGAGTTTCTGAGAATGGCTGACTGGGGAGGAGCTGATGGGAGGTTGGGGCTCAGCGGGGAGGCATGGCGAGGCAGCACTGTGGAGTGGCCTGCTTCCCTGCAGGTGCATGGAGGAGACGGGTACTGGCCGACCCTCCCTCTCTCAATGTTGAGTATCTTGCAGCAGCCTCAGAGGCAGCTTCTTATTTCTTCTGCATCCCTGGGGAATCTCTTGGAGAAAGGTCCACCTGGGCAGCGCCTGGGAGGCGCCTGATGCTGGCCTTGGCGGCTCCGTCTGGGGAGTGTTGCCTGCGTGCCGCTCAGCTGGAATGCATCTGGTTGCTTCTGCATATGAGCTCCCATCTCCTATCTCTGTTTCCAAAAGGAAATGCCTCAGACTCTTGATGGACACCTCCCCTGATTCAGGGGAATGTGGGTGTGGGTGTGGAGGGTTTGCAGGAATGGGGAGAGAAGACAGCGTCTTCTGCATCAGGATCCTGCTGGTCAACTCTGCTCTCTCAAAATGAATCAGCCCCTAGCATCCGGATTCCCTCACTCCCAGCCCTGGGGGGTGGATTATTATCCAGACTTTGCAGAGGAGGAATCGGAGGCTCAGAAAAGTTTTCGAAACTTGTCCGAAGTCACATTGCTAGTACGTGTTGGCATCGGGATGAACCCCCTCTTCAAATACCGTGTGCACACATATGCAAGTGTGCACTGTGTGCATTTAGACTCCCGCAGGTGCATCTGTGCGCGTGCATGTGCAGTGTGTGTGCTTGTAACTCATGCTGCCCTCTGCAGCACAGCAGCCCTGGAGCGGCTGACCTGGAGGTGCAACGTGAACTTGGACTAGGAAACTGAATGCAGCCTCTGATCCTGAAGGCCTGGAGCAGATGTGCCAGGGATGCCTACTGGGAGCATGAGGAGCTCTGCAGGGGTGCCTCCTGGGCACCCCTGCCCCCTTCTGCCACAGGCCCTGACCCAGGCGAGCCCTCCTCTCTCCCTCCCCCCTCAGTAGCCTGAGGCTACTGCAGAGCCTGGGACCTGGTGTTGGAGTCACCACCCCCCAGGGGGCCGACAGTGTCCCCAAGCCCTGCTCTCCCGCCAGCACCAGTCCAGGGAAGCTGGGTTTTCAGAGGGACCCTTCCCTGCTCCCCAGGCACCCGCCCAGCACAGGCCTTCCTAACCATGCCCCAGCTCCACCTGGCCTGCGTGCTCATTACTCTGTGCTCTTCAATAAACCACTAGTGTTGCGGCATCCAGCACTGGAGCTTCCTGAGGCCTGCCTGGGGACAGCAGTTTTGAGTGACCAGCTCCGAGCTCTGAGGACCCACTCACTTGGCCCTGGGCTGAGCCTCTGAACACCTCTTCCCTCCTGAGCCTGATTTCCCCTCTGCGTCTCTGCTCTCCCAGCGGCATTATTTGCATCCAGGACATCCATTCTGGCCTCTCGGCTTGAATCCCATCCCTGCGCAGCAGCCAGGTCTGCGGGCTTGGGGGCAGGGGCAGTGGGGCTGGCCTTCTGCCTGCCTGTCAGAGGTGTGGTTCCCCGAACTTGGGGAAAAAAAGCCCAGTCTTCTCCTTCCTGGTGTCTGATTGCTGTCCCCTTGCCCCCAAGCCAAACACTTCAAATCATCCTCATTTAATTGGGCTAATTCAGGAGGAGTGGCCACAGTAATTCACTCCTGTTGTTGAGTCTCTTTGGGAGACGTATTAATATTCTGATTCCAAGAGGGATCTGTGTAAATTCCTCAGTTACAGATGATACGATTATATGTCTAAATTCTTCCCCTAAATTAGTACAGATGGTTAAAAATACCCTTGCCTTTTAATTAATCTTCTGAACAATAGTCCTATGACTACAAATGGATCATTACCATCATTCCCCCCTTCTGCAGACGGGCCGCGGGGGAGTGAGGGAGGTCTGTGCTCGCATCCCAGCAGGTCATGGGGCCTCCTGGAGAGTGGTGGGTGCTGGGCTTTTGACTGTGACTCTTGTCTTCCAGGCTGGGCTGAGAGAGCCGCCCTTTGCCCAGGCCCCACTCTGTCCTAGGATTCCTTTTGGTCGGGCAAAGGAGCTTTGAAAAGATATTTCAAAGGTGTTTGTTCTGCTGTGAGGCCACCCTAACCCCTCAGGCAGCTCTCCCCTGGGTTTCCTCTGTGTGTGTGCATGTTCACGTGTGTGTGTGAATGTTTTCCAGAGAGCTTTGTTAGGTGCCATAACCAAGACGTGACTGTCTGTTATTGTCTTTTTGTGAGTCTGTCCACCCTGAAGACTGCAGGCAGCTCTGGGCCTTTCTTTATGTCCCCAGAACCCAACATGGGACTGGATTTGGGTACTTGTTGAAATTCGAAGCCAAATTCCCTGGGCTACATCAAAACAAAACACATTTTGTGCATCAAAGGACACTATCAGTGGAATAAAAAGACAACCCACAGAAAGAGAATATTTTCAGATCACTTCTCTGATAAAGGATTCATATCCAGAATATATAAAGAACTCCCACAACTCAACAACAGTAAAACCAAGCAATCCAATTCAATAAAGGGCAAAGGACTTGAATAGCCATTTCTCCAAAGACTGGCCAACAAGCACATGACAAGATGCTCAACACCACGAATCACTAGGGAAATGCAAATCGAAGCTGCAGTGAGGTACCGCCACACACCCATGAGGATGGCTACTATCAGAAACAGAAAACAAGTGTTGGTGAGAACATGGAGAAACTGGAGCCTTGTGCATGGCTGGTGGGAATGTGGACTGGTGCAGCTGCCATGGAAAGCAGTGTGACGGTTCCTTAAAAAATTAAAAATAGAATTACTGTACGATCCAACAATTCCAGTTCTGGGTATACATCCAAAAAACTTGGAAGCAGGGCTTAAACAGGTGTTTGTACACCTGTGTTCACAACAGCATTATTCACAATAACCAGAAGGTGGAAGCAAGCCAGCAGTCCATTGACGGATGAATGGATAAGTCACATGTGGTCTATCCATACAATGAAATATAATTCACCCTTAAAAAGGAAGGACATTTCAATACCTGCTACAGTGTGGATGAACCATGGGGACATGATGCTCAGTGAAATAAGCCAGACACAAACTCAGGTCCCCTGAGGAGTCACATCCATAGAGACAGAAAGTGGAAGGAAGGGGGTTAGCGGCTGGGGAAGGCATGGGGAGTGAGTGTTCCATGGGGACAGAGTTTCAGTCTGGGAAGATGGGAGGAGGTTCTGGAGGTGACGGTGGGGATGGCTGCCGAACAGTGTGAATGTGCTTAATGCCCCTGAACTGTACACTTGAAAATAATTATGATGGTAAATCTTATGTATGTTTTACCATAATTAAAAAAGTCAAATTCCCTTGGCCACTGGGTCAGGTTGGTTCCTTCCTGGCACTGGGCCCTGGCTGGGGGTGAGAGCCTAGGCTCAGATAGAGCCGGAGTCTGGGGGCAGCTGATGTGGTGGAATCAGATCTCACTCAGGACTATTGCAACATGGGAAAGAGACCTCCCTGTTACCACTGGTGTCAACTCTGAGTGTGAGGAAATGTGGGGTTTACAGCCTGGGAGTGGGGTGGGGCAGTGGGTGGAAATTACTGAGAGGAAACCTCAGGGGAAAGGGGGTCCTGGCCAAACAGACTTGGTGGGCTTCTTGCTGAAGCCCGGCCAAGGGGTCAGACATCACCTGGGGGCTGGGGGCTGAGGAACCTCATGAAATGTCCAGGGTGGGGGGTTCCCTCTAAGCTGACTTAGCGGGATCCTTGCCACAGCTGGGTGATGCACGCCCAGTAAGGACGGAGGCCAAGGTCGGGGCTGGAGGGGTTAGGGAGGCAGACAAAGGTGTAGTCAGGAGAGAGCGTTTGTCAGGGACACGGGATCCTTTGCGCAGTCAGCCTAGACCAGCCTGTCTGGGAACCGGCCCATCCAAACAGGTGGGCCCACAGGCACCTGGCGCTACCTTTTTGTGGAAATGATGATGTTTCCTCTCAGTAACTGTCCCATCAAACAAATCCCTTTCTCCTGTAAGGCCCCTGAGTCTCTCGCCAGCCTGCCGGGGCAGGGCCGGGTCCTGCTGCCGTCTGCACGTCAGGGCTGGTGAGAAGGTAGCATTTCTAGGACCAGAGCCGAGCTGCGGCCACCTGGAGGGAAGGCTTGGGAAAGCTGAGGGCTTCCAGTGGTCAAGGTTGGCAGTGCTCTGAGTCAGTGGTGTGCTGGTGATGTTTAACAACAGGCTCTCTGACAAAGTGCATGCACATAAGTCAACATCCATTTTACTGACATAAGGGGCACAATTACAAAATTTACCGAAAGCACACAATTTACAAGTAGCCATAAAATATACAGCATGCTTTATGTAAATTCCATATGGTCAACGAACTCCCACCGATTGCTCTTGTAGATTTTTGCCGACCTCTTGTATTTGCCAGGTGCCCGACGCTCGCAATGGGTGAAGGGGCACTGCCCTGACCCGAATGTTAGCCCATCCTTTTCCTTATGTGGGTGGGAGAGACGAAAGCGAAGCTGCAAAGACGTACGTCTGAACGTTGTCAGTTTGTCAGTGATGCAGGTGACTTTTCTGCTGAATTGGACGACGGTTTTCAAATCCTGCAAGATGCCCTCAATTGCTTGTGTTCTTCACAGTGTGACTGATGGCTACAAACACAACATGGTTTTAAGTTTAATGTGCATCATTAGCATGTTCTCTATTGTTTTCTAAGTCTAGAAAATCTGCAAGACAGTACATCAAGTCTTGGTGTACAGCGAACGCCGCTTTCCATGGTGTAAATTTTATCTCCGACCATGACTGGTCCTGAGCTGCCCACTGTGACGGCAGCGACGGTGGGGTGGAGAGCAAGTGGGGAGTGCACGCCGTCAGAGCACAGCCAGGCAGACACAGCAGGTGGGGGCAGCCTCAGGGGCACAGGAAACAGTAACACGTGGTGAACTCATCAGGGACTGAGGAATTCCGAGTACTTGATAACTTCGTTTTTAGTGTGATTTAGTTAACCATGAGTTTGTGTACTTTAATTTGTAACAATGGCTGTGTTTTCACAACTGGCTCCTAAAACCATGAAAACTTAACATTAGCTCCTTCCAGGCAGATGCCACCCCACTGAAGGCCCCCTCGCACCGTGTCCTGCAGCTGCTGGTACTAGGGAGCCACTCACGAGGGAGCTGGTGGCTTTGTAGTGACCAGTAGGTGCTCGTCCCCCCGGCCACTGAGATGCTCACGACAGCACAGCCGGGCCTGGGGCTGGTGGGTCTTGGGCACCGGCTCACGGGTCTCAGGATGCACATATGTGTCCCTCCAGGCCCCACTGCATGGGGCCCTGTTCAGCATCCTGGCTGGGTATGCTTTTGCCATATCCTGCCGCCTTCTTTAACCATGAATGGGAAGAGAATACAACCTTTTAGTGAACGTTCAAAATGTGTGCGGCTTTCATACCTCGATCTTTCTGGCCTGTCTCAGGTAATACGCACCTGCCATCCTGGGGGGCCCCATGCGCATGCCATAGACTGTGTCCCCTGCTCAGAGCAGGTGACTGAGGGCTGTGTGGTGGGATAAATGTCCATGTGCCCCCCAAATTTGCATGCTGAGATCCTAACCCCTAAGGTGATGGTCTTAGGAGGTGATGAGGTCAGGAGGATGAGGCCCTCGAGAATGGGACTAGCGCCCTTTTGAAAAGAGAGCCCCCTGCCTCTCTCCATGCTGCCCCTCTCTGTGCTCTGCTGCGTGAGGACCCAATGAGAAGCCAGCCATCTAAACCCCAGACACCAGATGTGCTGGCCCTGGGACTCCAGCCTTGGACTGTGAGAGGTAAGTGTCTGCTGTTTAGGCCGCCCCCTCTGCAGTAGTTTTGTTATAGCAGCCCGAGCGGACTGAGGCAGGGTGTCCCAGAAGCTCTCTGAACCTCGGTTATGCACCACCAATATGGGTGTGGTAATAACTGGTGGTAAAGCAGCAACTGGGAGCTCGCCATGTCCCCCGCACAGGGCCTGGCCCGTGGTTAGTGCTCAAAGCTGCAGTGAACGAGGATGAATGAGGTCATGGGTCTGCGGACTCTGGGTGGTGGCCGCGAGCTCTGGATTTAGTACCAGGGTCAGCATTATTGTTAGCATTAGCCTTAGTATCAGCATTAGTGTGGCTTCTGCAGCTGGTGGATGATGACTGGTCAGTTCCTAGGACCCTGAGGATGGGCACTACCTCCTGGGGTTACTCTGACAAAGCACCACAAACAGGGTGGCTTAGAACAAGAGAAGTTTATTTTCCTTCAGTTCCGGAGTTTAGAAGCCCAGGGTCATGGGGCCGGCAGGTCATGCGCCCTCTGAGGCCTGCCTGGGAGCGGGTCCTTGCCTCTTCTTGGCTTCTTCCAGTTTGCTCAGTCTTCAGCATGCTTGGTTTGCAGATGCATGCCTCCAGTCCCTGCGTCTCTGGCCACACGGCCCCCTCCCTGAGTCTTCACGGGCATTTTCGTCTCCTGGTAAGGATACCAGGCATATTGGAGTGGGGCCACCCTTCTGCATCTTAACTAGCTCCTTCTGCATGATTGTATTTTCAAATAAGCTCACATTCGGAGGCCCTGGGGGTAAGGACTTCAACATATCACTCTCTGGGGGACACAACTCACCCCATAACACGGTGGGAGTGGAGAACAGTCATTTGTTCATTCAGCCAACCATCAGCCTTACCCACCCTTCACCCGCTCATCCATCCGCCTGCCCATCCCCCCCATCCTTCCGTCTATTCCAACGTGTCTGTTGCATACCTTTCATGCTCCAGGCACTGTCCTCAGTGCTGGAAATCCAGGGCCGCACAGAGCGGATGTGGCTCCTGCCCTCCCGGAGCCCTGGGGCTCACTGGCAGGGCGAGTCTAAGCAGGGCATCACGGGTTAGTTCATCTCTCACCGCCAGCGCAGCAAAGAGAAAGCATGGGTGCAGCCAGGGAGTCGCTGCCTCTCGCCTGTGGGCCTAGCCTGGGGGTGGGCGACAGGCTCCCAGTGCCCACACTCCCCACTGTGGGCTGCACCACCCTTCTCTCTGCCATGACACTGTCCCTCCCAGGCCCCAGGTGGGCCCACGGTGAGCTTCGACTGGACAGTGGGAGACGACACCCAGGCAAACGCAGGGAGCAGCCAAACAGACTCAGGAGGCTCGCTTAAGGCAGAAGCGCTCCCCCTGCCCCGTGCGGCCAGCCCACCCTCAGCTCACACCGCATGCCTGGGAGTCAAGGTGGCCCCGTCTGCCGTTGCCGGCACAGCTGAGAAAGAATTGCAGACAGTCCTGAGACTGTGGACTCTGGTCCTGCGAGGAGTAGGGGGACACCCTGCTGAGGGTCTGCCAGCCGCTTGCTACCCTCGGGCAGCGGGGCCTTGCTCCAGCCCTGGGGACTCTCCTGGGCCTCTGGCGTGGCCTGCGGGGAGCAAAGCCGGACACAGGTCCTTCTGGAGCAGAGCAGCAGGCCTGGGGCTGCTGGCTGATGAAGCCGATGGCCACCCCCGACCTGCCCGCTGGGACATGCTCTCCTCAGCTTCTCCGCGCAGATTCTCACCTGCCCTTACCAAACACAAAAGGCTCTTAATGCTATTTCTTCTCAATACTTCATCTTTTATTCTATGCTCCTTCATTTGAACAAAGCAGCAGCTCAAACGAAGTGCAAGGGGGTCAGAGTGGACCTGTTTCTTGCACAAAGCTCCCCTTGCTAGTGAGATACTGAGGGCGAAGGACGCTGGGTGCTTTGTGGTCTTCCAGCTAGCCTGGCCTTCAGCCTCAGACGTTACTATTCCTCCTTCATTTTTGCTGCATCCGGGCCTGTCCTGTCTCGCTGGCTGGTTGGTGCTTCCCTTTAGATCAACTCCTACCAATTCCTGCCCACCCGGCTCTTTGCTCAGCCTGTTGTAAGTCACACCCGTGCAATCACATGACGGATGTACTAGTTATGTACTATTTCTCATACATGTTAAAATAAATCTTTAGCCTTCAAATAAAATGTTTTGTGGGAACTACCTAAAATCTCCTGGGGCCTCAGTGGTGGCATGGGTCCCAGTCTTTGGGAAACCCTTCTGGGAGTGTTGGGGGAGGGGGTCGGTTCTTGTCTCTGCTGCAACAAAGAATTGAAGGGCAGAGACACAGTAATGAAGCAGAATAAAAGTTTTGCACTTAAAGAGAGAAAAAGTGTGGGCAACCTCAAAGAAGAGGTGCACCCTGAAAGGTTTAAGTTTTATTTAAAGAGAGAGAAAGTATGGGCAACCTCAGAGAGAGGCACCCTGAATGGTTGAGAAAAAGTTTTATTTAAGGTAAAAAAGGTGCACACTTAGAGAAAGGGGAGTGTGGGCTACCTCAGAGAAGAGGCATGCTGAAAGATTGGGGGTTCCCCCTTTTAAGGATTTTTCAGGAATGTGACAAAGGGCTAAGGGGTGTAGACTTGTTAAGTGGTTTCAAAATGTTTTATCTTTGATGAGAGACATTAAGTCTCTTCTCTTTTATTATCAGTCCTTTAGGTAATTCTGCAAAATCACCACAAGAAACTCACTGATGTGAGTCCTTCCCAGGGTAGCAGCTTCCCTTTTGGGAGCATATCAGTCAAGACCGCTTGCCCTGACCCCAAGCGTGGGCTGAGTTATTGTCTGTTTGCTAAAGAATATGTTAAGAATCTTCTTAACTTCCTGGGTTTTAAAATGCAATCTTAGCTTTAAGATGGACTCTTTCCTGTTCTTACTATGCTGTTTCTAGCTGGGCTTTTTTGCTAAATTAATCATGATGCGTGTCTCCTGCCCAGGTGGCCAATTACTTGATTAGGGGCTGGAGGAGGAAAAAACAGCACACAGGCTAAGTTAAGGAATAAGCTGGGCCTCTTAGCAGGCTAAAGTAAATCTTACAATGGCATGATCTAACTGACACAGTGAAGACATGGGCTATGCCGGGATACTTTTCTTTATCTAGGGAATATTTGGACATTCCAAGTCACTCCTGGCCTATGGAGCTTCAACTGATTAACTCATTAACTCTGTGAGTCTTTTCTGGCTCTCTAGTTTTATCTGGTTAACTCTTTGAGTCCCTTTTAGTGGGCTTTACTGGCCTTATTCTCTCTCCACTTCGCTATATCTATTTTCCTGCCTAACAGGAGTGGCCTGGTGGTGACAGCACCCAGTCAGGGGTGGGTAAGGGAAGCCAGGCTCTCGAGGGACCAGACACGGTCCCTTGTTGGATGCCCCAGGCAGCTTCCTTTCCATGCACGGAGCAGATGGGGATTTTCAGGAAGATACAATTGTTGTTCTTGCTCCAGGAACTTACACTTGAGTTTTGGAGACAGGCTCTTGGGAAATCAAAATGTTCAGCACAAGAGATCTTCTAGGTGACTGAGAAGTTGTTGAGGCAATTCAGAGGAGCATGCATCTCTGAACAAAATGGAGTGGCTAAGAGGGTCGACTTCTGGGTAAGAGTTGGAAATCAGCCTCTGTCGTGTACTCACTGTGTAGCACTGGGTGCATCACCTGCCCTTTCCATGCCTCGCTTTCACATCTGCAAAGCAGGTGTAAGGGAAGGGAAAAAACTTTCCCTCTACCCTCTTAAGTTTAGAGATGGGGATCTGCAAATTAAATGGACAAAAGACAGAATACCAGGAGGAAAAGGCTTATTATCCATGCACATGGGAGCCTCACAGAAAAGAAGTGAAAACCTGAAAAGGCAGTTGGAACTGGAGTTAACTATTTACATTTAACAAAGGGTGATAATGTGTGGAGAAAAGACTAGACAAAGGCAATGGGGTTTGGACTTCTGGGTGATGGTTAAAGTGTGGAAAGGTGACCAGGAAATGCATGGTAAATAAGGGTTGTTTGGTAAGATTTGTTATGCAGACTCAAGTTGTTTCAGGTGTAAGAGGGTCTCCAGAGGCACTCTCCTCCCAGTACAAGAGAAGGACCCCTTCACAGAGAGAAATTTATTTTACAAAAGGGAGATTGATTTCAGGAAGAAAGGGGAGGGCAGAGAGCTCAACATGTGTTTGCTATTGTTTAATTGCCTTTGCCTGAAACATAGTCTTTACACCTGTTAGGCAGGAAAGTGGATATGAGTGGGGTGGAAAGAGAACAAGGCCAGTAAGCCCACCAGAAGGGACTCAAAGAGTTAACCAGTTAAAAATAGAAAGCTTAGAAGGCCAGGAGCAACTTGACCTAGAATGTTGAATACTCCCCAGATAAAGAAAAGTATCTCAGCATAGCCTATGTTTTCATTGTGTCAGCACCAGCTAAAAGGCCCAGCTTTTCTCAACCTTTCAGGGAGCACACCTCTCTCTGAGGTTGCCCACACTTTCTAAGCGCTTCTTACCCTTTTCCCAATCATTCAGCGCGTCTTCTCTGAGGTAGCCCACACTGCCCTTTCTCCAAGTGTGCACCTTTTGTTTTAAATAAACTTGTTACTGCTCAACATTTAACGTTTTGTCGCTGCGCTTTTCCAGTGATAAGTGTCTTTGTTACTTTTCTTTGTCATTCTACTTCTCCAGATTTAAGCTCAAACCTTCACTCCCTCTGTCCTATCTCAGATAAATAAGGAGGGGCTGTTGAGAGCTCAGCTCTGGGCTTGCAAATTACCACCACCTGGGTGCTTGGGACCCAGCTGCAGTTTATGGTCATGCTCTTTAGTAACCCGCCTGAAAGTCTCCTTTCTTTGTCTCTAGGAAGTTTGCAGAACATAATCTCACTCCACCCAGTGCTCTGCGGCTCCCCCAGATCCTGGGGTGGGAGGGACTCAGTTCCCACGCCGTGCAGATCCAAGCAGACACGACACCAGGTGACACTGGCTTAAGGAGTTAGTAGGGGACATACACCATGCTGAGTAGCAGTTCAATGAACTTCCTTTGTTATTCTGATCTGTCATTCTCTGACACTCTCCCTTTAATAAATTCCTTTTTCACCTTGTACTCTGACTTCCCTGTGTCTCTGAACCAACCTTTCCCGCCAACACACCAAAGTGGCGTATTTTGGGGTAATGTATTCTGTTTCCCTTTGCAAGGGTAAGAAGCCTTTTTGCACAGGGAGATGTGAAGACCAAAGGAGACAATGAGCCACTGTGAGCTGGGAGCACTCGAGAATGCAGGGCTCTCGCGTGGCAGACTGGCCAGCGAGGAGCCCGGGCCTGCAAGGATGCTCACTCTGGGAGCTGCTTGGCCTTCTTGCTGAGGCCTGGCTCAGGGGTCGGGATTCATGGAGTCACAGCCTCTCCAGAGGTTCTACACACAGGCCCACGACGCTCCAGAGAGCCCTCCATGCCAGGAGAGTCCCTGAGATGCCAGGACAGCATCTCAGGTGATGTTGAAACTTTAGGGCTTTTTGTTCATCCCAAGTTTCAGCCCCCACTTTGGTCATTTCTGCTCCTCCTGCCTCCTGCCTTCTTACTCCCGGGGTTAGGGGGTTCTTCACCTTTTTCTTTTTTTTTTTGTGCCAGGGACACATTAGGAGCCTAGTGAAGTCTATGGATCCCTTAACAAAATGAGTTTTTAAAAACAAGGTAAAATATATGCTGTTACAAAGGAAGCTAATCATGTTGAAATGCAGTAATCAAAACAAATCTATCAAAACTAAAAAACAAATGTGTGATATAATAATGCCTGGACTTCTTCACTTGTGCTTCAGAGAAAAGCAGCTGGCCTGGTACTCCACGATTCTGAAGTGGCGAGGAGTGCAGCGTTTCACAGCCTGCATTCACCACGAGGTGTGTGAAGTTACCTCTGATTTCAGTTTGTGCCAGTGTCCTGTGGTGGTGACCTGGGTTCATGATTGAAGGGGTGCTGTGTACCACCTAGAGACTGGTGGAAATAAATATGCAATTTATTTCCCACCCAAATCCATGGCCTCTGAATTAAGCCTCCTGCCCTAGGCCCTCACCATGGTCTGTACCTTTTGGCAGAGGGCGAAGGGTGAGGAAAGGCAAGCTTTCTCCACAGCATTTTCCTGGAAGGGACACGTGTCAGCCTCACTCACATTCTGCCAGCAAGATGGTGATAGAAGTGGTCACTCTTAGGTGCCACGTATGTCAGCTGGGCTCTTTAAGACTTAAAAAAAAAAAAAGAAAGAAGAGAAAGAGAAGAGAAAGAAAAGGAAGAAAGAAAAGAAAGAAAAGAAAATAAAAGAGAAAAAAAACCACACCAAAAACAAACAAACAAACAAATAAAAATATGTCTGCTGGGAGTAGATTCTGTAGGGATGCTGTAGGTGGTGCTGTTGCTCCACTATTCCGCAGCCGCGGCCGCAGCCGCACCGCTCCGCAGGGCCCTTTGTAGCTCTGGCTGGGGTGGGAACGAATGGGAGGCTGCTGATCTCTGTGGGAAGTCTCAGTGTGGCTACTCTTTCCCAGTCCCCAGCCAAGGGGTCCAAAATTCCCCAGGACTCCCAGCCTGCTGGGCCAAGTGTGCTGGAATGATCCTGTTCCTCCGTTGGGCCCCTATCTCTTTAAGACCGCTAAAAAAAAAGTGTGTGCTTTTCTTTTGTCCTGGGGCGCTGACTGCGAGGACCCGGTGCGTTCCCGGCTCAGATCCTGCACCGTCTGTCTCTCCATCTCCGATACACCACAAGATGTGTGTCGGCGCTCCTGGCGCAGATCACCAGGGCTGGTTATTTCGCGAGGTGTACTTCCACTCCCTCCTGGCTCTGAATCCTCTCCTCCCGCTGGTGTGCTGGGGTGGGGGAGTGCTCCGGTCCCACTGGGACGCGGCTCCGTATCTTACCCGTCTCACGGGGTGCTGCGTCCTCTCAGGTGTAGCTGCATGCTGTGTGCTTTCCTGTGTATTCCGGTCTCTCTTTTAGGAATAGTTGTATTTGTTGTATTTTCATAAATATATAGGTTTTTGGAGGAGATTTCCGCTGCCCTGCTCACGCCGCCATCTTCCCGGAACTGCCTGGAGTCCACACTATTTACTCAACACTTGATAATATGCCAGGGATTGTGTGTCTCTTGTGGCCACAGTGGCAGTGAGGACGGCGCTGATAGCATCTTAATCTCCTGTATGCCTTTTCTCTCCCATTACTCAATAATGTCTCCAGATTGAGACTTTGACTTAATTTCATCATTATGGGTTGATTTATGTCCTCCAAAAACAGATGTTCAAGTCCTAACTCCAAGAACCTATGAATGTGGCCTTATTTGGAAATAGGGTCATTGTAGATATAAATCAAGTAAAGATGGGTTCAGAGTAAGGGTGGGGTTGGGTATGGGGGGAGAGGCCCTGGTGCAAAATGGCTGGTGTCTCAGTTTTCTGGGGCTGCCATAACAAAATACCACAGACGGTGTGGCTTCCACAGCAGAAATTAGTTTTTTCACAATTCTAGAGGCTAAAAGTGCAAGGCTAAATTTCTAGGTTCTGGTGAGGTCTCTATTCCTGGTTTGCAGATGGCCACCTTCTCTCCATATACTTACATGGCCTTTCTTCTGATCATGTGTGGAGAGAGAGAGGAAAGAGAGATCTCTTTTCTTCTTCTTAGAAGGCCACCAGTACTATTGGATTAGGGCTCCACCCTTAGGATCTCATTTAATACTTCCTAAAAAGCCTATCCCCAAATACAGTCACACTGGGGGTTAGAGCCTCAACATAAGAGTTTTGGAGGGCACAGTTCAGTCCACAGCAGCTGGTGTCCTTATAGGAAGGGGAACACACTGTATACAGACAGGGACGCGAGGGAGAATGCCCATGTGACAACAGAGGCCGAGACTGCAGTGCTGCAGCTGAAGCTAAGGATTGCTAAAGATGAGGAGGGAGGATCCTACCCAGAGTCTCAGACAGAGCATAGCCTGCTGACACCTTAGTTTTGGAGTTCAAGCTGCCAGAATGGTAAGAGAATAAATCGCTTTTGTTTTAACCTATGCTGCTTGTGGCACTTTGTTACGGTAGCCCTGAGAAAATGAACACATTCATGAATTGATTGAATTGACTATTAGGAGACCTTGTAGATGTGATTGTGTCCTATGCCAATCTCATTTTTTAAACAAACACTTACTGAGTACATGCTATGTGCCCTGAGATATGCCAGGTTGGAGATTATAAGAAAGACATAGTCTTTGTTCTCACAAAGCTTACAATCCTATAGTTTATATGCATAGGTCAATAGATGACATAAACAAATTTGTCATAATTACAGCAGAGGGCTAAGCATGAGAGCCCTAGAGGCACCTAGGAAGAGAGTCAGCACATCTAGGCAGAGGGAGTACCAGGGTATCTGAAGGATAATTAGGTGAAAATAAGCTCAGGATGGGCCCACTGTGCAGAGAGGTAGAGTTTCTGCAGGCAGGTAAGTCCTGGAGCTCAGGCCAGAAGGTAAGAGAGAGTGAGGGGTGACAGGGGCTGAGCCACTGCATGGACCGGGGCTTGCAGCGCTAGGATGGGAGTGGGGAGGAGACATGAGGCCAGGGATGTCAGGAGGAGCCACTTCATGGGCGTGTAAACTGAAGTAAACTGAGGGAAGCCAAGCACATTATCCCCAGAAAATAGGAGAAGTTAATAATTGTCATGATGCAATATCTCCCCATGTTTAAGTCACTGGCAATCAAGCCAATTGGTGAAAATGGGTTGCTTTCTGAACCATTCACATACCCACATCTGGCCTAACCGATGAGAGGGTAAGCTATGCAAGGGCTCCACCCATTTCTCCTCTACCCTGTTGTGGACCTTGCACATGGTGAGTGGCCTCTGGCCAATGGATAAAACAAAACATTACCTGGTATCTCATTAAAGGAAGAAGAGATAGGACTCAAATAAATATAATCAGAAATGAAAGAGATGTTACAATGGATATCACAGAAATACAAAAGATTATGAGATGGCTATGAGCAATTATACACCAACAACTGGGTAACCTAGAAGAAGTGGATTCACTCCTCGAAACATACAACCTACTGAGACTGAGTCGTGATGAAAGAAAATGGACTGGTTCCTAGTGAGGAGTTTGGATCAGGAATCAAAACCTCCCAACAAACAGAAGTCCACGACAGATGGCTTCATTGGTAGATTCTACCAAACATTTAAAAGAGAATTAACACTAATCCTTCTTAAACTCTTCCAAAAAGCAGGAGAGGAGGAAACCCTTCCACACTCATTACAGAAGGCCAGCATTACCTCACAGGTCAATATCTCTAATGAATATAGACACAAAAATCCTCACAAGATATTAGCAAACTGAATTCAACAATACACTAAAAGGACAATACACCATGATAAAGTGGGATTTATTCCAGGAATGCAAGGATGGTTCAGCATCCACAAACTAATCAACATGATACCCATTAACAAAATGAAGGATAAAAATCATATGATCGTCTCAATAGATATAGAAAAGCATTTGACTAAATTTAATATCCTTTCATAATGAAAACTCTCAACAAAGTGGGTATAGAGGTAATGTATCTGAAAGCAATAAAGGCCATATAGCACAAGCCTACAGCTAACATACTCAAAAGTGAAAAGCTGAAAGAAAGCATTTCCTCTAAGATCAAGAACAAGATAAGGGTGCCCACTTTTGCCACTTGATCATCATAGTATTGGGAGTCCTAGCCAAAGGAATTAGGCAAGAAAAAGAAATAAAAGGCATCCAAAATGCAATGGAAGAAGAAAACTGTCACTATTTGCAAGTGGCATGGTATTATATATAGAAAACCCTAAAGGTTCTATCAAAAAAACCCCAAACCATTAGAACTCGTAAATGAATTCAGTAAAGTTGCAAGATACAAAATCATTACACAAAAATCTGTTCAGCTTCTATACACCAATAATGAATTATTAGAAAGAGAAATAAAGAAAACTATCCCATTTACAATTGCATTAAAAAACTTAGGACTAAATTTAACCAAGGAGATAAAAGACCTATATGTTGAAAACTACAAGACATTAATGAAAGAAAATTGAATACAACACAAATAAATGGAAAGATATTCCATGCTGATGGACTGGAAGAATCAATATTGTTAAAATGTCCCATACTACCCAAAGGAATCTACAGATTCAATGCAATCCCAATCAAAATCCAATGGTATTTTTCAAAGAAATAAAACAAATAATCTTAAGATTTGTATGGAACCACAAAAACCCTGAATAGCCAAAGCAATCTTGAGAAAGAAGAACAAAGCCAGAGTCATTACACTCTTTGATTTCAAAACTTATTAAAACAGTCTAGTGTTGTCATAAAAATGGACATATAGATTAATGGAACAGAATAAAAAGCCCAGAAATAGACTTCAATTAATTTATGACAAAGGAGCCAATATTATGCAATGGGGAAAGGACAGCATCTGATAAACGGTAGTGTGAAAACTGGACAGCCACATGCAAAAGAATGAAACTCCATCACTTTCTTACACCATTCACAAAAAATAATTCTAAATGGGTTAAAGGCTTGAATATAAGACCTGAAACCATAAAACCCAAAGAAAAAAAAACATAGGCAGTAAGCTCTTTCACAAAGGTCTTGGCAATGATTTTTAAAATCTAAAAGCAAAGAGAACAAAGCAAAAAAAAAAAAACAAGTGGGACGACAGTGAACTAAAATTCTTCTGCACAGCAAAGGAAACCAGCAGCAAAATGAAAAAGCAACCTAGTGAACTGGAGAAAATATTTGCAAATCATGTATCTGATAAGGGACTAATATCCAAAATATATAAAGAACTCACACAACTCAATAGTAAACAAACAATCTGAGGAAAAATGAGCAGAAGATACGAATAGGTATTTTTCCAAAGAAGACATACATGGCCAACAGGTACATGAAAAGATGCTCCACATCACTAGTCATGAGGGAAATGCAAATAAAAACCCCAGTGAGATATCACTGCACACCTGTTAGAATGTCTATTATCAAGAAAACAAGAAATAAGACATATTGGCAGGAAAAGGGAACCCTCGTGCAATGTAGGTGGGACTATAAATTGGCACAGCCACTATGGAAGACAGCACTGAGTTTTCTCAAAAAACTAAAAAACAGAACTACCATATGATCCAGCAATTTCACTTCTGGGTATTTATCTGAAGAAAACAAAAACATTAAGTTGAAAAGATACATGCACCCTATGTTCATTGCAGCATTATTTACAATAGCCAAGATATGGACTCTAAGTGTCCATCCATGGATAAATGAATAAAGAACTGTGGTATATATAATGGAATGTTATTCAGCTATAAAAAAGAATGCAATCCTGCCATTTGCAGCAACATGGATGGACTGTGAGGGCACTATGCTAAGTGAAATATGTCAGACGGAGAAAGACAAATAGTGTATGACCTCTTACGTGTGGAATCTAAAAACCAAAACAAAACCCAAGCTTATGATTAAAGAGAATAGGGTGGTGGTTTCCAGAGGAGGAGGTTGGGGGGTGGGAGAAATGCGTGAAGGGGGTGAAAAAAAGAGTTGGAGGTGCATTCCTAATGTTTCACCCCGAGTGTTTCAATCCCAAATGTCCCCTTGACTCACTGTTCCATTCCTCTATCAGCCCTTGACATCAGCCTTAGGAACCTGTCGAGGCTGTGCATTCAGTCTCTTTTATGGTTTTTCCACTTTTACATGTAATTACACGTCTGATTTTCGGCATCGTCTGCCCTCTGGCTGCAGGAGGCGAGGGCCACTCTCAGGGCTGTCATGGAGGCGTTCTGGCGGTGACAGTGCACCCTGAGCTAATTGGCCGGCCAGAGCTTGTTGTTCTCTTTCATCAAGTCTCAGGCAGTTAACAAAAGCCAGCAAACTCTCCCAACCTTATACCTCCCATGGCTTCCGTGCACGTCAAGGCCAGTCACTGCTTCCCTTCCACCTGTACCCCATTTCAGCACCCGCTGGTGAGGGTTTAGTTGTGATGTTACCATGCACCAGGGGTTTCTGTCGCTCTACTCAGTGCCCTGTAGTGGGGTCTTTGTTGCTTTCCAGCCAGGAACAGTACAGTTCCAGGATCCCTATCCTGGGTCTGGCTTTCTGGTTTGGTTTGGATTCCCCAGAAGCGCAGACTGAGATAAGGTCTTGGGCGCAGGCACTTGGGTGGGGGAGGTGGTCCCAGGCCGTGGGGGCAGGAGGGAGAGTCAAGGGACGAATTTGCTGCAGGCTGATTCCTGCTTGGGTTCCACTGAGCCTCTGTCCCGGCAGGGACCCTGTGGGCACCACGTAGAATGCCTCTCATCAGTGTACCTCTGAAGGGAGTCAGGCTGAGCCCTTTATCCACCAAACCCCATCCTGCATTTTTTCAGGGTTGCTTCTAGGGCTGCTTTCTTCCCAGACCTCCAGGCTGTGCCTGAGCAAGGGCAGAGTGGCTTGCATCATTTCAGAGAAAGCTCTGGTGCAGAGTGTGCGCTAGGCCGGGGGACTGTCCGCCTCCACCTTCTGACGTCGGGTGGGCCGAGGGGCTAAGGCGTGGAGTACCCCGGGCATATGCCAGGCAGATGTGGATTCAAAATGCTTCCAACGTGCTTGATTGCCCATCAGCCCGAACCTTGCCTTCATACACCATGCATTTGCCCCCAAATCGAACTTGCTTTGACGGTAGTCCTGGCACTTTAGCCCAACTTCCTAAATCCCTATGGATTTACATTAATGGAGGGACGCAGCGTCTGTGCCAGGAAAGCAGAGGGCAGTAGCCAGCTGGGTGCCTGTTGGTAACTTGTCAACTCCTGTTGGTGCAGGAAAAAAACCAGACAACCAGCTGTTTCATCTGTGCGTGGAGAAAATAGCATGTCGCTTCCTGTGTTTGTATTTTGGCTGAGTAGTCTGCATTTGGTTGAGAACCCCAGGAGGTGCTGGGTCAGGACACTGTGATCTCTGGCTGGGATAAATAGTGCCTGCACCAGTTTTCTCAGTTTGGGCTCCTGCAGACAAACGTCAGCTGTTTCATCAGAAACAAAGTGCTCCCCTGTGGGACGCTTTAAACAGCTCGCCTACGAAGGGTATTACTTTTTCTTCCACTTCTGATCTGCCCTAGATTTCTCTTCTGCCTGCAGCACCCTCAAGTTATAGGTTTCCCCTATAAAAGAGACGTAATGTCCACCTTTCATGAATGAGGGGCCCAGGAGCGCTTGCTACAGGCTTCTTTTGGCTCTCTGAAAAATGTGCAGTGGCTCTGACCTTGCCAGCTCCAGAGAAGCCATCACATCTGAGCATCCTGATGTGGGAGATGGGAAGCCATGCAGGCAGAGGGGAAGCTAGTGAGCAGGTGGCCCCCGGGGAGGACCTCCCCAGTGGCTTCTGTGCTCTAGAGCCCCGGGGACACCAATGAGGACAAATGAGGGGTATGGGGTTTGAGGATGTTGATAATTCCCCAATTGTCTTTGAATTTTCTAAGAGCTCAGGACTGAAGGCTATTTCCCTAGTGGGCAGTGGGAAGAGTGTGTGCTGGGGGCAGACCTGGACAGTCCAGCAGCGTGACCTTGAGCAAGTTAGTAAGTCACTCTAAGCTCAGCCTTCTTCCCTTGAAGCAAGGGCCTGATACTGTTCATCTCACAGGGTTGTCACAGGGATTAATGAGGGGATGCAGGTGACATGCCAGCCCTGTAAGGGGCACACAACTGAGGGAGCAGTGAGAATAGTCTCCTGTGCTTCTTCCTGCTCGCAGGGAGAAAACCAGGCTGTGTAGCTCTGCTGCCTGGAAAGCACACAGGCTTGGGAGCCGCACCGTCATCCGCTGACCTGCAGGCAGTCTGAAGTCTGGCTGAAAGGATGCTTCAGAGGCTGGGAGCACCAGGAGCTAGCAGCTCTTTGATCTGCCTGCTTGAAAAATTCTATCCTTGCAGTAGTCACTTCAGGCTTTTCTGTTCTGCAGGATTTCCTAATTCCCTTTAAATAAAGATCAAAAAGGAGCCAGCTCTTGGTAGTGTCTCCCCTGTCCTGCTGGTCAGTACCCTGTAAAGGTTTGGGTTGAAAGTCCTAGTGACTGGCTCATGAGAGCTGAGGTTTCCATATCTGGGCTCCAAATCCGTTGGGAGTCTGAGTGTAAGAAAGAGATTGGATGAGGTCACCGAGGGAGTGAGGGTGGGCAGAGAGGAGAGACTGAGAACAGAACCTGGGGCCTCCAACATTGGGAGTGGGGGCAGCAAAGGCAGGGCACCCACCCCTCACACTAGGGGGCATCATTCTTATCACAGGCTATGGGGATGGTGCCCTCCAGCTGGTCAGTGTGTGACCTGTGTGGCCACAGGCAGCGGCCCTGAGCAAAGGAGACAGCAAAGGAGTGAGCAGGGAAGCAGGTGGAAGCCAGGTGGAGAGGTCGTGCTGGGCAGGTGGGGCCCTCGGAGGGGCCAAGTGCTGCTGACAAGCCACAGGGCAGCAGAGCTGGGAATTGGCCCGAGTGTAGCACCATGGAGGTAAGGGACGACCTTAGCCAAACGAGTGGTGGTGGAGGTGTGGAGGTCATGGCCGGAGGACATGGGCTCAGGAGAGGAAGGTGGGGGACGTGGAGCTCCTGAGCACTGCCTGCTCTTGGGAGGAGCGTCGTGAAGGGGAGCAGGGAACTGGATGGCGTGTGAGGAGAGCATCTGCTCCGTGTGCTTGTCAGTCTTTAAGGTGGGAAAGAAAATGGCAAGTGAGTCCATGTGTTGCTGGGACTTGCAGAGCGAGAGGAGTAAGTGAAGACACAGAAAACAAGGAAGGCTTGTTGGGACCCTGGCGTGGTGGGTGCGGGAGGTGCACAGGTGGATGAGGGACAAGGGGCACATCACCTCCAGGACGAGAGAGGAGGTGGAGAGAGTGGGCACCTGTGCAGGGGGCAGTGGAAGCTTCTGGAGGCTTCCTTTAGATCCTTTCAATTTGTGTAGGACTGAGAATAGCAGTCAGAGAGGAGAGTGGAGTGTGGGAGGTGTGACATGGCCTCTCAGGGGACCAGCGTGCTGGGGTGGGGAGCTGAGGTATACTCTTGGGGGGCCAGGGGCCCACTTGAGATATATGAGTGTGGATCCTGAGTGAGACCAGTCTGCATGGGCTGTTTTTCTCCATCTTCATGAGCCAAACAGCACAGGAGGCATGAAGGGGGTGGGGTTGGCTTTAACCAGGACTGGGGTCCTGCCAGTATGGAGGAAACGGTGGTGGAGCAGGGCAGTGATGCTAGTGATGAACCAAAGGAAAGGAAGGGGATGGGCATGTGGGGGCATCCGTGGGTGGCCGATCCTAGTGGGTCCAGGACACTGGGGTCAGGGCGATCAGGCGGCAGGTCAGAGGTCTGTGGTTGAGGGGGAGGAGATGAGGCAGTGAGGAGAGGGGACACAGGGCTGAGGCTGAGTGTCAGGAGGAACCAATACCCAAGGATGGGCAGGAGCAGGGTGGAGCCAGGGTAGCTGAGCTGGAGGGTGACTGCGAGGAGGAGAGGGTCATCCAGTCCACAGACATGACATCTGGAGATGAGGACTTTGACAGTAGGAGAGAACATGGTCTGTGGGGTGGACTGTCTGCGGGGAACACGGTCTGTGGGGTGGATTGTCTGCAGAGAACATGGTGTGTGGGGTGGACTGTCTGTGGGGAACACGGTCTGTGGGGTAGATTGTCTGCAGAGAACATGGTCTGTGGGGTGGACTGTCTGTGGGGAACACAGCCTGTGGGGTAGATTGTCTGCAGAGAACATGGTCTGTGGGGTAGACTGTCTGCGGGGAACATGGTCTGTGGGGCAGACCGTCTGCAGGGAACACAGTCTGTGGGGCAGACCATCTGCGGGAAACAGTCTGTGGGGTAGATTGTCTGTGGAGAATGTGGTCTGTGGGGTAGACTGTTTGCGGAGAACACGGTCTGTGGGGCAGACCATCTGTGGGGAACATGGTCTGTGGGGTAGACTGTCTGTGGGGAACACAGCCTGTGGGGTAGATTGTCTGCAGAGA
>JAQQAC010002837.1:2300991-2351117 GCA_029783875.1 Phataginus tricuspis
CCCGTCCATCCATCCATCCATCTACCCATCCACCCATCCACCCACCCATCCATCCACCCACCCATCCATCTACCCTCCATCCACCCATCCACCCACCCATCCATCCACCCACCCATCCACCCGCCCGTCCATCCATCCATCCATCCACCCACCATCCATCTATCCATCCACACACCCACCCATCCATCCACCCATCCATGCATCCATGCACCCATCCTTCCAGGACAGGGGTAGAGTGGTGAAGGAGATGGATGGTCCTTACCTCACAGAGGGCACAGAGTTATGGGGAGGCTGTCAGGGGTATCTTAGCCAGGGTGGTCAAGGAGGGCTTCTCAAATCAGGTGATTTCATCTGAGGCCTGCAGAATGAGAAGGCACCAGCTATTTGGAAAACAGAACAAATCTTGGGTCCATAACCCAGAAGACCGTCTGGTGCATCAGACCTCTCCCTCCTTGCCTTCGGTGTCACTTTAACTCCTGACTGGTTTCCCTGCCTCCTTGTCTGTCCCTAAACTTTTGTGGGGAGACACCCAGAGGAAGGCAGCAGAGGGCAGGGACACAAACCAGGTTCCTCCCTCTTTCCTGGTCTATCAATCATAGCAGGTAGCTTTCATCTTCAAGGCTGCAAGATGGCTGCAATGGCTCCAGGCATGGTGTACACATCCCAGGCAGGAAGATGGCAGAGGGGGCAAAAGCCATCTCGTCTTGAAGGTTTTTCTTTTTATTTTGAAGGGAAACATTCATAGGAATCTCTGCCTACATCTATCTGTCTGGTCCCGTTCCCTCTTAGCTGCAAAAGGTGCTGGGAAGTGAAGATTCTAACCTGCTGGCCTGGGTAGTGGAGGAAGGCAGGGAGGCATCTGAGAAGCTCCACCCAGGCAGGGTACCACCTGCTTCCTTGTCTCCTGGTGGGGCTCATGTCTAGTGGGCATGATCCACAGTAGTATGTTAACCACACACCACTCTGCCCACAAGGCGCCCGGAGATCTTTCCTTCCCTAATGCCCGGCACCTCCTGGGCTGAACAAAGACAGCCTTTGTGTGGGGAGGGTGCATGTGCCGTGTCCACACCTCACTTTCCCTCCACAGCAGCCTCACGGTGCTGCTTGCCCGTCACGTCGAAGGTTCTTACTGCAGCTGTGGGGTGCGTGCACTGAGCCCCGGGTGTGCTAAGTGCCTTTTGGGGCAGGACCCCAGAGTCGGCCCTCACCCCCACTACACAGGCCCCATGCCCCTCCCTTGCCCGTCTCTCCAAGCTCGAGACGAGGGGCCTGTGCTTGGGTGTCCTTTCTCATGGTGCTGATCCCCAGGGCAGGGGTGACAGCACCTATGGGGACGTTCTGCCTCTCAGTCATGCCTCCCGAGTCCCCACTGTTATTACGACCCCATTTCACAGATGGAGAAAAAGCTCTAAGTGGTTCAGCAGCTGGTCCAAGTGGAGGTACTAGGGCTCAAACCCATGGCAGGTATCACCTTCGAGGACATGCAGGCCCACAGCCCAGAGACTCCATCTCTGCCAGGAAATCTTGACTCAGCATCGGATGCACAGGGTTGGGGACTGGGCAGTGCCCTCCCGCATGGAGAGCCAGTCACCTGGACTGCCGGGGGTGGCAGATGGGGCAGCCCTAGCCACTGGGCCAAGTGGCCCAAGTGTCGGGTCCCATGGGTGCTGTCGAGGCACAGGCTCACCTTTCCCTGAAGGTCTGGGTGGTCAGCAGTCATTCTCAGCCAGGGCAGTTCTGTCCATCCAGGACTTTTGGCAATATTTGGAGGGATTTTGGGGTTGCCACAACTGGGGGTGTATGCGCTACAGGTGTCTGATGGGTGGGGGCCGGGCCGCTGCTAACCCTCCCCCAGTGCACAGGACAATGAAGACTCAACGGCGCAGGGAAGAAGGGGTGGAGGTTCGGGGAGGTGTCCTTAGGCGCAGTTGTGAGGAGGTCGTCCGCGCCTCCTGCCGCAGCATCTCCTTCTGGCACGTGGCATCTGCCTCCCCGTTTCTGTGCTGCAGGGACTTTGCCAAGCCTGGGACTCAGGTTCCCTATCTTGCAGGGGAGGAGGTGGCTGCCCAAGGCGCGGGGAGACGGAACTAAGTCCCCTGCAGCAGAGGGAAGAACCCGGAGTCTGACCCCTGCCAGCGCTCTTCTCCGACGAGGCGGGCCTTCCCATTCGCCCCTTGTGTGGCTTAGGTGACCGCAGTCGGATGGAGGGGGCTGGTGAGGTGTCCCGGGCCCCAGCTCAGACCCGCAGGAAGGAGGCAGATATTGAGAGGCACTGAGCTCGGGGCTGCCCCGCACTCCCTTATGCAAACCGGGCAGCAGACGGCCTCCAGAGGGGAGGCGTATGGCACCTGGCACCTGCCACACACTCTCTGGACCATGGCGGAGGGCGCCCGGGCAGCCTCCTCTTAGAGTCCAGCTGAGGATGGGAGGTGCTGGGGGGCCCTCGCCTGGCTGTGAGCACGGAGGTGTGGTGTGCTGGACGGACACACTCCCATGACCCTTCTCTCTTTTCTGAAGTTCACCCGTACCCCTTCCAGTTCCCAGACTGGACTGGGGCAGGGGCACTGAGCTTGGAGCATCCGAAGTTGGACATGGATACCTAGGTCCCCTCCGGTCCTTTGGACAAGATCACTCCTTGTTTGGTGAGGTGGGGGCATCTTTGGCCCCAGGCACAGGGCTGCAGGCAGTTATTTGTCAGTGGGGAGAAAACTGAGACAAATGCGTGGACGGGACTGGCTGAGTGCCCTCAGGGAGCTCCGTGCCATGCTGGGTTAGCAGTTCTGGCCTTTGCCTGCAGGCCACTCACTTGCCGCTCAGCTGGGCTGGGGTGGGTGGGCTTCTCACACCTGCAGCCAGAGCGGCTGGTACGCCGAACTGTTGCTCCTGATGGCATGATGGCATCAGATGGCGGGCTGACCACAGCAGCCGGTCCTCTGGCATTCTGCCTGGGACCCTGGCCAGCCCAGGGCAGTGCCCCCCAAAGACACTAAGAAGCAGTGGGCATCCTTCTGTTTCCTGGGGGAGCCTTGGCAGCGCGCCTGGAGTTGAAGTGCAGAGATGAGAGATGCACGTGAGCCTTTGCCATGCCTTGGGAGCTGGCTGTTTGGGGACAGGACATGCCTTTGAGGGGCCCTGCCCCTGTGCCCGGGGTGGGGGCCCATGTGGGGCTTAGTGGTTGCCTCGGACACCCCAGAAAAGATGGCGTCCCAGCTGCTTTCTCCTAGTTTAACCCCTAAGTAGATTGTGTTATGACAACATAAAAGTGTTTTTACTATCTGTGGTGGACTGAACTGTGTCCCCCCAAACCGAGGACCTTCAGGGCCTCAGAATGTGACTGTATTTTGAAAAAGCCTCTTTCAAGAGGTAATTAAGGTAGAATGAGGTTGTCCGGGCGGGCCCTGATTCAACAAGACTGGTGTCCTTATAACAAGGGGAGAGGAGGATAGAGACACGCATAGAGGGAGGCCACGTGCAGTCATGGGGGGAGATGGCCGTCAGCAGTCAGCACGCCCAGGAGGGAGGCCTCAGGAGAGCCAGCCCTGCCCACACCTGGGCCTGAGACCTCCTGCCTCCAGCACCAGTAGACAAAATATGTCTGTGGTGAGTGGCCTGGTCTGTGGTGTTTTGTGACGGTGGCCCCGGAGGGCTCATCACTGCCTGTTACTGGGACGGGGCCAGCCAGTGTCCATGGTCATATCCCAGGAACAGAGGCACAATCGCTGTCAAAGGGAGCGGTCCCACAGGTGCCCTGCCCCTGTGAGCGGCTTCTCCTCTCTTCTTGTTTTCCTTATATTTTTCTCCTATTTTAAGATTGTTCTTTGACTCTGAAGGCCGGAGCACCATGGTGGGGAAGGTATGAGCTTACCGGGTTTGATTCCATTCTCCCCTCGACACCTCCACTCTGGGCGGTCCTCGGATCCCCCTGCTTGGGCTCCAGGAAGCGGAGAGCTGAGCCCGCAGGGGTGCAGGGACACGGGGAGGCATGTCTTGTGACCTGAGTCCCCAGGAGCACAGGGTCCCGTCCTGGCCCCTGGGCACCCCTGTGCGGCTCGCTGCTCGCCCAGCTGGTCATCGCTCTGGCGAGGTGGCCGCTTCCCAGTGGAGGAAAATGATCTCCAACCCCCGAGACCACGAGTGGGAAGCGGGGGCAGAGGATGAAGCGCTGTGCTCCACGGAGGGCTCAGCCCGGCTCTAACCACCTCCACCTTAAAGAAAAAAAGGCTGGGAACAAAAAAGCCTATACAGTATTCATCCCATTTTGTAAGAAAAATGTAGAAATAGTGAAGAGTGCTCCAAGACGTGATTATTATCAGGATAGTTACGGCTAGAGAGTGGAAAGGTGGGTAAGTTTTGGGCCAAGGCCCGAGTGTGAGTCAGGGATGCACCCGCGTGGGCACATCACAGGGTCAGGGGGTCCCAGGTGTGATCTGGGGACGCCAGCTCTAGACCCCGCCCAGAAGGACGGGGAGGGGAAAGTTCCGCATTCCTGGGCTTTAACTTTCAGGGCCGATTAGTTACCCCTCCTTCTGAAACGGAGGCTTCTCTCCCATTCAGGCTGCGATTGGTGTTTAGTTTTCTGCATGCAGACCCAGAGCAGGGCCTTTGTTCTTGTCCCGAAGTAGGAAACACCCGAGCTGCCAAAGACCCTGTAGGAACGGGAGAGAAACTGCTCCGTGCGCTTTTTTTAAAATCAAAAAAACAAGACCAAAACCTGAAGAAAGCCCAGATGAGACCAAACCTGTGAAATTACCTCCCTGTGCTCGTAGGACGCACTCACAGATCTGAGAACCTGCCGCGGTACAGCAGGGGGCGCCGTCCCTGCCCCAGTTCCCGCTGCCCCAGCTCCGCCTGGTGGAACGCGCTCTGAAGACCCACACAAACCCAGCGCCCGGGAGACCAGGCCCCCAGGAGCAGGGACCCTGCAGCTCTTTCCGAGAGAGACTTGGAAGCCTCAGCCCCAAGCATCCCGGTCATCTTCACCCCAGGGTCTGAGATGATTGACCTCAGCTCTGAGTCCTAAAGCAGCTTGTGCCCAAGGAGTCCCTAAGTTCCGCCCGTGCCTGTGTGGACAGGAGGGGAGTCCAGCTTGTTGATGTGTCTTTGTCATGAATGTTGCTTAGAATCACCTGCAGAGATGCGCTCAGGGCAGAGGGGACCCTGAGGAGGGCGCCTGGGGGCCGAGGCAGCGCCGACATCCTCCTGGTGCCCCAGCAGAAGCAAGGCTGCCCCGGGCAGGGAAGGGGGCCTGCTACCCCTGGTTCCTCTTTCATTTGCAATCGAAAGTTTATTTCTTGTTTGAGGTGAAGCCGTACAAACACGTTTTATAAAGCTGTTCTGCCACGGACCCTTTTTAAAAGCCAGCTGGAAGCACACATCCTGAATCACAGGCACAGATTGTTAAACGATGCCATTGTAGTTACTGCATTTAATCCCGAGAAAGCCGCTCTCGGGCCCACATGATGGGCGGCAGGGAGCTCAGGCGCCCAGTACTAGTTATCTGTGCTGCCTAACAAATCACCCGTCTATCATCTCACCGTGTCTGTGGGTCAGGGGCCTGGGCTGGGTCCTCCTCCACCTTTGCCACCAAGGTGTCAGCCAGGACTGTGTCCCTTCTGGAACTCAGAGTCTTCTGAGTTCATTGGCCACTGACAGAATCCAGTTCCTTGTGGTTGTGGGGTGGAGGCTCCCCTTTCCTGCTGCCGGCCCGGCCCACCCTCAGCTCCCAGAAGCCCCTGCCCGCCTGCCACGGGGCCTGTGGGTGGCTCCTGAAGCGGGTGTTTGCTCCCATCCAGGCCAGCAGGCCCATGCGTCTCTAACTTCTTTTGTCTTAAACTTTTAGGTTCCCGTTTTCGGAGCTCCCTGATCAGGTCGGGCCGGAGGAGGAAATCTCCTTTTGGTAAACTCTTGCTTGGAGCCAGAGCGACAGCCCCTCATGCACACGGGTCTCCCCACACGCAGGGGAGGGCATCACATGAGGGGCTCATTGGCAGGGTTGTCTCAGAGTTCTGCCTATGCAGTCCCTTTTGGGGGCCCCCGGTGGGCTGGCGATGGAGGGGTCTGCCTGCACAATGAGGCAGAGCCCAGCATGGGGTACATGCGCAAGCCCCCCGAGATGCGTCTCTCTACTGCAGCCTGAACTGTGGACTTTCCACGGGTCACTGGACCTCTCCTTCCTTGCACATCTTCATCAGCCCACATGTGCCTCTCAGGTCTTGATGGGGACCCCCTGAGAGTGGGGCTGGGGGCTGGAGGTTACAGGGAAGGAGTGCGGGCAGTGCGTGAGAGAGGGACCGGGAACATCCAGAGCAAAGGTGCAGAGGGGGGTGAACAGGCTGCCAGGCAGCAGGGGGCCAGCCTCCTTGGTGTGGGGGGCAGGGTCCCCAGCTCTGGGCCTCTGCTTGTGTTGTAGAAACTAGAGGTGACCCCAGGGCTGTCTTGCCTGGATGACGCTCTGTGGTCCCTCTGCCAGGTCCAGAAACTTTCTGTTGCTTTTAATAAGTCAGCATTTAAGAGGGTGGCCGGCCCATCTGAGCAATCAGGGTGCATGTGTAAAATGTGCTCTGCACCTGGGTCCCGAGTTGCCTGATGGCAAAGAGCAGCTGTTCCTTAAGGAGGGTGTCCCTGCCAGGTTTCCTGGGGAGTCTGAGGGAGGCACGTGTGGGTGAGCTGGAAAGATCAGCGGGGAGGCCAGCCGTCCAGCCGTCCAGCTGTCAGTGCTGCACTGCCGGCCCTCCAACTGTGCCTGGGCGGCTCCGGGCGTGAAGCTCCGCCAGCCCTGTCAGCTCTTCTGGGTGGACACTGGCCTGCTGGCGTGCGTGTTGAGTCCTGGCACATTTCCTCTGAGCTACAGGTTTGTCATCCACAAAATGGGGAAAGCACAGACCTCCGATGCTGCTGACATGCGGGGAAATGGCACAGTGCCAGTCAGATGGCGGGCTCCTCGCAGGACTCCTTCCCATTCTCACGGGAGGCTGGTGTCAGGTGGTGACACCACAGGGGACGGAGATGCTGGGGCGGGGTTGGGAGAGGCTCCTTGCCCTGCTGGCCTCAATAGTGGTTATAAGAACTCAAGACAATGCAGGGAATGTCCCCCATCCTGGGCCCAACCTGGTGGTGTCATCCGTGCACGGAAGGTGACTATCTTGCTCCGCAGGGGAGAATGTAGCCCGTGATCTCATTCTTCTCTGATGAGTTCTTGTTCTGTTTGTTCCACAAAGATTTGAGGCCACCGCTGCAGGATCCCGTA
The DNA here is from genome assembly GCA_029783875.1 of Phataginus tricuspis. Taxonomy (NCBI): domain Eukaryota; kingdom Metazoa; phylum Chordata; class Mammalia; order Pholidota; family Manidae; genus Phataginus; species Phataginus tricuspis. The sequence continues at coordinate 2,308,238 of JAQQAC010002837.1, forward strand.
TGGAATCATGATGGTTCCCTCTGAAAGCAGACAGTGGAGACCCAGTGAAGGGAGAAAGCCTATGTATCAGAGGCACGTGATTGAGCTTCCTGGCAGCTGTGGCAACAAGAGACACACACCCTCAGACCAGAGGGAAGAATTGGTCCCAAACTGCATTGCTCCAAAGTGCCCGCTGCTCTGCCACCCTTAGCATAGTGCGTTCTGGGACTTTGGTCCCCCTCCCTCAGCCATTACGAAGCCCACACTGTGTGGCTGGCACAGAGCCAGAGTTGGGACAACCTGAGTTAAATGAGATGGGTGAGCAGGCCCCTGCTACCTTTCTAAGGGTTGGTTCTGGGGGAGCGTGGGCTTTCCCAGCCCCATGCAGGTCTCAAGCTTGTCACAGAGAAGGTTCTGTTCCTGGAAGTACAAGAACGGAATAGAGTGCCACAGGAAACCGTAACTACAGAAACCCAGATGCCAGCAGAATGGGCAGGGTCCGGAACCGCCACAGGCCTCGATATGAGATGGCCTGAGCTGGGCTGGGGCCTAGGGCTCATGGGGTGGTCTTCCTGCTGCCAGCAGAGACGAGCCTCCATGATGGAGGCCAGGCCTTCTCCCCGTGTCCTTGTGCCCCCGGAGAGCTCAGCTGAGCACAGACAGGTCCCTGTCTTTGAGCCATTAACTTGGTCCCAAAGAAATAAGGTCATTCTGACCTCAGGAGTGCTCTGACGCGCCACATGGATCAACCCTGCGTTGTGGAAGGCAGCTGGTGGAGACACCGCTCCTTTGCTTCTGGTACTTTGGTGGAGCGTGGGGCGTGGGGGGGCGGTGGGGAGAGGCGAGGGAGGGAAGGCATTCTCCCTCCATGTTCTTAGAGTCCTTTCTGGTCTGGGGGAGCTTTTCCTTAAACGGTTAGTAATTTAACAATAATAAAGTACAGCAGGGATGATGGAGTGAAGGCAGCATGTGGGATGCAGATCTTTTGACCCATGGCATCTGCTGTGGGTGATGACAAGCAGGTCTGTTGGTTTGTGGCCAGATTCGGCAAACGGGGTAGCACTCGGCCAAGCAGCTCTCCGGCTTCCTCGGAATGTTAGTACCTGATTCCTGCCGGCAAATGGAAGACGTGGACGCACACCTCATGGTCTCAGTCCCGCCTCAAATGCTGAGCCGTGCTGAAGAAAACATAGAAGATGGTTGGGTTAAAAAACAAGCCCTGTGTCCCCATACCTGGCGCAGAGTCACGCTGGGGTTCAGAGCCAGAAGCATGGGCGCAGTGGGTGGGCATGGCTCTGTTCTGCGGGACTCCCCAGGCTCCAGGGAGTTTCAGGGGGGTGATGATTCTGCAGAGTTCCTGGCCTTAAAAACCCCATCTGAAGGCACGGAACCCAGAGAGGTAGGTGTTCACATCCCTGGGGAGAGAGTTGGGTCCACTGTGCTGGGCTGTTGGAATCCTCCTGGCTGAGGGACCCTGAGCCCTGGCAGGAGAGTCTGGGAGGGGGAGGTGGGTTCCTGTCCTCCCAGAACACGCCTGCGGGTTGTGCGCCGTCAGGGCTCCATCAGTGTGGGCAGGATTCAGCACAGGGCTGGGCAGTAGCGAGGGGCCCTCCGCCAGGCCCTGTGTTGTCTGTGTAGCTGGCCTCCCCAGGACTGGGTCTTTATTAGGGAGACGGAGAGTTAGAAGGTGTCCAGACTTAGACCCACAGCACTGGCCCTGAGAGCTTGTCAGCTAGGCTTGGAGCCTCAGGGGACGGAACTGTGGGCAGCGTGTTTAGGCTGGAGACTGTCTGCCCAACACTTGGTGGGTAGGTGTGCAGCTGGCCGGTCGCAAGACAGGACGGGACCCACGAAGGCCCTGAGTGCCGCGCCGAGTTCCCAGCAAGGTTCTCTCTCTTGGACTTAAAGTAAAGAAAACCTCCTTTGTCTGTCAAAGCAGAATCTTTCTTATTTTGGCCGGTGCCTCACAGTGTTTGTCAATATTGTTCTGACTGAAGTTATGTGACTTCTGGTACCGCGGTCCGGAAGGCATCAGTGTTACCCCTGTACTGACTTTTCATGAATGTCAAGTTCTACAGCAATGGGCATCGCTCTCTTTCGGGCTCCTGTCTCCTTGTCTTCAACTTGGATGGGAGCCCTTTGGAAAATGGCAATTCTGCTTCCCATCATGTAGGTGGGGAAACTGAGGAAGGGAGGCTTCAGAGAGAGGTCTGCTGTCAGCTGGCAGGCAGGCGCCAGCCCAGGAGCGGCTTCCCCTCCCCGTCACTGCCAAGTGGACAAACGCTTAATATATTTTCCTCCAAAGCTGAATAAATGGACCTTATAGGGAAATTTAGTAGGGGAATAAACCACAGATGAAAAATCAAACACTTAGAAAAATCATTTAATGTTTTTATTTACACCATACATGAAAATACAGGCTCAGTTTGGGATTGGAGCCGTTATATAATTTATGGCCATAAAACCAATTCCTAATGCAATGTGCTCTCAAGTTTTGCAGGTCCCCGAGGCCCCCGATTTATATTCTGTTGTGCCGTGGAGAGAATGAATGGCAGAGTGGTGGCAGGACGGAAGGGTGCCTTTCTGGGAGCCCGAGAAGGGAGGCAGCCGTGGCATGGATGTAGGACAGCAAAGTGGTTTATAATGGAAGGATTGTAATTTCTTTTGACACTGATCATGTATTATTCAGCCAGAGTAAAAATAAACCTTATTAACCAGGAAAATAGATCCCCTTCTTCAGCCCCCACTACGCCAACTGCAACTTGATAGCGAAGGTCAGGACAATAGGGGAGTGGGGCTCAGACGCCTCCTCGGCGCTCAGGATCAGATCCCTCACTGGGAAGAGTGAAAACATGCAAATGCGTCTACATAATGCGCTTCATCTTCTCTGGCAATGGGGCTGCCAGTCAGCTGACGGGAGCCTGTGCTGGGCTCTGTGGGGCCGGGACCTGGCGTCCGGGCCTCGCTGCTGGCGCGGGTGGGGCTGTTCACCTGCTCTCTCGCTCACTCACTCACTCATTCATTCATTCATTCATTCACCTATTCCACACCAACTCTGTGCTAGGCGCCTTTGCACAAAGTCCCCCAGAGGGTCCACCAACTCCGTTAAACAAGTGTTACTGGTCTTAATTTTGCCGATGACAGAGGTGGGGCTCTGAGGCACATGAGCTGTGGGTACGAGGCGTGACCTCCAGCCCTGAGCCTGGCTTCCCCCTCTTGGGTCGCTCCGGGAGCCTCAGAGCATGGTCTCATTGGAAGCAGGGTCTTCGCAGGTGTTACCACATTAACATGAGATTGTATTGGATGTGAGCGGCCTGAAAGTGACAGTGGATAAAAGTGTTCTTCTAAGAAGAGAAAATGGGGACTCGGGGGTCAGAGGGATGTGTCTACCCACCAGGGACGCCAAAGGTAGTGGGGTCGTCCCCAGGAGCTGAAGAAGGGCACGGGGCGGCGTCTCCCCCAGGGCCCCAGAGGGACCCACCCTGCCTGCACCTGTGGACTCTGGCTCCAGACCGTGAGAGGATGGAGGTCTGCTGTTTGAGTCGCAGGTCCGTGGCCACTTGTTAGGACAGCCCCAGGAAGTGAAAGAAACCCAGGCTGGTTCATTCCTGCAGAGATGAGAGAGCATGCTGTGGGGAGCAGGGCGCTGGACTGTGGTCACAGGTTCTCTGGGGCCTGGCTGAGTGGGACCCCAGCGTGGATCTGCATAGGCACCGCAGAGGTGGATGGGTGATGGCTGAGTGCGTGTGCCCACGTTGGCAGTGGGCCTTGCGCAGTGGACGTGGCCAGGGAACCAGCCATGTCATGGATTCCTGTCTGTCCCACCGGAGAAGTGTGCCATGAGGATGAGACTGAAATAGCTCAGCTGCGGTAAAACCACATGGGTCTGCTGCTGCTTAGGGAAGAGGACGACTCAGGGGCCTCCGTGGGGTCCTGGCTGCCGCTCCTGGAGACCCCAGGGCTCAGCTGGCACCCCTGTGTGGCCACACCTCCAGACTTGTCAACAAGGATGGGCGGCTGAGCCAGGTGGCCTAGATGCATGTGGCCCATAACCTGGGAGCTGGACTCTGTTGACCTCACATGCACAGATGAAGCTCTGGAGGTTGCGGGTCATGAGGTCTTCAGGGAGGGCAGGGGAAGGGTAGGGAATAAACAAACACCGTCACGGATTCTAAGATGCACATTTCTTGGGGCTTGACCATCTCTGCAGTCAGGACACGTCTTACAACCAGAGGCGGGGCTCCCCATCGCCTGGCTGGCCGTATGGCTGGCATCGTCTCCTCCGGTGGAGGGAACAACTGCAAAACTTGCAGGTGGGTGTGGCCCTGGAGACAGCTCTGCAGACAGCGGCTGAGCGCGCTTGCCCCGAGCCACAGAGGTTATGGGGAGGTGACCAGGGAAGTGGACACTCAGAATCTGCCCTGGGCTGGCTCTGGGCCCACTAGGAGCAGCTGCTTTTCCTCCTTTTCTGTTTTTTTTTTTTTTTTAGGACTAACTGCACCCTGATGCTCCTGACAGTGCAGAGGACCTCAGTGTGGGAGCAGCACGGGCCTCGGTGGTGGGAAATCAAGCAGCAGGGTTTGGATGTTAGCCTGCACAAGTCTTAGCAACACCTTAACCAATTTATGTCACTTATATCTTACTTTTATGCACACACCGAGGTGATAGCCAATAAAAATCCCTGTCTAATTAAGTCCAGAAGAGCTCTTTCAATAAGTATAAAATAGAAATTATAAGTGATAAGAAAGCATTGTGTCAGTTTAATTGGTGGTGTTTTTTCTTTCTTAGTGGTACATAAAGTAATGGAGCATTTTACCATCGATGGCGTGTTCAATTCAGTGAAATATTCTAAGTAAAATGGAATACTTAATAGCTACAGTGTGCCAGGCACAGTTATACTATGCTCTGTGTGAACTCATTTAATTCTATGACAGCCTTATAAGGTCCTAGGCACAAGGGAAGGAGGTTAGCTGGGAAATTCCAGGGTATGGGAGGAAAGGTGCAGTTGAGGTGGTCAGGGACCCGAGGGGAGAGGTTTGAGCAAAGACCAAGGAGGTGAGGAGGCCATGCCTATGCCTGGGGAGGAGGGTCCCAGCAGTTTTCAGAATTGCCCGGGTGCAGAGCATGGGTCCCAGCAGGCACAGCGCCTCCAAGGCTGGGCTGTGACGGGCACTGGCACAGATCAGCCAAGCATCCCGGGTGTGCATTGCTCTGAGGTCTGGTGTGAAGGGCTGCCTGCTTTGCGGGTGGGAAGCTGCACGGCAAGCAGGGCTTCCCTTCGGACTAGCTACAGCCCCAGCGAGCCCAGCAGCATAGAGGACCCAGCGCTGTGGTGTGGAGGAGGTGCGAGAGAAGGCTGGTTGGGTGCACAGCTCCTCTGGGCCCCGTAGCTGGTCCCCAGCCCACAGTCTCCTCTGGGCAGCTGTGCTCACAGCCCGCCTGGCTCCCCGAGGCGGGTCAGGCCCTCAGTGGAACATTGCCTTTCAGGCTGCAGGCCCCCTTCTGAGGCCCACTGCCCCCTGGGGTAGACCGGGGCTGACTGCAGGGCTGGAGAAACGGGGCCTGATCCTGGCTCTGCAGGGTCGGGCCTGAACATGTTCTCCTCTGTAGGGGGCTGTTCTGGGGGTACAGGACGCAAGGCACCTCCAGGAGCTCGTGCCAGGCCCTGGTCCTGACCCCTTGCCTTCTGCCAGCATCTGCTTCCTCGGAACAGGTGGCCGAGGGGCAGGTGACTCACCCTCCGACCGCAAGTACCTCTGGCTCCGACATCCGCCGGACCTGGAGGAGAGCTCCTGGTAATGGCTGGGTTTGGGGCCAGCACTAGGGTCCCTGCTTGGTTTGGGGCCAGACAGGCCAGTGCTGGGGTCCCCACATTGCCAGTGAAACCCCAGATTTGTTTCTTACTTTGATGTTTGACCACCGAGAGGCTGGCTGGGGGCTGCTGGGGCCTCTGTCCCTCACCACTCAGGGTCGTGGCTTTCCACAGAATGTGAGGGGTGAGAGAGGGGACAGGGACGGGAGCCGAACGGAAAGACTAAGCCGAAGCCACAGCCTTTTGTAACCTAACCTTGGAAGTGACCCAATCCCTTTGTTCTGCCCTATGGGTGACACCGGGCATGACGGACAGGGAAGGCACTGCACCAAGACGCAGACCCAGGAGGCTGGCCACCACGTGCCCACCTGGCCCGCCCTGAGTCCAGCCCCAGTGACCAGCCTGTGCCTGCAGCAGGGGTCCCATGACTAACGCTCCTCCCTGGCTTGAGACGGGGGGACCCACAGCCCCCGACCTCGCCCCTGGGCTCCAGGCCGGTTGTGATGTGATGGGCAGGGCGGGTCCCCAGGCGCTATGGCATCCCTGACCGGATTCCTGTCTCAGCCTCCGGAGGCGGTGTGTTCCTGATGCATCAGGATGCCGCCCGTATGTCAAAAGTGTGGTTTCATTGCACAGATCTGGTGTGGTTTCCACGGGAAGCTGTTACTTAACGGCTGCCAGAAAGAGGGACTTGAGGCTGTAGCTGTGAAAGTTCCTATGTTCCCGCTTCCACTCTACAAACATCTCTTTCAGCCCATTTGTGTTGAGTTTCTCAGATGTAGCTTGGAAATCGCAGCCGCTTCTGACTTCTGGTGAAGGACGCTCCAGAAAGACACAGGGAAGCAAGTGCCCCACTACCCTTACAGCGGCAGTGAAGGAGCTGTGCTTGCAGACGTCACTGCTATCAGGGGCATCTTGGTCGACCCCTGGCCTCCAGAGCGGCCCTGTGCCTTGGGCAAGTAGCCTTTCTCTCCACAGCAGGCTGCAGTCAACCACGCAGAGTCGTGTGTTGCCCTGGAAATAATATTTCCATCAACAGTTTGGTTTTCTTGAAGGTAAAAATGTTTATTATTGTTTCTTTGTTAAACCAAAAGAAAATCAGAAGCCCATTTTACCTCCAAGCATGGAGGGGGAAAAAAACCAAGAGAAAAGTCCCCCCACAATCCCGTTGGACTTTCAAAAATTTAAAGAGAGTGTTTGAGAATCTAAATACATTTAAATGAACAACAGCTCTATAAAGAAGGTTAATTTATTCAGTTTTCAGAGGCTCATTTCACAGCTACTTCATCTGGAGGGTGCTTGGGGACACCCTGTTCCTAAAATCAGATGCCCCAGGTGGCCCTGCTGCAGCGGCTAATGGCGTTTCCACGCCTGTGTCCTCCTGGCCACGCTTTAGGGCATAGAATTCAGGGGATGTGATCATACCACATTTCGTCTTTTGAAATGAAGCCAAATCTACCCCTGTGACTAAACAGCTGGTTCCTGCAGCCTCTCTCCGTGGGGCAGGGGAGGGGCTTGGATGAAGCTCCCCTCTGGGCACCTGGTCAACCTAACCATGCCACCCATTGCCGGCCACCGTAATGCTTTGCTCTCCGCCTTCCAACAGAGGCCTGCCATCCGCAGGGTGTGTGACCCACCCCTGCCTCTCATTCCACCTCTGAGCAAGAAGCCCACATGTTTACACCATGTCCTGACCCTGTCTTGGCAGAGCCTGGCCTTTGCGGAGTCAGTTTTCTGTTACACCCCTGACTTTGCTGAGACCTTCCTGAGAAATGACTGCAAGAAATGTGGCGGTGGTCCTTTTGCATAAAAACGTTGTCACTTTATCCCATGGGATTCCCAGCACCAATCAGAGAGTCCTCCTCTCAGGAAGGTGCGTGTCTCTCCCTTCTGATCAAAGATGCCCACTGCTCGTACCCTTCTGCTTGTGCTGCAGGGAGCTCGGAGCACACCCAGGCCCAACGACAAGCAGTTTTGTCTCCCTCTGGTGTCTGGTTCTTATTGTCTCGTGGTACTTGTTTTGGGTACCAATCCTCCATCACAGTTGGTGTTTGGCATCACTGGGAAGGGCAGGGCCATGGGTGTAGGACCTTGGATTTCAGATTCTAACAGTCTGTGCTCAAAGCCCTGCTGTGTGGCCTTGCGTGGGTGATGAGTCTCTCTGAGACCAACGATGGCTGATTTCCATATTTTATGTCAAATGAACCCTATTTGTCAAGTCAGGGAGCTAGAGCTTAGCCGGGTTCCAAAGAACTATGCCAGTGTCTCATAAAACTTTTAGCTGGACAAGCACATAGTAATTAATATTTTCCATAAGGCATGCAAAAAAGTAGATTTACTGTCTTACTATTTTTAATCTACAGAGAAAGACAGATTTGGGTTTCAGTATGGAGGGTTGGAAAACTTTCCTCTGTGTATTTTCGGAGATGAGCCTTCTGAAGCACTGGGGGGTCCTTGCCTGGGAAGTGGGGAGCCAACCCATATTCATTCTCAACTAATTGGGCCATGGAAGCCTCTAGAATTCTGACTCCAGTTCCAGCGGGGGTGTGGGATTTCGCACCACTGAGCATTGAGTAATACTCAGACACCATCTGGGGGCCCTACAGTTCCACTTGATGTTGACCCTGTATGTGGAGACAGCATCAGACGTCACGGGTGGAGGACCTGATCCCGTGAGACTGCCCTGCTCCCCTTCAGACGCCCGTCACAAGCCCAGGTTGTCAGCTGCGCATGTCGCCCATGCTTCTCACCAACTGGGGGTGAATCGGAAGGTCTCACCAACTCCTTAGGTTTGATGAATTTCTTAGAGAAGCTCACAGAACTCAGATTTTACTTACTAGATTATCAGTTTATTATAAAGTGATATAACTCAGGAGCAGCCGGGCGGAAGAGAGGCACAAGGCCAGGTGTGGGGAAAGGGTGTGGCGCCCCCCTGCCCTCTCCGGGCCCCCCACCTCCACGTGAGCACCCACCCGGAAGCTCTCTGAACTCTGTCCTCTGGGTTTTTATGGAGATGTCATTATATAGGCATGACTGATTAAAGCACTGGCCACTGGGGACCGACTCAACCCCTTGGCCATCGCTCTCCCTGGAGGCCCGGGTGGGACTGAAGGTTCTGACCCTCTGGTCACTGGCTCACCAAGGGAGTGGCCTTGTTTCCTGTGGCTGCCGCGTGAGGACGGCCTGAAGGAGGCTGTGGCAGGGGCAGCTTGGAGCCGAGCGTCCCAGTGAGCGATCAGGCTTTAGGGTGCAGACTCCCAGGCTCTGGTCTGGCGGGGCTAGCAGGGGCCCAGGTCGCTGCATGTCCCACAGGCTCCCGGGTGAGTCCGGCCGTCGCCTGGTGGGGCTGGGGACGCTCTGGGCCTGCTGATGGCAGCACCTGCTGACCCTATTCCTTCCCAGCTCCGGGTTCGGGTCAGGACCGGAGCGCCTCCGGGAGGTCTGTCAGACACGGCTGCCCTTCTGCCACATAGACTATATGAGGAACACAACACATTAAAAAAAATTATTACTTATCATCCCCTTTGGCTTTGTGTTTTTTTTCCTTTTGGAATTGATTTGGCACAGGGGATGATAAAGCTGGGAGGGGATGATCCTGGAAGGAGCCGAGTTGTTAAAACTCTCAGTTTAATTCAGATTGATAACAGCATTTACGAGGCCAGCTTTCCCAGCGGTAATTGAGTTACACTCTCAAGTTCTGCCAACATCCTGCCAGGGGGGTGATTTATGCTGAATTCCAGGCCCACCTCGGTGTCTCTGGGGTACCTGTTGCAGCTCTGCTCTAGGCCAGTTGGTTTCCTTGTGCATGTGGGGAGATCTCGGAGCATAGGTGAGACCCCAGTGGGCGCGCTGCCTCCCCTCCCTGCTCTCTGCTGTCTAACCAGTGAAGTGCACAATCCTTCCAGAAACTTCCCTCCACGGGGAAGCTGGGCTGCTCCTCCATCACTCCTATCCCAGGGCTCTTGGCCACAACCATTTGTCATGTTGACCAGATTCTCTGGTACATTCTGTCACTCACTGGGTATCTATTTTGACAAAATCTCCCCTCTATCTGGATTATCTTCTCTGGGTTTGCCTGGGCTTATCCATCAGCTTACAGAGGGTATTTGTCCTCTGATTTCCACCGGGCAGGGAATTCTGTCACAGAGCCCAGTACTTCCCCTCCCTCTCTGGTCTCTGAACAGACCTTCTGCTTAGCAGGGTTGGTGATGAGCAGAAAGGGAGGTAATCCTGGAAGGGCCTCTCCGAGACTGGCAGAGGTGTCCTGGGAATTGTTGAGACTTGCGGTATATTAAAATAGGAAAGAAAGAAAGTTAACACCTAACAGGGCTTCAATATTCTAGATCCCATTTTAAATGCATTACACCGATGGACATATTCAATCCTCATGTTAGCTCTAGGAAGTAGGGAGTTTCAGTATCACCATTTTGAATTAAGAAAAGGAGGACACAAAACAGAAACAATAATAAAAAAATCACAAAGATTAAAAAGGAACATTATGTAATCATAAATAATTAAAGGAGAGCTAGTCATCATACATGTATATGCACCTAGCTACATAGCTTCACAAAAACATCAAGCAATACACAGAAATCCAGGCATAAAGTTTAATGAAGCTTTTCATGAAAAATAAAGCAGATAAAAGAAAGCAGAGATACTGAAGTCTTGACAAATATGCTGGAGCTGTGAGGTGTGCATAGAATGCTAGAACCCCCAAAACAGAGGATGTGCCCTTTTCCCCATGCATGCAAAAAACACTTACAAAATGGGTCCTGTATTGGGCCATGAAGGAACTCCCAATCCATGTCCAAGAGTTAATGTCGAATAGACTGCATTCTCTAACTACAAATAAAAGACATTCAGATGAACAGAAGGATAGTTTCTTAGAAACCCTAATTTTACTTGGGATCTAAGCAACATATCTCTGAATAACCCATGGAAATGATCAAGGAAATTAAGAAAGATGCAGAATAAGTGATCATAGAATTCGACATGTCAACATTGACTGAAGCAACTCTTACAGAGAAAATGACAGCTCTAAATGTATTTATCCGGAAGCAACAGATTTCCAAATGCACGAGCCAGGAATTTAATGTGAGCTGTTGGGAAAAGAGCCAGAGAACGGCCCGACCCCACCATCCCCTGTAAAATCAAGGGAGGAAATAAAAAAGATAAAAGCAGAGAGAAACAGAAGAAGGAAAACCTATAGTTAGGGTGACCAAATCTAAAATCTGGTCAAACAACAACAAAAAAATTAATGTGCTAGACTTGCGGAAAGGCCAATTAAGAAAAAAGACCAAGAAGTTGGAAATAAGATAAGAAATTAGTATCATGAACCGTCATATTTGATTAAATTGGATCCTTAGACGGAATGGATAAATCTCACCAAAAGTATTAAATGCCAAAACTGGTGGAGGACAAGACAGACTACTTGAGTGGATGAATGCCGCTGAAGAGGTTAACTTGTAGCCAGGAACTTCCTTCACCAGAAGCCGCCCCCTCCCCCAAGTCTGATGCTTTTTTTGGGAGATTTCTACATTATTTTCTTTGAACAGTTCATTTTTGGTTTAGACAAGATATTTGGAAAAGTAGAAAATGAGTGAAACTTGCCTGGCTTACTTTGTGAAGTGGTGTAATCGGGATTTCATGATCAACTAAGGGCCGTAATAGTAAAAAATAAAATTACAGGCCCATTTTATGAACAAAGTTGCCTAAATCCTAAGTAAAATATGAATTAACTGAACCAAATAGTGTTTTCAGATGACGCGCGATGAAGGTTTTATCTGGGAACATCTGAAAATCTCTCATCGTGATTTGGTGCAGTAACAGACTGAAGGAAAAGGGTCATGTTTGCATCTCAGTCAGTGCGGAAAAGGGCTTTGAAAAAAACAACCCAAACTCGGCACTGAATCCCTACCCCTACCTAATGCTGCGTACAGAGCTGGCCTCTGGGTAGACAAAGCGCCTAATACAAAAAGTACAGAAAATGTGGGAGAAAATCTTTGTGTCTCAGGAGCAAGGATGTCTTAAATAAAAATTCAAAACCTCAACCTGTAAGGCACCAAATCGATGCGTTTCATTGTATCAGGGCTGGAGAGTTTTGTTCGATGAAAGACAATCCGGACAAAGTTAATACACAGCTGAGCAAATGAGAAAGGATATTTGCAATGTTAAAAACTGGCAAGGGATTAACACCTAGTATTTACAAGGAACTCCTGCAAATCAAGAGACAAGGATTAGCCACCCCAGTGGAAAAGCGGCCAGAAGATATGGACAATCGATAGAGGAAACCCAAAAGCTAATAAGCATGAAAGGGAAAAATCAAAGTCATTAGTGATCACACAAAGGAAAATTAGGACAAGATACCACTTTATACCTATCAGACTGGGAAAAATACACAGAGCTGGTTAAGCGAGCTGTTGGCACGGAGGCAGAGGTGGGAACACCTGCAGGGGCTGGCAGGTGTGGCTGCTGAAGCTGCTCTGGGAGGCAGTGGGGTGACTGGAGCTGCAGACCCAACCTGTGTGCCCCTTAGGCACTGGCAGCTGTCACAGATCTGGCCAGAGACATTTCCCCGGGACCCACACCAGACAAGACCGGCTGTTCACTGGGCTGTGCATATGGTGGAGGGGTGGGAGGCAGCCTGGGTGTCACCCATGGGTGGGAGAAGGCACAGGTGATGTTGGCAGATGCACACTGTGGAGGGCTGTGTAGGCCATGGAAACTGCAGGCTAGACGTGCACACAGCAGCATGCATGGGACTCAAAAGCCCAGTGGTTAGAGAAAATAGTACAGAGCAGAATGAGATGGCTACCACAATACCATTTCCACAAATGCGATCCACCATGCCAATTCTGCAGGAGCGCCAGCCTACAGAGGGAACTATGCTGCCATCAGAACAATACGGTTGCCTCTGGGGAGGGGAGGAAGAGAGGGAAGGGATGGGAAGCAAGGGCATTCCTGTCCTGGAACAACGCACAGTGGGGAGGAGCCTTGCGTGGATCAGGTGAGGAAGAATGAGCCCCACCCTCTGCATCCGGCCGCCTGCTTGTCCAGGCACGAAGAGCAGAGGTAAGGACCCAGCAAAACAGCAGTGGCCACCCGCTCAACCACTGTGTGAGGTCGCCTCTCAGAGGAGGGCCGGCCAAGGTTCAGTACAAGCGGGAAGGTGGATGCGTGAGCGTGCAGTGAATTCCTAGGAGGCTTGAGCGCTCGTGGCCAGAAGCCATGCATTCCTGCGTGCGTGTCTGTCACACTTACAAATGTGGACACGCAGCTGTCGCGTGATCAGGGTGCTTGCTGTGGTTTGGTCTGAGATGAGATGACCTTGACAGATTCTCTTATTAAATTTGGTGTCTATCATCTCTGCTTCCTGCCAAAGTGTCAGGTCTCAGGGCTCCCCAGCCGCACTGCTAACACTGATTATCAAAGGGCCATCTCTGCGATGGGTGCATTTCTGGGATGGGCCCCGTGTATGTGCCTCGGGCCAGGTGTCTGTAGGGTGGCTTGCTGGTGGGCGAGGAGAGGGGCTGAGCGCTAGGTGTGGGGAGAGGCACCGTTTCCACAATCTCCTACCAAAACGAACCATGTCTGGTTGAGGGGAGGCTCCCTTCGTGGGTTTCTGCTGTGGGTCAGCGGGAGCCAGAGTATGGCACCCGCGTGTTTTGGGGATGGACAGGCACCTGCTCCAGGGGGTCAGTGATGCCTTTGGGCTGAGAGGAACGGCAGTGACTGGAAGAACCTGCACCAATCCTGTGTGGACGTCAGGCCAAGGGCAGAGGCGGGCCAGATGGCTGCACGCCCCGTGTGACCTGAGCAGCCCTCTCACCCTCATGCTGGGTGGGCGAGCCACTTCTCCAGGCAGAGTCCTTCCCACTGCGTGCTGGGACAAACCCCAGCTGTCCACGCTGGCCTGGGAGTCCTGTGTGGCGGGCTCCCCCCCCCCCCCCGCTGCTCACTGCCCCTCTGCCACCCAGGCATATCCTGTGCATGCCCCGCGCTGCCCCACCGTGAAGCGCTCCTGGGCTTTGGACTGGGCGGGTCCTCTCTGCAGCCTGATTCTGTCCCCTTAGGCAGTGGTGTCCTTACAGCCTGGGGACCATGGTACCCAGCATGGGGGTAGAGATAGTGAGGCTGCAGATTTTGCCCTGCCCCTGAAGCAGGAAGAGGAGAGGCTTGGACAAGGGTCAGGCACAGCCCTGGGCGGCTCAGAAGGCAGCCTGTGGGTCCACTGCATGGGCAGGCGGGTGCACAGGAGGGCTGAGTCCCACACCCCAGCTCAGCCCAGGGCCTCTCTCAGAAGTCACGTGCCTGCTTTGATCCCCTGAGAACGTACAGGCTGCCTTTCTGAGGCCAGAGAACCTATTATTAATAAAATAGGCCCTTTTTGGTCCTGGTTTCCAGCATTTGTGGGTGTGCAGTGCAGCTGACTCTCCACTCTGGGCTGGAAGGCCTGGCTTGCTCTATCCCCTGAAACACAGTTATACTTAGTGGGTTTGGAATTCAGGAGAGTTCTGCTCCCCTTAAGGCCGGCTGAAGCATTGTTAGGGCGATGGGGGCCTGGGGTCCTGAGGTGGAGCCCTAGGGAAGCAGCTGGAAGGTGGCAGAGGAGCATGTGGACCTCAGGATGTGGAGAGCCAGAGGAGGAAATGCATCGGGGAAGCAGAGGAGGAGGAAAGTCACCTTGCAGAGGGCGTGCGTGGGCATCTGAGCATGAGCACGTGTGGGCATCTCCTGCATGAGGAGGAGAGGCAGGCCTGCCCAGGGTTTCCGAGGCCCCTGCCCTCTGAGCTCCTGGCTGCTGGGGGTCTGTGTGGGCTCCAGCGCCACCTGGCTCTGTGCCTTGCCGCCCCCAGGGGAAGCCCCTCCTGGCACCTGCCTGCCACCTGCAGCTGGGAACATCAATGCTGTCTTGACCTGAGTGTCTTCTGGCACCTGAAATTAATTTCATTTTATTTGGATTGTGATGGATTTTAACGTAAGACAACAGCAAACCTTTGCCAACCTCAGGCAGTTTGATAGCTGAAAGCTTTGATTAAAAATTTTAAATCTGGGATGATGGAATGGTGTAGGGCCAGGACAAAATAAGCCCCTGCCACTCACAGGGATTGTCTGCCTGGAATGGGGAATTCTGTTTTCTTACTTTCCCCAAAGGAACCCCACAAAATTAAACTCTCTAAAACAAGGTTTCCCCAGAAAATTAACCTCCATTCTGACATGGTGGCTTTTCTTTCTTTAGCTCTCGCGGCGGCACGCGCTCAGGTTGCCCCGGGGGAGACGGGGAGCCGAGCTCTGCGGGCCGCAGGCTGGGGCCTCCTTCCTCTGGGGTTTCCTTGGGCGGCTGTGGGAAATCACCGCAGACCCGGTCGCCTAAGACAACAGGAATGTGTTCTCGCCCTGTTTCAGAGGGCGGTGGTCTGAGATCAAGGCGTCCGGAGGGCGTGCTCCCTCCAGGACCTCTAGGGGAGGGTCCTTCCCGCCACTGCTAGATCTGGGGCTCCAGGAGCCCTTGGCTTGTGGCCGAGCGCTGCCAGCCCCTCACCTCCACAGTCACATGGCCTTTCTGTGGGTCTCTCCTTGGCGTGTCTCTTACAAGGGCACCTGTCCCCGGATTTAGGGCCACATGGGTAATCCAGGGCGACCCCATTGCAAGAGTCTTAACTTAATCACAGCTGCAGAACAAGGTCCCATTTTCCAAGTCCAGTCATGTTCACTGGTGCCGGGATCGGGGCTGGCACACAGCTTTTTGGGGTCCCTGACTGTAGTCCTCCTGCCACCTGGGAGGTGACAGATGATAATGCAGAGCATCTTGGGCCCCACGAGAAGGAAGCGCAACCAGGCTTGTTGGTGATGCTGAGGAGGGGGTGCCCCCACCCTGGCTGGGGGATGGCGGTGGGGGCTGTGGGCTGAATGTCTGTGTCCCCCCAAACTGCATGTGTTGAAGCCCCGACCCCCAGTGGACTGCATTGGGGGTCTCTGGAGGCAATAACCTTAGACGAGGTCGTGAGGCCCCGTGGTGGGAAGTGTCCTTGATGAGGAGAGACACCGGGGAGCCCCCCTGTCTCCTCTCTCTCACCCCTGCTCCCCCCACCACCTAAAGACAGAGAGAAGGCATCTGCTGGCAGAGCCCTGGGCGGAGCTCTTTATAGAGAGTCAATGACAACGTATTGCTCACACGTGTGTAGTGAGCGAGCCAACCAGGGCCAGGTGAGAATCCTGGCCACAGGAACCTTCACTTTATCCAGAGAGAGAAATATATGTTGGAAGGTAGCTGGAAGCAGAGACATCAGAGGCTAACAGCTGCTAACTCAGCAAGGTGGGAACATGGGGGGTTAAAAAAAAATTTGTAGTTTCTCTATTTTCTGTTTTTCTACATTTTTCAGGAGGCACTGATAAAGACCTGGGATAGAGAGGTGGTTTTGGCCCCTGGAGAGCTCCCAGTTTAGTTGGGAAAAAGAAAGACACATAAGCAAATATTTATAATGCCACATGGTGTGATAAAATAGGCCATGAAAAGTCTTATGGGGTGGGGAGGTTTGGGGAGGAGGGTCTTGCCAATGGGTTTCAGCCCCAGGCAAGTTCACTCTTGATTCGGTGAGACTGAAAAATGACAATGGAACGTTCTTGGAGTGAAAGGGTTTATGCCCAACTTTATTCCCACGATGGCAGGTCAGGCACAGAATCCCGTCCACCTCAGAGCCAGTCTGCAGGCAGCAAGCCGGGCTCTGGCTCTGGGCCTCTCTGTCCCCGCAGCCGTCTCAGTCTCTGTCCCAGGCGCTGCCACCACCCCAGCCTCTGCTCTCCTGCAGCCGTGCAGCCCAGACCACTGGGTGGAGCTCTTTATAAAGAGCCAATAACAGCACGTTGGCCCACACCTGTGCGGTGGGCGAGCTGACCAGGGCCAGGTGAGAATCCTGGCCACAGGGACTTCTGTTTTCTCCACAAAGAGGCAGCGAGAAGGCAGTCCCAGCAGACGGAAGAGCCCTTGCAGAGGCCAGGTCGTGGGCACAGCCACAGTGCTGGGGGCGGGGGTTTGGCAGGGTGTGGATAAAGTGAAAGTTCCTGTGGCCAGGATTCTCACCTGGCCCTGGTTGGCTAGCTCACTACACACGTGTGGGCAATACGTTGCTATGGACCCTATATAAAGAGCTCCGCCCAGGGCTCTGGGCGACACGGTGGCACTGCTGCAAGGCTGCAGGAGAGCAGAGCAGAGGCCCAGAGGCAGAGACCGGCTTGCTGCGTGCAGACTTGCTCTAAGTGGATGGGATTTTGATGATTGATCTGCCATCTTGGAAATAGTTGGGTAAAACCCTTTCACCCCAAGAATGTTCTACTGTCATTTCTTTGGTCACACTGAATCCATAGTGAACCCTCTCAGGGCTGAAACCCATTGGCAAGACGCAGGGGTGTGGAGCCCAGGCAGAGAAGAGCTGGAGGCGGCTGAGGGCCGCTTGTCTGTGACTTTCTATGGGGCTTGGTGTCCCTTCTCCTTGGGAGGCCATGAGGACAGTTTCTAAGCAGGAACATGATGAGAATCAATTTGTGCTTTGGAGAGCCAGTTGGAGATGTGGAGGATGGACTGAGGGAGACGATTCTGTAAGCAAGGGCAGCAGGTGGGAGGCTGGCAGTGGTCCAGAGCGCCCCCCCCTCCCCCCGACCAGCTACTGTGTCCTTACTGTGCCGCACTCCTGCCTGGGGCCCCAGGGGGTTTTCATCTGACCTGAACCAAACGTCTCTGGGTTACTACCCCTGATGGAGCCCAGCCTTTCCTCAGCCCCCCTGCCATGGTGCCCTCTCGGGCTGGCTCTCCGCTGCTGACACATTAATTCATGTCGACAGTGCTCTGGGAAGTGGCACACGCCTTTTATTCCCCAAAGAGACAGAAAACTGTCAAGCTTGTGTTTATTATGACACATATAGTTGAAATTCCACAAATCTCAGATCTGGCGAGCGATGGAAAGACTTCAGCGGAGTCTCAGAAAAGCCCCTCCTAAGTCCAGCAAATGGGCTCAAGGACCTGGTGAACTGAAGTTGCCCTCTGCCCTTGTTGGGAAGATCATTTTTCTGCAAATGGACAAAGCTGCTTACTGCACTTTATTGTCGCCTCAACGAGATGGGCTGGGCAGAGAACAATGTACAAGAAACTCCAGCTTGGCCCTGGGAAGACCCGAGAAGGTCGTGTGAAGCAGCAGCTGCAGGTGAGCCGATTTCCTGAGGGTGCTTCCTGCCCAAGGACGCAGGGGAGGGCAGAGGGGAGGGTGCAGAGCGCTGAAAGGGCCCGACACAGTCCAGCTGAGGTTTTGCTCCTGGTTCCCATCTCCCTCCCCTGCTCTGGCCCTGGGGGATGCTCTGCCCTTGAAGACCCCTGGTATGCAGCCTTCAGGGGTGCCCTCGGGTGTGGTGAGCTTAGCCTGAGAAAGACAGGGTCTCAGGGTATTAATGGAGCTACCGCAGCGTCCTGGGCTGCACAACCCTCCCCGGGGCCCCTGCAGCACGGGACCTGACCACGTGTACCAGTCTGAGGCCGAGCGGAGGGAAGGGCTGCTGGCAGGGTCAGTCCCCGGGGCTCAGATCCACCTGCCCGCCAACATGTCCTGGAGCGGCCCTTGCTCCTGGCCTCCTAAAGCCTTCCCGTCAGCCTGGCCAAGGCCAAAAGCGGCGACTGCTTCCCACGTCAGAGGCAAGAGCTGCCTGAAGCCCACTGTCTCTCCCGGAGCAGTGGCAGCCCTGAAGGAAGGTGGGCCTTGAGGCTTCCAACGAGGTGAGGCTCTTCTAGCTGACCCAGCCTGGGAGCCAGCGGAAGGAGCTCTGCCTCCGGGGAATCCCAGGTGACAGGGGGGGCCCTGGGTGTCCTCCTCTGGGCCAGCCAGGGGCTCCCTTACAGATGCCCAAAGAAGCCACTGATGAGGAGGGAAGAAAACGTGTCCTAAATGCTGGAGGTGGGGTTTTTCTTGAGAGAGAAAATATGTTTTAATTCATCTGTCCTTTTATACTAAATTATTTAAAAATTACCATACAATAAAACTGACTTAATTCATATTTGGGGACCCAAACAATGGAGGCCACGCAGTGGCTGGCCCTGTCACAGACCTGAACCGAAGTCGGCCTGCATGAGAGGAAACACCTGCCAAGGGAACCTTGCGGGCACCAGCCCAGTCCTCGGGTCACGGTCAGCCTGAGCCTACAGCTCGGACCCTGCTGGCCTTGTGAGGAAAGCCCCGCCCTCCTGGCCGAGCTGGCCTGTCCTCCGGGGCTTCCACCCCAAATGCCTCGGGACAGGCTCCCTTGCTCCCCACCCGTGGAGTGTTGTCCCTTGAATGAAGGGTATCCGACTTGTTACTAAATTGTGTCTGTGGGTCCTGTCACCCCACAGAGCCCTGTGTCACCCCTGTGGTCACACTGGCCCTCACCCAACACCTGGTGACCACTGACCCACTCTCCATCACCACACTTTTCTCTTTTGGATATTATCATTCGAACGGGATCAGGCAGGACGTGGCTTCCTCCACCGAGCAAAGTGCCTGAGGTTCATCTGAATTGTTTTTGTCCGTCAGAACCTCACTCCGTTTAATGCTGAGTAACATTTCATTGTATGGATGAACCACAGTCTATCCACTCCCCCGATGAAGGGCAGCTAGGCTGTTCCCAGTTTTTTGATGGTTTTAAGTAAGGCTGCCCTAAATATGTGTATATAGGTCTTTGTGTGAATGTGAATTTTTACTTCTCTAGGATAAATGTCCAGGGGAGGGATTGCTGGATCTTATGACAAGGGTATGTCTAACCGAGAGACCCCTGAGTGCCTCCCTGAGTGACTGTATTATTTTGCATTCCCACGAGCACTGTATGAGGATTCCAGTCGCTCCACATCCTTGTCACTGTTTAGAATTTCATATTCTTATTTTAGCCATTCTAATCGGTATTAAATGATATCTTACTGGGGTTTTCATTTTCCTAATGGATAATGATGCACATTTTTTCATGTGCTTATTTGTTATCCAGATAACCTATTTGGTAAGATATCTGGCCTGTCCTACCCTCATTCGGGCTTTCTCTTTGCTACTCTGCCTGGGAAAATGGAACCAGATTCCAGCCCGCAGCAGAAGGACTGGAGAACTAGCCCTGCTCCAGGGACTTAACCCACATGTTTCCATCTGTGTGAACTAGCCATGCTGTAGTATAAACAATCCCCAAGCCCTAGGGGTTTAACACAGCTACAGGTAATTTCTCATTCATGTTAATTTGCCATAGACCCTGGCGGCTCTCCTCCACTGAGTGATTCAGGGGTCACAGGACCACAATGTAACAATATTTTATGGCAAACTGACTCCTGGTGCATATGTTAACTCTTCCCAGCTGGTTTTGGCCTCAACTGTTTTCCTTTTGGGGATGGGAGGGGCAGAGTGGGTGGCCGTGGGAGTTGGGCTCTGGGGCAGGGACTCAGACTCCCTCCAGGTCCTGGCTCAGAGCCTGGTTTTCTTGCTCTGCACAGAGCCTGGGTTCACAGTGGCACTGGAGCATGAAGACTTCAAGGAGGGCACATTTCCTGAACCAGGATCTGGACCAGGCAGGTGTTGGGGGGGGTCTCTGAGACAGGGGGAGATGGAAGGGTGGGGTGTGGGGTCACAGTTGGGGGAGGAGGAGGGAGAAGAAGGGGGAGATGGGGGAGGAGAGGGAGGAGGGGAAGAGGCAGAGGAGGATGGGGAGGGACAGGAGGGGCAAGATGGGGAGGGGGCAGGGAGAGGAGGGGCAGGGGAGGGAAGGGGAAGGAAGAGCGAGGAGAGAGACTGGGGAGGAGGGGGGGAGGCAGAGGGACGGGGGAGCAGCTAGAGAGCAGGGGAAGCTCTCTTCTGCAGCAGGAAGGCGAGGGCCCGGGAGATGGGCTCATTCTAGGGCCTGAACTGTGTGCGCGGAGGCAGGAAGGCAATGGCGGATGGTCCCAAACAGTGGGTGATCCGAAAGTCAGTTATGTCTGGACTTGAAATGAATCGTGTGATTACATTTGCAGCAGGCCTGCTTTCCTAAATATGATTAATTGAGCTAATGCCTGGTTTCGTTCACATTCCCTGAGCACCCCGGTGGTGCAGGATGGAGGGTGGAGCTGTGGTGGTCGATGGAGAGCAGAGGGTGGTGGGCACCGTGCATCATCAGCCTAGCCCCTCCTTTGGCGGGAGGCCCTCCTTCCTGCCCGGGCGAGGCCCACAGGTTTCCTCTGCTCCTGGAGGGAAGGAAGCCCAGCACGGCTCCCCTTTGTCCCTCCACCAAGAAATGGCCGCTCCATGTACCCCTGGCAGGCAATCAACTCAACTCAGCCATTTACAGCCTTGCAAGGCACCCAAGACAAATGTTCAATTCTGGGGCTCGAGCCTCCGAACCAGGAAATTGCATTTTGCCTGCTGCAAATGAGCAGCAGCCCCTCGGGGCCTTTCCTGAGCCACCAGAGGCGTAGACTGCACAGGTATGCATTGCAGGCTCTTTGGCAGCAGGTACTGTGTGTCCCTCTGCGCGTGCATGCCCTCATGTGGCCGCCACTTATTAACCCGCACCTGAGTTCTCCACGTCACTTGCACTGGCTTCTCCAGAGGGAGGGAGAGAGGTCGGCTAGGCAGGAGAAACCTCAGTGGGTCCCCTTTTCTCTGCTGTGGGCAGGGGGCCAGAGTTCATCAGTCTTAAACGTTTGGACAGGAGCCAGTGTCTGGCTGTCTAAGAGATGCTCCAGGGCTCCAGGCAGCCCCCGGGGCCACCGTGACATGGACATCAGCCCTGCCAGTCGAGCGTGGGCTTCAGGCAGGGTAAGGCTCCATGTGTGCCTTTCTGTTAAGAGTGTCGTGACATGTCCGCAGCAGCCGTGGGCAGGGACTCAGCGCAGAGCCCCAGCGGTGAATCTGCCAGGGGTCAGGACCTCCTCATCAGAGGTGACTTTCCACTTTTCACGGAAACAGGAGAAAACCATCTCAGACTCCTTTATTTTCACTTGGTGGCTGAGTGGCCATTGGACTGCAGCTGGGGCCAGGGAGCTGTCCCGGGTGACTGCCAGGAGCAGGTAGCAGAAGGTGATGGTTCTGAGTGGAAATAAACCAACACACAGCTCCAGTTTCCCGGGCCAGTGCTGGGGCTCCAGGCCGTGTCCCTGTGGACAGAGGGGAGAGCCCCCAGCACCTTCCTGTCCTGGACCCAGCTGTCCCTGGTGCTGGCTGGGGATTGGGATGGGCTCTTCTGGTCGCGACTTTTGCTGTGTGCGTGTAGAATGGCCCCTGGGGCAGCCTTGCCAGCAGCTTGGAGCCTTGGCCCAGGCTGGGTGCAAGCCCTGCCTGGGGCCCCTGGTGTGCTGGGAACAGGCCCTTCTCTTGCAGCCTTTCTCTCCCATCAAGGAATGTCCATCTCCTTCGCCCCAGTCACCCACTCAAGCTAACTGCTCCTCTGTGCGCCATGGCTTCATAACTGCGCCATGCTGGGCCCGCTGCGATCTGATGGAGTTCGGGCCAAATTGCTGATCACTCTGGTTTGTTGGAGGAGCTTGGCCTCTGAACAGTGCCTGGCAGGGCAGGACCTTCTAGAAAGACCCAGTGGACTTGGCTTGCAGGGACCTGGCCGGGTCGGTAGCCCAACTGTGGTGTCTAGTGAGTGGGGGTGCCAGACCCCTGCTCACAGGGTGGCCTCTGGGGTTAGGTCCTTGAGGAGGAGGGAAAGGGACGCAGGTGGGAAAGGGGGAAATCAGAGAAAAGGAGGCTGAGGGGGTGGGAGGAGGGATAGAGAGACAGGGAGACAGGGAGAGAACACAGCCAAGGTAGAGACGTGGGGGTGGGTGGGGGTCTCACCGGTTGGGCAGTAGCCTCTGCAGAGATAGACTGAAACATTACTCCAGAAACCAGGCCAACAAGAAAGCCTTTTTCTTAAAAAAGCAGAGTCAATATAGGGAGCTCTTTAAAATAAGACAGAAGAAAGACAAACTGGCTCAATCATTTTCCTCCCAAATCCTTACGGAGCACCTACTATGTGCCAGCCTTGTTTTAAGCACTGGGTGTAAGACTTCCTGGAGCTCTCAGCCTGGGGGTGGCTGGTAAGTCAGAAACAAGCTGGGTGGGCAGCGGGAACAGTGCTCCTTGCAGGGGAAAGCCCAGTGGTGAGGTTAGTTGGGGGGTCAATCCAAAACCAGGAGAGAGAGAAGGAGCCAGCCCTGTGACAGGGCAGGGAACAGCATTCCCGGCAGGGGAACAGCACGTGTGAGGAGCCCTGAGTCCTGAGAAGGAGGTGGACCTAGAAACACATGCAGCCAAGAAGCCGTGGAAAAGGATAAAGCTCACATGGTTAAGAGAAACGCAAACTGGGATGGATGCTGGTTTTCACTTACCAAGCAGGCAGCAAACAGCCTGCTCAGGTATTTCCAGGTGCTGGAATCAGGTGGTTCAGCAGACTGAGTGGGGGTCCCGACTGGGACAACCTTCTCAGGAAGCTTCGCAGCCATGGCAGAAGCCACCCGCGTTCTTACCTCAGGACCCAGCCATCCAGTGTTGGGACTTTTTGTTCTAAGAAGTCATCAGAGATGTGCACCAAGATTCAGGGAACAGGGTGTTGACCACACCATTTAAAATTGTGCAAAATTCCCTTAAGTCCCTTATGGTGTTTTCCATGAGGGACTATTATGGGACATTCATCAAATTTTTTAGAATATATTAAGTGAACAGGGACTCAGGTTCAATATGATCTCAGTTTTGTAAAGCTGTGACTGTATGCATAGGACCGAAGGCTGGAAGGACAAATGCTCACACACCAATGGCGGTAGCTGCTTGGTGGTGGAATTATGGGGAATTGTGACTTTTTTTTTCATTTATGTGTTACTTTGGTGCTTAAGAAAAAAATGAGTGAACATAAAGATATGCATTTAAAAGGAATGCTTGTTCTCAGGCCCTCTTCATCTCTTCCAGGCTGTTGTACATCCCTCCCTCTCTAATGTTGAGCTCACTTCCCACGTGCCACCAGCTTCATCTTTCTAACACGAAGACTCAGCTTACGGCTGTGGCTGTAAAAGCTCCACACCACATGCACCTCTGCTCACCTCCCACTGTCTTCAGGTGGAAACCTGAGCTCCAGAACCTGGTTCTCAGGGCCCCTCATTATTTTGCCTCCTTTTCAGCAGTTTCTCTGGCAACTTCTCCATGATCCAGCCCCCGATCCTGCCCCTTTCAGGCTCTTTCATGAACTCCTACCTTGTGTACTCTGCCTTCTCTTCCTGTGATACTAGGCCTTATGTGGTTCTTCCTGGGAACTCCTACTCGTCCTTCAAAACCTGTCCCCCCCTGTAATAATATCACTTCTGGTTTTAAGCTGCAGGGCTTTCAGGATATAGTCCCAGTTTCTCAACATGGCTCCTGTTTGTCACCCTGTCCTCATTTTTCACCCTCCTGCACTTCACCCTCCACCCCACCACCTGCATCTGCGCTCTGCACCCTGAACTTCTGGCCGTTGCTTCTCACACGTCTCTCCCCCTCCCCCTGGCCTCTCCACAATCCTCCTTGTCTGGTTAACTCCTATACTTCATTTAAGTTTTAGCCTTAAAACTGGAGATTCAGGGTGTGGCAAATGCTCTGGGAAGCCACAAATTTGCACTTGGGGAGATCCCCAACACCCCAGATGGCCCCAGAGCAAGACTTTGTGGGTTTGCACCTGGCAGCTAAGCAGTGGCCTTGGGCAAAGTGGTGCCTAATTTGTAACATCGGACGCCTAGCCCAGCTCTGGGCTCATGGGGTGTCACGCCACGTGCCTGTGTGAATGCAGGCGACCCTCCCTGCATTGTTCTCTTGCCTTCCACACCACTGCCAGTTTAGCCTGCAGGAGGCCGGGGTCTGAGTCACTGTCCAGCTGGGAGTCCAGCCCGGGGACACATGATGCTTCTGCAGAGGCTCAAGTGTCTCAGGGGGGAATCGGGTTGGAAGTAATTGTTTAGATTAAGCCCATTGCCCGGCTGTAAGACACTGAGGAAAACACCTGTCCTCTGCTTAGACCTAATGTGCTCACTGCAAAGGTTCGCCACAGGGGTTCTGAGCACTCCCCGACCCCCAGTTGAGTTCAGGCCGGTGGGGCTGTGTGGAGGTGGGGTTCAGGTGGCAGGTGGGAATGAAATCATCTGGCAGGGGAAGCAGGGAGGGGGCTTCCCCAGGGTCATGGCCAGCTTACCTCTCCAGGAGCAGGAGCCCCTTCCCCATCAGCTTGGTGTGTATGCAGGCTGCAGGAGCCCCACCTGTGGTCCAGCTCCCGGGTCTCTGTGGCTCGGGGGCCAGAGTCACGGCGCCTGGCCTGGGCCTCCCACTGCTCACTGAGGGAGAGGGTGGCGTTTTCAGAAATGGCTGCCAGCAGGCCAGGTAAACCGGCTTCCATAGGGGACTCCCTGGAGGGTACAGGGGAGTGTCCCAGCCCCCCCACCCAGAGCTTGCAGCCGGCCCCACCTCCTCTCCTGCACCCTGTCCCCCCACTCCCACCAGCAACCGTGGCCAGGTGGCTCTGTGGTCAGCACAGGCATGTGGTGGGGGGCCGGGCTGTGCCAGCTGGGGTGTCTCTAGCTTCCCTTCTCTGGACCCACAGACCCTTGAGCCTGGTACACTGGGGGGACAGATGTCTCTTTAGGAGGGGAAACCACTCTGTCCCAGGAGAGCAGAGGTGGCACCTGGTTCCTGCCGGGCAAACCTGATTCCCAGGGGTTTGTTCCTCAGGAATAATTTTCCTTGTTACCCGGCAGCTCTTTAGGGGCGGATGGTAATTTGCATATGTAAATTTGGTAATTCCATATACATTACTTCATTTGAATTTCACGACACCATGGCAGAGGGACAGCTCTAATCGTAGAGGAATCGTAACACTGACTATTCAATCACAGCGGTAACGAGACGACAAGAATGGCGATGAGGACACGTGGCACAGTGAGGTCCCCCGGGACCCCCCAGCCCTGGGATTGTCACCCTCACCTGAGAGGTGGGGAGTTGAGGCTGCAGAGGGGGCATTGCTCAGGGTCTTGGGGCCCAGGGCTCGTCCCTGCACCACGATGCCCCCTGCACCCCACTGCCCGCATCGCTGTGACGAGCTTGCCGAGAAGGTCCCGGGCACCTGGGACTCTGAGCGCCCCAGCTGTGTGAACGCTGACCTCACCTGCCTCACCTGCTGCCGGGGCAGGTGCGCGGGGCAGGGAGCTTCTGGCTCCAACCTCTGCCCTTTCTGGCAGAAACACACAAGACAGTGGGTGAATTATTTGCTGCCCGCTCTGCATAAATCAGAGACATAATGTAGCTGCCAGGGCTCTCACGCTGCAGCGTTCGCAAGGCAATTAACTTGAAAATTGAATTGATGTGCATTGATTTTTTTA
Organism: Phataginus tricuspis; assembly: GCA_029783875.1. NCBI lineage: Eukaryota > Metazoa > Chordata > Mammalia > Pholidota > Manidae > Phataginus > Phataginus tricuspis. The sequence continues at coordinate 2,334,379 of JAQQAC010002837.1, forward strand.
ATAAAGTTATTGTAATATATTCACCCGTTAGAATCTGGGCTGAAAATAGACATTTGTTTCTGATTATGGGGCCTGTCCCTATAAATCACTGGGGATGGTGGAAACAACTCCACACCATCATTTCCTATTAGCACCAGAGGGCCATCACGGGGCTGTTTTTCTTCTGTGCTGGGGCTTTGCGCCTTCAGGACCCCTCGATGCCTTTCTCTGGAGAAAGGGGCTAAGGTGATGGGCCTGGGGGCAGGGCCAGTCGGGATGTGTCAGCTGTCGTGGCCGGGTCCCATGGCCCCTGGGCTCCGCCGTTTGGGTTCCATTCTGGGGTGGGGCCCTGTTAGCCCTGAGGTCAGGGGTGCTGTGTGGATAGAAGGAGGGGTCAGGGCTCCGGGGACATGTCCCTAATCCCAGAACCACAAACACTTGGAAGACCAGGAGCTCCCACACCAGAGGGAGAGGCTGCAGCCCCGAGGGACTCTCAGGTCCCCCGGGCGGACCCCAGAGAGCAGAATGTCTTGGCCAGATGGCGCTACCTCTGGGGACTGGAGGCCAGTCTTCCACACCATGAGCTGAGGTCTGGGTGCCCCTTTCTTCTTTCTGCTAAAGGGAGGCCAAAGACTCCTAGAATCACAAGGCTCGGTGCCATGCCCACTTGGTGACCTGCTCAGGCCTGTTTCACAGAGCCCTGCGATCTCTGGGGACATGAGCCTCTCCTAACTGTGCTCTCAGAATGGAGCCAGAGGACAGGTCAGGGCTGTGGCCCTGGGTGGCAGAAGTCAGAGCTGGACAAACCAGGGGTCTTCCAGGGGCCTGGGGTGTGCAGTGTGGGGGCGGCACTGCCAATGTCCTCCCAGACTTGGGGACAGATATGTGGTGCAGATGTGGCTCTGGGTTTGGAACACGAGGCAGGCGCCTGGCGGAGTCTCTGTGGCCCACCCACGGGGCTGGTCTGCGTGAGGTCTCGGGAGAAGGCCGTGGTCTCTGACGGAGCAAGGGAGGTGAGGGGGGAAGGCTCTGGAAAGGAAATCAACTGCTGGCTCAGGTCCTAGCCTGACACAGATGTGCATCTGTGCTGTGGAGGTACACACAGCCTGCCTGTATAGGCCTCGTGCGTGGAGAGATGCTTAGAGTCCATCATACTTCCTAAAACCTGACTCCCCCAAACTAACAGCTCACGTGACAAGCAGTTGGCTTGGCCCTATGTCCCCAGACTCTGGGCGCCTGGCAAACAGCTACCGTGTGTAGGGGGTGTGGGGCTGAGGAAGGAGGGTGCAGACTTCCAGGTCCAGTGAGTCTGTGCCCTGGTCGATTGCCCCCCTGCCAACCCCCTTTGCTCACAGCAGTCCCCGCCCGGGGGTGTCCCCACTTGGGTACAGCCTGCTACATGTGGCCTCCAAGGTCTGTTCCCAGCTCCACCTTGGGCTGTGCTGGGCGTCCAGGACCCAGGGACCTCCCTGGACCTCCGGGGCTCCAGCTCCTGGTCGCCTCCTGTGTGCTCATGAACTGTTATTTGGAATGAGGCTGTCCTTGCGGTGCCTGAGGCAGAACCTTGCCCAGCTGGACTGGACTTTCCTGGGCTTTCTGGAGAAGGCACTGCCTCGCTCTGCAGGCAACTGGAAAGGAAGACCCTTCCCTCCCGGAGCTGGGGGAGTTCCCCGGCAGGTGCCAGGAGACTTGCTAGGTCTGCGGGGAGAGGTGCTCACAGGGCAGCCTGGGGAGGGCCAGGAGCTGGGTGATGGAGCCAGACGGGGGCTGGAGAAGCAGGGGCGGCCGAGAGAAGTGGCGTGGGTGGGGTGGGGTGGGGCGGGGCTGGCCTGGGTTCCCGGTCAGTGTCCCGAGCTGGGGGAAGCAGGTTTCCAGAGCTGTCTGCCGACCTCGATGGTCTGGTTCCGAGCGCCCCCTCTGGCACCTGCCTCTTCTGATACGCGGGCGTGCTGAGGGGCTTCCTCTTTGAGACTCTAGAACAGGCCCTGGGGAAGATGTACTGGTGACAGTGCCAGGGTTGGCCATGTCTGGGGAGCCTTTGGGACAACCGCCTGCTGGGAGTGCGGGTTAGGCTGCTGACCGGGCCACCAGAGCTGTCACCCGTGAGGACTCTGGCATCAGCTCTGCCCAGCCCGGCTCACGTTCACTCCTGTGAGCGCCAGGCTGCTCGTGCTCTAGACCAGGCCTGCCCGGAAGGCTGCGCGCTCTGGCTTTGCATTGAGGGCAGAGGAGCCGCCGCCCTGACAGGACATCCCTGGGCTTGTCAATTTACTGGACTGTGTGTGCACTTCCCCATCTGGGGTCCCCGAAGATGTTCCCAGACCTGTGAATGTGTGACTTTCCATGGCAAAAGGGACACTGGAAACTGATGGGTTTGAGAACCCTGAGCCGGCATCATCCTGGGGGACTGGGGAGGGGCCAGCCCATCGCACAGATTCCTCAGTGCAGCACACCCTTCCTGGTGCGGGCGGGCAGAGCACAAGGCGGCAGAGGCTGAGGGGAGCCCTTGGTGGGCGAGGACGGGCCACGACCTGAGGGACGGGACAGGTTCTCCTGGGAAGCTCCTGGGGATCCACCCACCCACGCCTGGGTTTTGGCCCCAGGACTAATTTCAGAGCCTGCCCTCCGGAACATGGAGAGGACACACTGGTCTTGTTTGAAGCTGCTAAACTTGCAGTGATTTATTACAGCGGCTGCAGACACTGGGCCCTGCTGCTCACTGGTTCCTCTGCTCACCTACTCAAGCCCCGGGCTCCTGGCAGTGGCCTCGCCTGTGCTGCACACACCTTGTAGGGCAGGACATGCTGGAGCCCCTGGGAGGCCTTGGGAAACGGAGGGCGGAGCAGCTGTGGCTTCTGACCCGAGGCTTGCTGGCCCTTCCTGCTGCCAGTTCCCTAGGAGCTGCCCCTCTTCCTGCTTGCGTGGCCACTTCCTGCCCTGCCATCCGCCAAACCAGAAACCAGGCCGGGCGCTTTCACCTGCGGCCATCAGTACTCTGCACTGCGGAAGCTTCTGGAGCTGGTCATCACGCCGGTGCGAACTCATGCACACACGCCGGAGCCAGGGGAGTCGGCCTCAGTGGTGACGCCATGGGGACGGGGTGGTGGGCATCACACGGCTCTCCTCCGCTCACCCCACACTGCCTGCAGTGCGCAGCATGCACATGCCGCCTACGCGAGGCAGATCCCGCTTGTGCTGGGGACTCAGGCCTGGCCTGCATTTTTGCTACAATCCAATGTTCCCCAGAGAAAGTGGGGCTGGGGAGAGGGTCCCCTGAGGCTCAGGCATCCTGCGTGGGCTCAGGGGCTGCTTAGGAAGCGAGCTTGGGGCCAGTGGTGTGCATCAGCCCAGAATGAGTGCCCTCGGCCTCACCTGCCTGGGGTGGGCGCGAGGAGGAGCAGTGGTGTTGCTCGAGGGGGCCTGGCCCCAGGAAAGGGGGTCCCTACATGGACACCCAGCCCTGGGCCTCTGAACACGTTCTGGAAACGCTGAGCCCAGAGAGGCTGCCTCTCTTCCAGGTCACTCTGTCTCTGCCCGTCTTTCTCTCTCTCTCTGTCTCTCTGTTCCTTTGTCTCTCTCCCCATCTCTGTCTCTGTCTCTCTGTCTCCATCTTCTATCTCTATCTAAAGCATGAAGAAGTAGGACCTTGGGGGCATTCCCGTAGGGTCCTGGGGGCCGTGGGCTGCTGGGGAGCCCTTCCCTCTCCTCCTCTGTCCTGTGAGGGGCCCCGAGCCTGGCTCTGAGCCTGTTTGGGGGCCCCCACAGACCTTGCCAAGCCTCGGTGCCTTATTTGGAAGGCAGGGGCCGGCAGAGGCCCCTGCACCCCCAGAGGTTCCCTGGAAGCCCGGTGAGACTAAGGTGCGTGCGTGGGGTGTGGCCAGGCCTGCCCCAGTGGACCCACCACAGACAGTGACGGCAGCTACTGTTAACTAGCTGTGGCCCCTCTGGCCTCAGCTCCACCCGTGCTCCCTTCTGCTGTCCTCTCCTGAGATAGTGCTGGGCTCAGGCCTCCGCATCCCGGGTCCCCAAGGCCTGCCATGCTCAGCTGCAGGGCTGGAAGTCTGGTTCAGCCACAGCCACGCCTGTGGAGCCCCTCCATGCCCATCCCCGGAGGGAGCCGGCTGCCTCTGCGCACGGTCATGACCGGCCAGTGAGCTGGCCGCCACCCCAGAGCCCCCCGACTTGGGAGGATGGCAACCGCAGCCACAGTGCTGACCAACTGTCAGCACTTGCGCTTTCTCAAGGCTCGTCCCTCCGAGATGCTGAACAACACAGCATTGCGTCCACGTGTCAGATGAGGAAACAGGTCCGCAGCGGCCCAGAGCCACACAGTTAGTGACTAAATGGGACGTTTCTCCACCTGCAGACCTGAGCATTCTTCCAGAAGGATGAGAGAGAGGGGTTAAGAGGTTGGTAATGGTTCCCAACTGAGAAGCTAGGAGCTAACTCTGGGTCAGGCTGGGTTGGGCCATTGGCTCACGGCCCCAGAAGCAGCACTTGGGGCCCCCGGCCCCCTCAAGTCCACTTTGGGAGGGTGAGGTTGGTTAAGGTTCTTGGGCTGCAGCGAGTAACAAGCTCCACTGAGAGCATCGAGTGAACGGGTGGGACTGACGGGGAGGAGGGGGCTGGGGGCCGGGCCCGGGGGCACCCTCTGCTCAAGCTCCAAAGCCTGGGCGGGCATCAGGTTGGCCATGTCTAGCCCAGGCCCACTCCTCACCAACTGGCTGACAGCTGCGTGACGTTGGGGCAGGGTGGCCCCCCAGAAGGAGCCCTGGGGCGCTATTCCCCAAGGAGGAGATTGGGTACTTCTCAGGCAACACATGCCCAGGCCCGCTGAGTGACTCTGGGACCTTTCACTCCCTCACCCACTCACCCACCCACTCACCCACTCACTCACTCACCCACTCACTCACCCACTCACTCACCGACTCCCTCACCCACTCACTCACCCACTCACCCACTCATTCACTCACTAACCCACTCACTCACCCACTCACCCACTCCCTCACTCACCCACTCACCCACTCCCTCACTCACCCACTCATTCACTCACTCACCCAGTCACTCACTCACCCAGTCACTCACCCACTCACTCACTCACTCGCCCATTGATTCACTCACTCACTCACTCATACACTCACTCACTCTTACACTCACTCTCACTCACTCACTCAGTCACTCAGTCACTCACTCATTCATACCCTCACTCACCCACTCACTTATACACTCACTCACTCTTACACTCACTGACTCACTCACTCACTCACTGACTCATTCATTGACTCACTCATTCACTGAGTCATTTGTCCAGCAAAGGGGCTTGGAGGGGTTTGCTCTCCCGGTGGTATCAGATGGTGTGTGCATGGGCTGGTGGGACCCCAGGGGAGGAAGTGGCCACAATGCATGAAAAATGTGGGGTGTCCTGGAGCCTTGGAGGCATTCCAGTCGTGTGTTTTCATAGTGGCAGGTGGCAGGGGAGGGCCTGGGGAGCATTGCAGTGCTAATGATAACCCAGGGATTCAGGAAGGGCTGGAAGCATGGCTTCAGATGATGCTCGGGTCAGGAGAGACAGCACAGCCAGCGGAGCCCAACAGGTGCAAGGACAGAGTATGTGGTCATATTAATAATTTAGATACTGAGCAATAAAAATGTATGTGGACCCCAAGAAGCCTACCTACCTACAGGAATGCTCAGTTGCAAGACACACAATCAAAGGGGTTGCTATGGACTGGCTGTGCCCCCGGATTCATAAACTGAAGCCCTAGCTTCCAAGGTGAGGCTCTCAGGAGGTGGGGCCGGTGGGGGTCATGAAGCCACAAGCCTGGGCCCCCATGAGGGAGAAGACACCAGCTCTCTCTGCAGGCTGGCACCCCGCATGGGGTGTGAGTGCCTACCAGGGAGGTGGCCATCGGCAAATGGGAGGAGGGGCTCCCCAGGCATCGAACATGCTGGTACCGTGGTCTCAGACTCCCCAGACTCCCCAGACTCCAGACTGGCTGTAGTTTAGGCTGCCAGGCGATGGTATTTTGTTATGCAGCCTGAACTAAGACAGGGTGTAAAATGCCCTTTCTAATCCCTTAGAGAAGCATGTGTTCAAAGCAGGGGCCAGAAGCCAGGTGTGGGCCCTGGCCCCTCCCTGGAACCTTGGGGGTCTGCCGGGCCCTGGAGCTGAGGGCTGGGCCGTGGTTGCTCATGTCTAGCCGGGCCACAGGGAACCTGTGGCGTCTTTCCTGGCAGGTGAGGGGCACTCCTTGGAGGCTGGGGGACCCAGATCGTCCGTCCGCCGAGGAGGGAGGCTGCTGCTGATACACTGTCATGTTCCCCAAGTGCAGTGTGTCCCCCCGCACGCCGCCGGCCTGGCAACGGCCCACCTTGAAAGAGGAGAACAATCTGGGCTCCACTCATCTCACTGAAAGCGGCCCTGGTCTTGACACATTGTGTAAGGGCACGTTTAAAAACGGAAACAAGGCTTTGAGCAAAAACCCAATTTGTTCACAACAACCTGTGGAGTTAAGAAGATGGGACTTTGACGAATGAGTGCGAACTTTGTGTGCACAGAACTGTTCAATTAGGGATGAGCTAATTACAAGAGTGCATGGGATTCGGGCTGCCAAGACGCCTGCACTTCACCTCCGACTGGGCCCAGGCTGGAGGGTAGGATAATTAATGGAACCTCACTCCTGCAGTATTTTTCCAGGCACGGATAATCACTTAATTTTATGATTCTCCATCCATCAGTCATCGGGGTGCGCCCGGGGCTTTCCGCCTAGTGACAGCCGCGGGAGGGAAGTGGGAGGCCATCCAGCCTCTGCCTGTCAGCGGTGCTCAGGCTCGATGTGCTGCCTCTGGGTTTGAGGAAGCAGCTTTTGGGCGGGTGCTGGCAGAAGCCCCCTCCTTCCTGTCTGCAGGGTGACCTTCGCGGAGCTATGGACAGGTGCCGTGTGGGTACTACTGTCTTTGTGGCTGTCCTCTGTAACTATCAGACAGGCAGTATCTACGACAGAGAAGGTGGGAGTCCTGGGGGCATTTTCATCCAAATAGGAGGCTTCCCCCACCCCACGATGCTGCCAAAATTCAGAGGTAATGATTGTGTATTCTCTCTGGGCTTGGGTTGAGGAATTACACTTCTAGGAGTACTATTTTCTTTCCCTTAGCCTCTCCCTAAAACCAGAAGTAAATTGCCTTCATTTTTTAATTTACAAGGTCACAAAGCAGCTAGTCTATGCTGACTGTTCACTGTGTCTGGGCATTGTGCTATTTGACACGTATGTTCTATCTCAATCCCTGCTGTATCCTTGCTGGGTGATATGCATATGGCGAGTTCAGGCAAAGAGGAGCTAAATACTTTGTCCAATCTCCCAACGCCAGTAAGAGGCAGAGCCAGGAATGGGGTAGACACTGTCAGACCTCAAAGCCGAACTCTCAGCCAGTTCCTTATGCTGCCTGCAGAGCCACTGGGCCTCTACAGTGCAAAAATTATGACACTCCCTCTTCCCTCCAAGTAACTTACAACCCTGGGAGGGGGCTCGTTGGGGCCCAGCTGCCACAGTGCGTCCCCTCCTGAGACCATAACTAAGGCTTCAAGGCATGCCTGTGCACCTGTTCTAAAAATTAAAAAATCAGTAGATGGTGCTTGATTTTTATAAACACATGAACAATTCACTGCACAGACACATAGTAAACCATGACGGCAATTTCCTTTTTGCACAGATTCCTTTTCCCTGGAGGTTCCCATGTTCTTTCTTTTTTTCTTGCGTGATCTGTCATCAGCAAAACGTTAAGTTCTTCCAGACTTTCTGTAATATTTGTTTTATTTTGGTATCATTAATCTACAATTACATGTGCAACATTGTGGTTACTAAACTACCCCCTTCATCAGGTCCCCCCACCAACCCCATTACAGTCACTGTCCATCAGCGTAGTGAGATGCTATAGAATCACTACTTGTCTTCTCTGAGTTATACAGCCCTCCCCGTACCCCCCCCAACATTACATCTACTTATTGTAATGCCCCCTTTTCCCCCTTTTCCCTCCCTTCCCACCCATCCTCCCAAGTCCCTTTACCTTTGGTAACTGGTAGTCCATTCTTGGGCTCTGTGAGTCTGCTGCTGTTTTGTTCTTTCAGTTTTTTCTTTGCTCTTATGCTCCACATATGAGTGAAATCATTTGATACTTGTCTTTTTCCACTTGGCTTATTTCACTGAGCATAATACCCTCTAGCTCCATCCATGTTGTTGCAAATGGTAGGATTTGTTTTCTTCTTATGGCTGAATAATATTCCATTGTGTATATGTACCACACCTTCTTAATCCATTCATCTATTGATGGACACTTAGGTTGATTCCATTTCTTGGCTATTGTAAGTAGTGCTGCAATAAACATAGGGGTGCATATGTCTTTTTCAAACCGGGCTGCTGCATTCTTAGGGTAAATTCCTAGGAGTGGACTTCCTGGGTCAAATGGTATTTCTATTTTGAGTTTTTTGAGGAACCTCCATACTGCTTTCCACAATGGTTGAACTAATTTACATTCCCACCAGCAGTGTAGGAGGGTTCCCCTTTCTCCACATCCTGGCCAACATTTGTTGTTGTTTGTGTTTTGGATGTTGGCCATCCTCACTGGTGTGAGGTGATAATCTCATTGTGGTTTTAATCTGCATTTCTCTGATGATTAGCGATGTGCCTGTTGGCCATCTGAATTTCTTCTTTGGCAAAGTGTCTATTCATGTCCTCTGCCCATTTCTTAATTGGATTATTTGCTTTTTGTCTGTTGAGGTGCATGAGTTCTTTATATATTTTAGATGTCAAACCCTTATCAGATATGTCATTTATGAATATATTTTCCCATACTGTAGGATGTCTTTTTGTTCTACTGATGGTGTCCTTTGCTGTACAGAAGCTTTTCAGCTTGATATAGTCCCACTTGTTCATTTTTGCTTTTGTTTCCCTTGCCCGGGGAGATATGTTCATGACGAAATCGCTCATGTTTATGTCCAAGAGATTTTTGCCTATGTTTTTTTCTAAGAGTTTTATGGTTTCATGACTTACATTCAGGTCTTTGATCCACCTTGAGTTTACCTTTGTGTATGGGGTTAGACAGTAGTCCAGTTTCATTCTCTTACATGTAGCTGTCCAGTTTTTCCAACACCAGCTGCTGAAGAGGTTGTCATCTCCCCATTGTATATCCAAGGCTCCTTTATCATAATTAATTGACCGTATATGTTTGGGTTAATGCCTGGATTTTCTATTCTGTTCCACTGCTCTGTGGGTCTGTTCTTGTGCCAATACTAAATTGTCTTGATTACTGTAGCTTTGTAGTAGAGCTTGAAGTCTGGGAGCATAATTCCCCCTGTTTTATTCTTCCTTCTCAGGATTGCTTTGGCTATTCAGGGTCTTTTGTGGTTCCTTATGAATTTTAGAATTATTTGTTCGAGTTCACTGAAGAAAGCTGTTGGTAGTTTGATAGGGATTGCATTGAATCTGTAGATTGCTTTAGGTAGTATAGCCATTTTGACAATATTTATTCTTCCTAGCCAAGAGCATGGGATGCATTTCCATTTGTTAGTGTCCTCTTTAATTTCTCTTAGGAGTGTCTTGTACTTTTCATGGTATAGGTCTTTCACTTCCTTCATTAGGTTTATTCCTAGGTATTTTATTCTTTTTGATGCAATTGTGAATGGAATGGTTTTCCTGATTTCTCTTTCTGTTAGCTCGTCATTAGTGTATACGAAAGCAACAGATTTCTGTGTATTAATTTTGTATCCTGCAACTTTGCTGAATTCAGATATTAGTTCTAGTAGTTTTGGAGTGGAGTCTTTAGGGTTTTTTTATGTACTATATCATGTCATCTGCAAGTAGTGACAATTTGACTTCTTTACCAATCTGGATGCCTTGTATTTCTTTGTTTTGTCTGATTGCCATGGCTAGGACCTCCAGTACTATGTTGAATAACAGTGGGGAGAGTGGGCACCCCTGTCTTGTTCCCGATCTTAGATGAAAAGCTTTCAGGTTCTCGTTGTTAAGTATGATGTTGGCTGTGGGTTAGTCATATATGGCCTTTATTATGTTGAGGTAATTGCCCTCTATACCCATTTTGTTGAGAGTTTTTATCATGAATGGATGTTGAATTTTGTCAAATGCTTTTTATCTATGGAGATGATCATGTGGTTTTTGTTCTTCTTTTTGTTGATGTGATGGATGATGTTGATGGATTTTTGAATGTTGTACCATCCTTGCATCCCTGAGATTAATCCCACTTGATCATGGTGTATGATCCTCTTGATGTATTTCTGAATTCGGTTTGCTAATATTTTCTTGAGTTTTTGCATCTATGTTCATCAGGGATATTGGTCTGTAATTTTCTTTTTTGGTGAGGTCTTTGCCAGGTTTTGGTATTAGAGTGATGCTGCCTTCATAGAATGAGTTTGGAAGTATTCCCTCCTCTTCTATTTTTTTGGAAAACTTTAAGGAGAATGCCTTCCTCCACAATCTCCAAGTGGGACTGATGCCATCTTAGGGGGCTGCTGCGTCGTCCTGTGTCCGCATGGACATCTCTGCATTGCAGCCACCAAGCTCTTGTCTCACTGCCCCCCATGTCCAGACCACTTGTAATTTTAAATTAGATTTAAATTTGCAGAAACATGGTGAGCATGGTGCCGGGTCCCTCATCCCTCACACCCAGCTTTTCCTGTTAGCAGCAGTGGTGTGACATGCTTGTCACAATGAATAAATGACTGACTATAGATAGATTCTTTCAGACTAAAGTCCATACTATTTTTTTCTCAAATTTTATTCCTTTTTACCTAATGTCCTTTTTCCCTTCCAAGACCCCATCAAGGATGCCACATGACATTCAGGGGTCACACCCCCTTGGTTGCTCTGGACTGTGACAGTTGCTCAGACATCTCTTTTCTTTGGTGGCTTTGATGATTTGAGGACTGGTCAGGTGTTTTGTGGAATGTCCCTCCATCGGGATGTGTCTGCCCTTTTCCTCGGGTCACACTGGGGCTGTGGGTTCTTGGAGGAACCAGGGAAGGGCAGTGCCATGCTCGTGACATGGTATCGGGGTGCCTGCCCTCAACACGACCTCGCACTGCTGACATGGCTTCCTGTGGGCTGGGGCCTGTGGGTGGGACAGCTTGTCCACTATAAAGCTGCTCTGTGGTATTGACAGCTGGACAGTATTTATTTATGTAGTCATCTAAGCTATGTTTCTATTCTTCTCCTCGGGAAACAGCTTCACTCTGCTGTGTCCCCTAGCCAGGCAGCCTGGAGGCGTCACCAGGGCAGGCCCAGTCCGCCCCTTGATGGTCTGTGGGTTGGTAATGGGTGGGCTCATTCTTGCCCCCTTTGGTTGGCATTTTATTCCTTCCTCACTGTGTCTTCTGACTGAGTTTGTTTTTCTAGGGTTCCCAGCACTCCTCATATCAGGATGGAGGTGCAGGGAGATACCTCTGGGGACGCCCAGCTCCTGCACATTGCAGGGTATCAGATGGCTTCATTCCTTCTGCCATTAGTCACATGCCAAACACTGATGTTCCAGCCATCTGGCTGTTGGGAGGATAACCAGCTGAGCCAGCAAATACTGTGACTGGGGGAAGGCCGGGAGGGTCACGGGGCCTGGCCCAGCTGATCCTGCAGGTGAGGCCACCCAGGGTCCTCCTGCCAGCCCCTTCCTCCAAGTGGCCATGGCAGGGAGGCCTCCCCTGGCCCACTTCCTGTGTGCACCTCCCACCAAAGGCCCCGTTCCCTGCAGGAGCGCTGGCTGTCTCCCAGTAAGGAGAGAGCGTATTCCCACGGGGATGCTGGTGTGTTTCCGGAGAGACGGTCTCATTGGATTTTTCCTGCTTCAGCGCGAGGGTGTGTGGCTCTGACTCAGGACATTAGTGGTGATGCTGCAGAGCCCTGGTAATGCTCCCCCTCGGCCGGTCACTCGGGCCGCTCTAACCTGCTCCGGGTGGCTGTGGGTTTGCTCGCATGCACGTGTGTAAGGGCGTGAGCGTCCTCCTTCTGCAGCTGATCTGTGCTGGGGAGAAGGCTGCACTCTGTACCCTTGAGGGATGTGCACCCCTCTGGGCCTGGGCAGGGTGCTCAGTGGGGTGCTCAGCCCCTCTCCACTGTGGGGGAAGGTGCCACGGTCCAGCCCTGGTGGCACCAAAACCTGGTGGCAGCCTTGGAGACCAGCAGTTGTGCAGAAGGGCCAGGTGCCCACCACAGTGGTTGCTACTGGCTGGATGGGGAGGGGAGGCACTGGGGCCTCTGATGAGGATGGAAGGTCAAGGACAAGGAGAGGCTCCCTCACGGCTGGGCCACTGGAGTGAGAAGCGGGGCTGGGAGCCAGGGACAGCGACGTACCAGGTGTGTGCCAAGAAAGTGACGTCACCTTAGGAAAATGGCTCGGGAAGCTCTGTGTAGAGGATGGAAAGAAACTGTGGAAGTCATGGGAGCAGCTGGCATCTGCTCCATCCCCACCGAGGAGAGAGGCCTGCAAGTTTGGGGGCATCCCTCCTCACTGGGAATGACAAAGAGATGGTGACAGAGCCAGTGGCCACATGGTAGGAGGGGAGGGGGCGGATTGGGGTCTGGGCCCAGATCTGCTGTCCACTTGCTAAGTGGACATGGCTGGATGGATCTGTCTGAGCCTCAGGTTGACATCTGTAAAGTGGGGCACTGGACATGCAGAGGGGACCCAGTGTCCGTGTCAGGGCCCTCGTGCAGGAGGAGGGCACGGTGCAGAGGCCTGCAAACAGAGCTGAGGACTCAGCCAGGGGCAGACCCCACAACCCCTTCTGCCCTGACTCCCTGTGGTCCTGCTGGCAGCCGCGTCCCAGGGCCGGGAAGGGCTGGGGTGGCGTGTGCCCTGAGTTCTGTTCGCAGTTCTGGCTCCCGGCAGACTTGCTGTCCAAGGGACTGAACGAGGAGCTGTAGGGGGGGTTCTGCTTCTTCAGTGCTGGTGGATAGAATGGGGCAGGGGGCTCTCCCCAGCTGGTGCTGGCCAGGCAGCCTTGCTTTTCCATGTGGGGTGGAGGGGGCTCTCCCTGCGACCTGTGGGATGTGCACACTCCCTCGCCCTTCTCACGGAGTGAACAGTGTGCCTTCTACAGAACGGCAGCAGCTGCTGTCGGGGGTCAGCATCTAGGAGGAGCTTGCACTGCATTCAAGGAGAACTGGTTCAAAACCTGCCGTGTGCTTGCTCTTCCCCAACCCTGCGGGGCTTGCTGCTCCTTGCCTTTGAGGAACATGCAAGCTGGGATCCACACATCCCGCCACCACATTTCCAGGAGCTCACCTGCTTAGAGACGCGCATCTATTGTTGGATAGAAGGCCACACAGTGAGCGGGATGGGATGGCAGCCTGGGGAGCCGCCCAAAGGGTAGGTGGTAAGGTCCCCTCCTAGCAGGGCATTTCTGGCAGTAACAGCGGCTGTGGAGAATGCGGGCAGTGCAAGTGCTGACCGTGTAGGGCCCCGTTTGACATTGAACAGCCCCAGTGACTCCAACAGGTAACCGAAAGCTGCCCCTCTCCACTGAAGGAAAGCAAAGTCCTGATGGATCTGTTCTCAAATCGAACACTATTGCTGAACATGGAAAAGCGTCAATGTGGGGAACACTTGTGTCAACAGAGAGCTCTAGCCCATTATTTCTGAGGTGCATTTTCAACTAATGAAGACCACTGGGGATGGGAGAGGTGTGCCACGTGGTCACTTCCAAACAAATGTCGTTGCTTGATGCATGTTCAGGGAGGAGGTTCTCAGCTGGGGATCCCCCCATGCTTAGTCTGGAAGGAGCAGAAGAGATTCCTCGGGTCTCCTGAAAACCCACAGGACACCAGGATAGAGCAGAGCTGTCCACCCTTCCCGGGGAGAGAACAGGTCACTTCTCCCAGCTCTAGGTGGGCCAATTCTGGAGGCTCAAAATGTGGAGTTGCTTCCCTGAGCCATTCACACCAGGTTCTTACATCAGATGCTTGACAGGTTACACTGAGAAAGAGGGAGAGACAGAGAGGAGAAGAAGGAAGGGAAAAGTGGGGGGAGAAAAGGAGAGAGACAGGGAGAGAGGGGCTCACCCCTCAGCTGGACGCGGCCCCCACCACGTACTCACAGGCCTGGGGAGGGCGGAGTGTCCCCGCGCTGAGTTAGGAGGCACAGAAAAGCCCTCCTGGCTCGGGTGCCCGCTGATTCATGGTGCCTGGCACGCTCGCCCACACTTAAAGCAGTGGGACGAGGGTGGGTTGTGCCAGGGTCTGTGTGAGCCCTGAACAGCCTTTCGGGCCCTACCCTTGGCTGGGCTCCAGCTGGACCTCCCTCACTGTCCCCACCCCCCCACCGCAGGTTCCTGCTCGGGGCCCAGCCCCTTCTGCACCCACCCCTGGGCGCCAGCTCGCTCTGGGGAGGCCCACGCGATTGTGTTTTCATCAGGCCAGGGTTCTCACGGCCACTGCTCCCGGCAGTATGAGGCTGGCAATAAAAATAATTTATGGGGGGGATGTTGATAAAGCCTTGCTTATTACGAACAGTAAATTAAAAGCGAGTGCTTCTACCTTCTTATCCCGCCCAGGGAACAATAACCCCTCACACTAAACTTGAAGGAGGGGGAGAACAAGATATAGAACAATCGTTCAACTTCACCAGTCTTACCAGCAATCTCATAAAAATTAAGGAATAATTTTTCAAAGAGATAAGGGCTGTAGGGACATGAAAATCAAAACAGTCAAATTGTTCCTGCCTGGAGGAGGTGCATGTGGGATGGGAAGGGATTTCTTTTCCCATTTTTAATTTACAAGAACCTTGTAAACTACAAATTAAAGGAGCAACAGCAATTCAGAAGGCTTGATTCATTAAGGCTTTATTTACCCTTAATGTCTCCAAAGAAAAATAATTTGGTTACCGGACATGAGTTATGGGCTCAGAGCTGACATCTTCCCACACAAATCTCCAGGCCTGTTTGGGGCAGAGCCACGGAGCAAAGGGGGCGGCTGAGAGCAAACCAGGTCTGCTGGTCTGGTCGTTGTTCCCATGAACACTTGGACCTCCTGCTGGCCAGCTCTGGGGCTGCTTCAAATCCACATCCCTTTCCTAACAAGCCTGGTTATTCGCAGTCAGCTCTTGTACCGAACGGAGAGGAGGGCCCAGTAAATACGTTTTTAAATGCATGAGAGGAGAAAAGGACACGAAGGAAGCAGCTTCACACTGCGTTGCTCACTGGTACTGCACGTGGTGGGAGGAGAGCGCGGAGGGGGTCCCATGAATGCCGCGCAGCTGTGCGTGTGTGAATTCTTACCGGTGAGGTCCTGGTGTCCACCGTCTCCCATGCAATCACCTGCCAAGCGCTCGGTGTGAGCCAGGCATGGGGTGTGGGGAGAAGCCAGGCAGGGCCCCTGCCTCTCAGTGCCTGTGGCCCAGAGCACGTAGCCTTTTCTTCAATAACCCACCTTTGTGGGCTTACCTGGTGGCTTCTGAGCAGGGAGGGAGGCAGGGCGGTGTGAGGCGAGGGAAGCGGCTGTGACCCTGGGCTCTGGAGCCAGCTCGCAGGCGGCGTGGACATGGGTGACGTGTCGGTTCTCGATCACGTGCCCGGACGTGACACACGCTCGCTGTGGCGCAGTTTGAGGTCAGGCGTCCAGGCGTGGGCCAGCTGGCTCCTCCATTTCAGGGTCTCACTATCAAGATGACACTCAGGGCTGGGGTCTGAGCTGAAGGCTGGACAGGAAAGGGCCTGCTTCCAGGCTCACTCGAGCTGACATTCGGGGCTGGGGCAATGCTGGGCACGGGCCAAGACTCCTTGCTGGCTGGCCCCTGTCACTGGGGCCTCTGCATAGCTCACAACACAGAGACTTGCTTCCTCGGAGCAAAGCAGCGGAAGGCCAGGAGATGGGACCCCCACGCTCGGTCCTACCCTATAGCTAGGGACAAGTCCCCAGGTCCTGGCCACCCTCAGGGGAGGGGCCGCATGGTGTGTGAACACCCAGCGGTGGGTCGCTGGGGCCATGTCAGGGTGGCTGCCGCAGGCGAGCGCCACCGTGTGGTTTCTGTACCTGTGAGATGAAGGGTGATGACACCCAGTGTATGGGGCTGGGTTGAGAGAATGGGCGTGTTTAGAGAGCTTAGCCTGGCGCTCCCTACACGGTAAGCCCTCGGGAATGGGGCCCCTCTTGGCTAGTGGCTTCAGAGTCTAAGACTCTTCTGCAAAGCTGTGAATTGTGGGATTTCCCTTAGTGGCCCTGAGACTTCCTTGGAGGGACCGTGACAGTTAATTTGATGTGCCAGCTTGGCTGGCCATGGGGTGCCCGGATGAGACATCGCTTCCGGTACATCTGAGAGAGTGCGTCCCAGTGAGATGGACATTTGAATGGGTGGACTCAGTAAAACCTCCCCAGTGCGGGTGGGCTTCAGCCCATCCCCGGGCCGAATTGACGGCAGGAAGTGGGATTCACTCCTGTCGTCCTGCCTCCCTGCTGGGCTGGTGCAGCTCCTCTCCTCTCCGGCCCTCAGACCGGGATCTGCCCCGTCGGCTCCCCTGGCTGCCAAGCCTCTGGCCTCAGATGGAGTCCCACCCTGAGCCTTCCTGGGATTCCAGCTCGCAGGCGGCAGATCGAGGGACGGCTCAGCCTCCCTCTTCCTTGTGGTGAGCCAGTGCTCAGGGTCCGTCACCCTCTCTCTCCGTGTACGCACACGCCCTGCTGGTGCTGTCCCTCCGGCGGGCCCTGAGTTCCGTGTACGCACACCCCGCTGGTCCTGTGTCTCCGGAGGGCCCTGAGTTCCGT
>JAQQAC010002837.1:2351127-2430955 GCA_029783875.1 Phataginus tricuspis
GCCCCGCTGGTCCTGTGTCTCTGGAGGGCCCTGAGTTCCGTGTACGCGCACGCCCCGCTGGTCCTGTCCCTCTGGCGGTCCCTGAGTTCCATGTATGCGCACGCCCCGCTGGTCCTGTCCCTCCGGCGGGCCCTGAGTAATACAAGGACTCTTGTCTCCTTCTTTGTGGAAACCCCTTTGCCCACATTTCAACGGGAACCATGCGCCCTGGGAGGGCTCTGCCGCTGGATCCCCCACGTGGCCCCTCCTGCTTGCAGTGAGGGTCCCTCCCATTGGTACTCGGAGGGCCTGGGGCTCTGCCTGAAGGAATAGAAGCCTGAGCATGGGAGCCTTTCTAGAGGCCCCAGCCCAGAGAGGTACCAGCTCGGCCTGCTTACAGGGGGACACTGCCCTCAGCGTGGTCACCACATGGAGACCCTGCATGTGTGGACTGAACCCAGGACATGAGCTGACTGTGTTCTCATGGCCCAAACCACTACCCCGAAGTAAGTTTGGGGGGCAGCCTAGGACAGAGTGGAGCACAGGGCCTGGTGTGTCATGTTTTCTTAATAAATGCTGGTGTGTACGTGGACGTGTTGGGTGGATGCCTCTGGGCCCACGGCTAGGACTCGCTCTGCCCCTCTGCTTCTGCAGGCCGGTATA
The DNA here is from genome assembly GCA_029783875.1 of Phataginus tricuspis. Taxonomy (NCBI): domain Eukaryota; kingdom Metazoa; phylum Chordata; class Mammalia; order Pholidota; family Manidae; genus Phataginus; species Phataginus tricuspis. Next base: position 2,351,770 of record JAQQAC010002837.1, read on the forward strand.
TTCTCTCCTTTTCTCCTTACCGTTGACTGGTTTTATGGGGTCTTCGGAAGGTGGGTTCCTGCCTTTCACAGGCATTGTCCCAGCCATTCCAAGGCATGGCGCAGAGGAGGTATGGGAAATGGCTGCAGGAGGCACAGGTCCATCTGGGGACAATGTGTCGCAGGGACACCAGGATGGCCGTCAAAGCAGGAACTTAATGAGGGCTCCTAGGTGCTCCCAAGTTGCCTCTGTGGGAACCCCAGTCTCCCCTCCACTGTAGGGCATGTGTCGTGGCTAGAAATACACTCTGGCCAGCTCTGGGACTGTGGTGGGTGTAACTGAACCCCAGAAAGATATGCTGAAGTCCTAACCCCTGGTTTCTGTGAATGTGAAATGCTTGGGAAATGTGGCCTTTGTAGATGTCATCATGTTAAGGTGACGTCGTACCAGATTAGGAAGGACATTCTCTGATGGCCACAGGAACAGAGAGGGGGGTGCCAGGGGAAGCCACAGACGCTGGGAAGGTCACGTGAAGACAAGGCAGAGAGGGAGGGGTGTGGGCACTGCGAAGGAACACCAGGGGCTGCTGGAAACCACCAGAAGCTCAAGACGCAGGAGGATTCTACCCAGAGTGTCGGTCCAGAGGAGCATAGCCCTGCCAACGCCCTGATCACAGACTTCTAGTCTCCGGACAGTGAGAGAACCAATTTCTGTTTTTTAACCCCCCCCCAGTCTATGGTCATTTGCTACGGCAGCCCCAGAGCCCTCATCCTGCAGGGACTCGACCCTGGGACTACCGGGCTGGCTGGAGAGGCTGGCCCTGGGGGAGAGGGGGCTCCACCTGGCTGGGGTTGCCAGGTGGCGTGGAGGTGGTGGGGCCAGCAGCCCATAGCACTCAGTGGGAGCTGGGCTGGGGAAGGGGCTGAGGGTCTGAAACGAAGGTGGGGTCCATCTGCTCTGATTGGGAAGAACAGACCAGGCAGTGAAGGGACGCCCCATGTGCTGTGGAGAAACCCGCAGGGCCATGCTCTGCAGGCTTGACTTACCCCGGGCACCTGCCCCCGCCTGGGCCCCTCACCATGAGCGGAGGGCATCTGTCAGAGCAAGGGGCTCTTCTTCAGGGGGCTCTGAGCACCTCGTGCCCCCGGGAGGGTGAGGCTCAGCTGGTCCAGTGGACAGCCAGCCTCCAAAGGTGTCCTTTCTTACTAGAGCGCAGAGAACTGCCTGCAGGCAGCCCCTGGTCCCAGAGATGCTGACCATCCCTGCTCCGCAACTGCTCGAAATGCCTCTTGGTGCTGCCTGGGGATGATTCAGAGCTCTCCGGTCTCACGCCCCCACAGGGCCGCGCTGGGGCGTACACTCTGCTTGAGGCAGGAGGCCAGAGGGGAGGCTGGGGCGACCTGGGAAGAATGAGGTTCCTTAAGAAAAATTTGGGATTTTATGCTGGCCTTTTCTCCATAGGCTGAGTTGTGTCCCCCCAGATTTATTTGCTGAGGTCCTAAGCTTCTGGGAGAACCTGAGTGTGACTCTATTCACGGAGGTGATAAGGTGACATGGGCTCATTATGGGTGAGCCCTAAGACAATGTGACTTGCATCCTTGTAAAAAGAGGACATCAGGACACAGACACGCACAGAGGGATGGCTGCATGAGGACACAGGGAGAGACGGCTGTCTGCGTGCCCAGGAGGGAGGCCTCAGGACGACCAGCCCTCCTGACACCTTGATCTCAGACTCCTAGCCTCCAGGACGGGGACAGTGCATTTCTGTCACTTACTCTCCTCCTACGGTACTCTGCTCTGGCAGCTGGAGCTGACAGCCTCACTGTCCCACTGGACGCAGAGCTGCCCTGACGCAGAAACTTCACTAATTCTGCTCTGGAAGTGGGCAGGCCAGGCCTCCTGCATCCCCATCCCATGGTGATGTGCCCACAGGGCTTGACAGTGCTGCGGGCTCAGGTCCCCAGAGCTAGGAGTGCCGGAGGGGAAGACAGCTTAGCTGCGTCTGGCCAGCCGGCTCCGAAAGGCTAAGGGGGTGCATCCCGCACTGTCCTCCCTCTGCCCCAAGCCCTCTGCCTTTCTTGCCTGGGCCTCTTGGCAGGGCGAGCATGTGCCCGGGGCTGCCCGCCCTGGTCTTGCCCACCCCTCAGCTCAGGACAAGGTCTGACACCTTTGCTCTGCAGCCAGCCTTGAGATCCGGTGCCCTCGTTCTCGCTGGGAGCAGCACAGAACTCCGCCCAACTGTTCTGCGTGTGGGTTCGTTTGCTCTGCCTCTGTGTTCCCTTCTGTGAAATGGGATCAACAGTCGCCTCCCCTGGAGGGGCAAACTAGGAGTTGGTAGGTGTTTTTTAGAGACACCATCTCTTATAATGGCACTAGCGCCATCTGTAGGTCTTGTGGGGGTTAATGTTCTGTGTCAACTTGACTGTGCTAAGGGCTGCACGGTGTTACCTCTGGGTGTGTCTGGGAAGCCTTCTGGGAGAGGCCCACGCTGCAGGCCGGTAAAGCAGTGCCCTCCCAGTGCGGTGGGTCTCTCCCAACCCCTCGGGGCCCGAAGAGAACAGACAGCGGATGGAGGGCGAGTTCGCTGTCTGAGCTGGGGTGCCCTCCCTCTCCCGCCCTCGGCTTCAGTGCCCCTGGCTCTCAGTCCTTCAGTTCCAGCTGGGACTCCCACCACTGGCTCGCCCGCTGCTCCAGCTTTTGGGTTCAGGCTTTTCTGAGGCTCCAGCTCGCAGACGGCAGGTCTCAGGACCAATGCCTTAGGATAAATCACGTCCTACTCTCAGTAAAGATTCTGCTGGCTGTTTCTCTGGAGAATCCTGACCGACACAGGATCCCAAAGGCCTCACCTCCGAATACCATCACCTGGGTATTAGGGCTCCCACATATGAATTTTGGGGGGACACATTCATTCATTCCTTGGAAAGGGGAGGGTGTCACTGTCTGAGGAGGCTGCTCCAAGGCTGGATCCTGTCCCTGTGGAGAGGGACAGATGGGGGCGACTTGGATTTTGGGGTGAGCCGGTGAGGAGCTGGAAGGGTGTTCTATCTCAGAAGGGCCGTGTGGGGTATCTCGACCAGAGTGTCATGCGGGCTTCATGGTGTAGCCACAACCTTCATCCTGTGGCTCTCCGTGGATCCCAGGGTGTTGTTATGTCCCTGAATGCCAGGCTTCTACTTTGGGAGCTGATGGCGGGTAGGGCAGGTGGCATCAGGCTGCCTCAGAGCTCCGCTCCACAGCGGTGCCCCTGCAGGCTGCTGCTTCCTCAGGGCTCAGGCTGCCTCTGGGGCAGCACCCTCCCTCTCCGGGTTACTGTGCAGGTGAGATGAGGCGATGCATTCAGTTCCCAGGGTGTGAGGAATGGGGCCCTCCCTCCCTTTCTTGGGAGAGAAGTGCATCTAGGGCCCGCCTGGGGAGGGGCTGGGCTCCAGGGCCATGGGGTGTGGCCTTGTCTCAGCCAGCTTTGTCCTCATGTCTCCACCTTACATGTGATTAAGTTTAAAGACTTGTCCTATCGCCTGTTTACAAGACTTACGGATTTCTCATTGCTTCCTTTGATGGAACTCAAGCTACAGTGCTTTCTCCTCACCCCGGCCAGGCTCTGCCGGTGAAACATGATGGTAATAGCGGTGCTGGGCAATGGGCCTGCGGGGGATGAAGATGGTGCAGAACTGCCCTGGGGATTTACCCAGACGCAGGCTCACCTCCCAACGCTTGTCTGTAGATGCTCAGCACAGGTGCCCCAGGAAGACATGGATGACACTCTACCTGAAAGTCAGGGCAGTGTTCGCAAGACCACGCTCACTTCTGATGCCGACTGTGGAGTTCAGGTCTCCCCAAGGCCACCTCCACTTCTCACCCAACCGCAGCATTTGGGGGCCCCAGGATCACCCTCAGCTTTAATGATTCAGTAGAAGGAATCACAAAACTTGCTGTTATACTCATGGTTATGGTTTATTACAGCACATGGATGCAGATTAAAATCAGCCAGAGTAAGAGATGCATGGGACAGAGTCTGGGAGGGTTCCACACGAGGGGCTCTGGCCATCCTCTCCCTGTGGAGGGGTGGACAGCACTGACTCCCCCTGGCAGCCGCAGTGACACCGACTGCGGAAGCCCTGCTCCCACCCCCGTCTTTACTGGGCTCCATGATACGGACATGGCTGACGCCCATGCAGCTGACCTCAGACTCCAGTGCCTCCGAGGGAGAGTTGATACCATCTGACCCAAAGTCCCCACCCTAATCACATTGTTAGACTGCCCAGCCTGGCCCAAAGCCCTCATTCCTATCAGAGAGCACATCCTGTGGGCTTAGAGATCACCTCCCAGAGGCTGAGGGCAAACACCAGACCTCTCTTTGGCAAGGGTAAATTCTGTATTAACACGCTGTCTCTTCTTGGCCAAGAGGGCTGAGGTATAAACAAACTCAAAGGTGCTCCTTGCATTTTCATAGAGACATGTTCTTATTTTGTTAGGACAAATTCCCACCTGATAATGTTGTCCAGCACAGCTGTCCTCCATCAAGACCTGTGGACTTCCCTGCCCTTCCCCAGGCATGCAGGCTTTTCTCACTGTGGTCACAGACCCAGGCCATGTACACCTCTAGACACAAATGACCAAAGGAAGGGCTTTAGATAGATACCCAAGGGGCCAGGACCATACGAGATGCTGGGCCACCGGCTGGAACTTGGTGGAAACTCTTGTTTACCACAAATTTTGTGTCCTAAAGTGGCGTGAAACTCACCTATGAAGGAGACCAGGATGGAGGGAGGGTCTGACTGGCAGATACTCAGTGGACAATGGATGGATGGTCGGCTCATTGGGCAGAAGGATGGGTGGTTGGATGAAAAGAAGGAAGGATGGATGGATGAACTGATGGATGGCTGGGTAGGTGGATACGTGGATGGGAGGCTGGACAATGGCTGAGACGGGGTGTGGGAGCAGTGCGAGGAAGGATCCCTGTGCTGTGAGGCTGTTTGTGGCTCCAAAGCTCTGACTGACCAAGGTGGAGGTGTGATGAGATAATGCGAGTGCGATTCCAAGCAGAGCATGTGGCACGAACTTGCAGTCAGTAAGAAGCTTTTTCCTGTCTCCTACTTTCCCCTGGGCCCTGGGTCTGTGTCTCCAGCTCCCCCAAGTCCCACTGATCTCTCTCCTGCCCATGGTTTGGCCTGTGTCCAGCAGATGTGTCCCATTGGGGCCCAGCACCTGGGAGTGGGTGGTCTGGGGCAGACCCTGCCCCCTGTGGGGGACGAGTCCCCTCTCCAACACCTTGTCTGGCAACAGCAGCGTTTCAAACCTTCAGTGTGCCTGCAGTGAACCTAAGACACTTGTTCATTTGGTTCCATCCTCTCCTGCAAACACTGGAACTATTCCGCGTGGCTGTGGACCAAACACAGTCACCCTCAGGATGGCCGCCCAGCTATTCAGCTCAGCACAGGGGCCCTTTCTTGCTGGATCTCGTTGCCTGTGTGTTGAGGGCGTGATGGACATGGCCTTGGCTCCTAAGGCTGGATGTGGAGCTCCAGGTGGGCACGGCCACAGCTGCTCCTGAGGGAGGAAGAAATGTCCCCAACCTCAGCCTTGGCCCCTTTAGACCCTGCATCCAAACCTTTGTCCAGTGGCCTTCTGTGGGGTGGGATTCCCACTAGGCTCCTGGTGCTTTGGACACCCTGACATTGACCCTGGAGCATGGCAAGGTGTCCAAAGCACCCCTGCCACCCTCCAGGGTCAATGTCAGAGCTGCTGGAGGTGGTGGTACATAGGCTGATGAAGGATGTGCTTGGTCACGTCCTCATGGCTGGGGTCTTGAGCTGTCACAGATGTCGCCCTCCCTCTCTGGGGGGGGAGGGTGGTGGGAGGCAACATAGAGAAAGTGTCACATTGTCCCTGCCTGGGGGACAGGCTCCCACCTGCTCTACGGCTTCCACCAGGGCTTCCACCACAGCTCCTCTCCCAGGAATCCCCACTGAAGCTCGAGGCGCCTGGATTGCTAATCAATTATTCTCCTTTGAGTGTATTTCCTCCATTAGTCATTTTTTGCCACTCCATTAGCCCCTTCTCAAGTTTCAGTGGATTTCAGGCATCATTGAATATGAGATAATTTATTTTATTAGGCTATTTATTTTCTGGGTACATTTTTAAAGGTCAATTAATCAATTTAAATGGAGGGGTAAAGGATGGGGATCCAAATACTCCTGAGAGGGAAGTTATACCATCGACACTTCTGGGGAGAGGGGCCCGCCTGGGAAACATAAATGGGGGTCAGGTGGAGCCAGGGTGAGGGCGTTACCTCCTTGGAAGGTGGCAGCCACAGCAGGTAGGGAAGAGGGGAGCTGCAGTCAAGGCAGGTGGAAGGAGGCAGTGAGGTCTAAGGCTGCCTCATTTGTCGTTGGCGTCCACGCCGGGAGCCACCTCTTGGGGTCAGAGGAAACCTCAGTGCGGCTGAATCCATCCACCAAGCCAAACTCAGATTCCGTGTTTCCCTAGCACTTTGTAAATAATAAATAAAAACACATAATACATATTTAATGAGAAGGAAACACGCTCCAAGCCTAAAGTAAAGAGTCAGTGAATGTTTTCCTCTTGTGTGAAGCAAGCGGCTTTTCCATCCAGGTTTCCAAGTGGTCCCGGGAAAGAACAGTGATGGAAGCTCGCTCGTCACGCATGGGGTGGATGTCAAAGCCCCTCCGAGGTTCAGCTTCCCAGCTGGTCTTTTTAGGGGGCAGGGAACTAGCTGGCTCGTGAGAGTGAAATAATGGGTTTCTTCAGAGTCTGGGATTTTTCTGGGCAGACATTTCCTTCCCAAGATGAGTTTCTGAATGATTAATATTATTACCAATTGATTGCTGGGTACTAAGTGGAAACAGTGGCCAGGAGGGAATGCTGACGCTGCAGGGGAAGCTTGTATGTATGATCTCATGACATCCTTTCAGGTTCAGAAGTGGGCACCAGTCCTGTTCTTCACCCAAGCACACAGAGGCTGAGGGGGGCTGAGCAGCTGGCTCACACTCAGGGGGAGAGGACTTGAACCCAGAGACTGGACTCCTGGCCTGGGCACTTCTCTTACACAGAATCGCGTTATGTTTCTAATAATCATATTCGCTTAACAGTGGGTGTGAACCACAAGCCTGGGCTGGTTCCCCTGAGCAGGAATTAACAGGATGCTGTCATGCCTGGTGATCACATTTACATTTAATTGGCACGTTATTGCTTATGTTGGTAAACATCTGTGCTTTTCCTTCCTGTTTTTGGGTGGTGTTAACTGTTCCCAGTTCCCGAAGACAGATCAAATGGTTCCAAAGTTTTCATTAAAGTATAAAAGCAGTGATACAAATGGAAACATAAGTAGCACAGCTTAGAGTAACTGAAACAAAGTACTTAGCACCTGCCTGGACTCTAGAAAAAATACAGAATGCCAACCCGTGTGTGCCAGGACAAGTGAGGCTGAGTGTGACCTTTCTGCACACACAGCAGAAAAGTTTCAAAGGTGCAACAGAGAATATCTGAAGGCTGGAACTCGCTGGGATGCGATGTGATTGCACATGGTTCCCGATGTGGTCGGTCTCTTAGGAGGCTTTCAAATGGTAACATGATACTGTGGAAGCTTCCGGTTCATTTTCAGGAAAACAAAGTAACTGTTCTGGTCAACGAAGGGACTTAATATCAACAAATGTTCAATTATTGGGTAATTACTGGAAAATTACTATGCAATGTTACATTTCCCAGCACAAAACTGATGTGATGATCACTTCTGGGAAGATGACAGCGTGAGCAGGATGGCAGAAATCCCCTCCCGAAACCATATATATTTGTGAAAATACAACAAATACAACTATTCCTAAAAGAGAGACCAGAAGATACAGGACAACAGCCAGGCTACAGCTACACCTGCGAGAACTCAGCACCTCACGAAGCGGGTAAGATACAAAGCCCTGACCCGGTGGGACCCGAGCACTCCCCCCACCCCAGCGCACTGGTGGGAGGAAAAGATTCAGAGTGGGGAGGGAGTGGAAGCACAGGCCCGCCAAATAACCAGCCCTGGTGATCTGTGCCGGGGGCACAGACACACATCACGTGGTGTATTGGAGATTGGAGAAACAGAAGGGCAGGATCCGAGATGGAGACCGCAAGCGGGTCCCCTCAGCCGGCTACCCAGGACAAAAGAAAAGTGAGCGCTTTTTTTTTAAAGTCTTAAAGAGACAAGGGCCCAACAGAGGAACAAAACCGTCCCAGCCCACTCAGCCCAGCAGGCTGGGAGTCTTGGGGAATTTCGGACCCCCTGACTGGTGACCGGGCAAAGCAGCTATGCCGAGGCTTCCCACAGAGATCAGCAGCCTGCCATTCGTTCCCCCCGCCCGGCCAGCATTGAAGGCGGATCCGCCACAGCTGCGGAACAGCGAAGGAGCGGCCCCGCCCACAGCAACCTCACAGAATCTCCTCCCGGCTGGCACGCAGCTAAGTGGGAAGGACCCCAGAACCCACAACAAGGGCTGGAAGGCACCAAGGGGACCAGAATGAACCCAATGAGACTGCAAACTGCTGCAGTGCTACAGGCTAGGCTGAGGCGGCCCCGCACACAGGCAGCTCAGAGGATTATCCCAGAGACTGCCTCCCGGTGTTGGGAAACCAGCTCAGGCCCCGGAGAAGGGCAAGGAGAACAACAAGCAGGAAGGGACTTTGTTCTCCCAGCGGACACACGTGGCACCTACCAGCGACCACTTCTATCGTCATGAAAAGACAGAGAAATATGGTAGAGACAAGGATCACACAGACAACCCCAGAGAGAAGGCCTGATGGGATAGATTTAAGCAATCTTCCCGAAAAAGAATTCAGAATAAAAGTCATAACCATGCTGATGGATCTACAGAGAAATATGCAAGAGCTAAGGGAGGAAGTGAGGAGAGATATTACAGAAATGAAACAGTCGATTGATGGGCTGAGGAGCAGACTGGATGAGGTGTCAGAGACTGTTAATGGAATAGAAATAAGAGAACAGGAATACGGAGAGGCTGAGGCAGAGAGAGATAAAAGGATCTCTAGTAATGAAAGAATATTAAGAGAACTGTGTGACCAATCCAAACGGAACAATATTCGCATTATAGGAGTACCAGGAGAAGAAGAGAGAGAAAAAGGGATCGAAAGTGTCTTTGAATATAGCTTAACAAGAGAGTTAAGTTAGACTGTTAGATAGTTAAGAAGCTACCCTTGAACCTTTGGTAACCATGAATCTAAAGCCAGCAATGGCAATAAGTACATATTTTTCGATAATCACCCTAAATGTAAATGGACTGAATGCACCAATCAAAAGACACAGAGTAATAGAATGGATAAAAAAGCAAGACCCATCTATATGCTGCTTACAAGAGACTCACCTCAAACCCAAAGATATACACAGACTAAAGGTGAAGGGACAGAAAAAGATATTTCATGCAAACAACAAAGAGAAAAAAGCAGGTGTTGCAATACTTGTATCAGATAAAATAGACTTCAAAACAAAGAAAGTAGCAAGAGACAAAGAAGGACATTGCATAATGATAAAGGGGTCAGTCCAACAAGAGGATATAACCACTATAAATATATATGCACCCAACACAGGAGCACCGACATATGTGAAACAAATACTAACAGAATTAAAGGAGGAAATAGAAAGCAATGTACTCATTTAATGAGACTTCAACATACCACTCACTCCAAAGGACAGATCAACCAGACAGAAAATAAGTAAAGACACAGAGGCACTGAACAACACACTAGAACAGATGGACCTAACAGACATCTACAGAACTCTACACCCAAAAGCAACAGGATACACATTCTTCTCAAGTGCACATGGAACATTTTCCAGAATAGATCACATACTAGGCCACAAAAAGAACCTCAGTAAATTCAAAAATATTAAAATTCTACCAACCAACTTCTCAGATCACAAAGGTATAAAACTAGAAATAAATTGTACAAAGAAAACAAAAAGGCTCACAAATACATGGAGGCTTAACAACATGCTCCTAAATAATCAATGGATAAATGACCAAATTAAAACAGAGATCAAACAATATATGGAGACTAATGACAACAACAACACAAAGCCACAACTTCTGTGGGATGCAGCAAAGGCAGTTCTAAGAGGAAAGTATATTGCAATCAAGGCCTATTTAAAGAAGGGAGAACAATCCCAAATGAATCGTCTAAAGACACAATTACTGAAATTGGAAAAAAAAGAAAAAATGAGGCCCAAAGTCACCAGAAGGAAGGACATATAAAGATTAGAGAAGAAATAAATAAAATTGAGAAGAATAAAACAATAGAAAAAATCAATGAAACAAAGAGCTGGTTCTTTGAAAAAATAAACAAAATAGATAAACCCCTAGCCAGACTCATTAAGAGAAAAAGAGAATCTACACACATAAACAGAATCAGAAATGAGAAAGGAAAAATCACAATGGACCTCACAGAAACACAAAGAATTATAAGAGAATACTATGAAAATCTATATGCTAATGAGCTGGAAAACCTAGAAGAAATGGACAACTTCTTAGAAAAATCCAACCTTCCAAGACTGACCAAGCAAGAAACAGAAAAACTAAATAGACCAATCACCAGCAATGAAATTGAATCGGTAATCAAAAAACTACCCAAGAACAAAACCCCTGGGCCAGACGGATTCACCTCTGAATTTTACCAGACATATAGAGAAGAAACAACACCCATTCCTCTTAAAGTTTTCCAAAAAATAGAAGAGGAGGGAATACTTCCAAACCCTTTCTATGAAGCCAGCATCACTCTAATACCAAAACTGGGCAAAGACTTCACCAAAAAAGAAAATTACAGACTAATATCCCTCATGAACATAGATGCAAAAATACTCAAGAAAATATTAGCAAACCGAATTCAAAAATACATCAAGAGGATCATACACCACGATCAAGTGGGATTCATCCCAGGGATGCAAGGATGGTACAACATTCGAAAATCCATCAACATCATCCACCACATCAACAAAAAGAAGAACAAAAACCACATGATCATCTCCATAGATGCTGAAAAAGCATTTGACAAAATTCAGCATCCATTCATGATTAAAATTCTCAACAAAATGGGTATAGAGGGCAAGTACCTCAACATCATAAAGGCCATATATGACAACCCCACAGCTAACATCATACTTAACAGCGAGAAGCTGAAAGCTTTTCATCTAAGATCGGGAACACGACAGGGATGCCCACTCTCCCCACTGTTATTCAACATAGTACTGGAGGTCCTAACCACGGCAGTCAGACAAAACAAAGACATACAAGGCATCCAGATTGGTAAAGAAGAAGTCAAATTGTCACTATTTGCAGATGACATGATGTTGTACATAAAAAACCCTAAAGACTCCACTCCAAAACTACTAGAACTAATATCTGAATTCAGCAAAGTTTCAGGATACAAAATTAACACACAGAAATCTGCTGCTTTTGTATACACTAACGATGAGCTAACAGAAAGAGAAATCAGGAAAACCATTCCATTCACAATTGCATCAAAAAGAGTAAAATACCTAGGAATAAACCTAACGAAGGAAGTGAAAGACCTATACTCTGAAAACTACAAGACACTCCTAGGAGAAATTAAAGAGGACACTAACAAATGGAAATGCATCCCATGCTCTTGGCAAGGAAGAATAAATATTGTCAAAATGGCTATAGTACCTAAAGCAATCCACAGATTCAATGCAATCCCTATCAAAATACCAACAGCATTCTTCAATGATCTGGAACAAACAGTTCTAAAATTCATATGGAACCATAAAAGACCCCGAATAGCCAAAGCAATCCTGAGAAGAAGGAATATAACAGGGGGAATTATGCTCCCAGACTTCAAGCTCTACTACAAAGCTACAGTAATCAAGACAATTTAGTATTGGCACAAGAACAGACCCACAGACCAGTGGAACAGAATAGAAAATCCAAACATTTACCCAAACATATACAGTCAATTAATATATGATAAAGGGGCCTTGGATATACAATGGGGAGATGACAGCCTCTTCAGCAACTGGTGTTGGCAAAACTGGACAGCTACATGTAAGAGAATGAAAGTGCACTACTGTCTAACCCCATACAGAAAAATAAACTCAAGGTGGATCAAAGACCTGAATGTAAGTCATGAAACCATAAAACTCTTAGAAGAAAACATAGGCAAAAATCTCTTGGTCATAAACATGAGTGACTTCTTCATGAACATATCTCCTGGGCAAGAGAAACAAGAGCAAAAATGAACAAACGGGACTATATTAAGCTGAAAAGCTTCTGTACAACAAAGGACACCATCAGCAGAACAAAAAGACATCCTACAGTATGGGAGAATATATTCAGAAATGACATATCCAATAAGGGGTTGACATCCAAAATATATAAAGAACTCATGCACCTCAACAAAAAGCAAATAATCCAATTAGGAAATGGGCAGAGGATATGAAGAGAGAATTCTCCAAAGAAGAAATCCATTCATGATGGCCAACAGGCACATGAAAAGATGCTCCACATCGCTGGTCATCAGAGAAATGCAGATTAAAACCACAATGAGATATCACCTCACACCAGTAAGGATGGCCAACATCCAAAACACAAACAACAACAAATGTTGGCGAGGATGTGGAGAAAGGGGAACCCTCCTACACTGCTGGTGGGAATGCAAATTAGTTCAACCATTGTGGAAAGCAGTATGGAGGTTTCTCAAAAAACTCAAAATAGAAATACCATTTGACCCAGGAATCCCACTCCTAAGAGTTTACCCTAAGAATGCAGCAGCCCAGTTTGAAAAAGACAGATGCACCCCTATGTTTATTGCAGCACTATTTACAATAGCCAAGAAATGGAAGCAACCTAAATGTCCATCAATAGATGAATGGATAAAGAAGATGTGGTGCATATACACAATGGAATATTATTCAGCCATAAGAAGAAAACAAATAATACCATTTGTAAAAACATGGATGGAGCTAGAGGGTATTATGCTTAGTGAAATAAGCCAAGCGGAAAAAGACAAGTATCAAATGATTTCACTCATATGTGGAGTATAAGAACAAAGAAAAAAACTGAAAGAACAAAACAGCAGCAGACTCACAGAATCCAAGAACGGACTAATAGTTACCAAAGGGAAAGGGACTGGGGAGGGTGGCTGGGAAGATGAGTAGTGACTCTATAGCATCTCCCTACGCTGATGGACAGTGACTGTAATGGGGTAGGTGGGGGGACCTGATGAAGTGGGGAGTTTAGTAACCATAATGTCGCACATGTAATTGTAGATTAATGATACCAAAAAAAAAAAAAAAGCAAACTGATGTGATAAATTTTGTCACTGTGGACAGAGAGGAGACCAAAATGATAAAGGGGTCATTCAAAACCACAAGCCTTTGAGCTATAAGGGTTGCATGCACGGCACGCTGTTGCCCAGGAGTTTGGAAAACTAGCCACAGAATGCAAGGCACCTATTAAGCTTGGAGAGGACAGGGGGATGCTTTGGCAATTCTGGCCAGTGCCATGACACTCCTGGACACAGAGTGTGTGCACATGCTGTTCCTAGTGTGTGTGCATGCTCTGCACCCCTTACGGCGTGGCTGCATGAGACCACGGGTGTGTTGAGTGTGAATGGGCTCTTGGTATGTGGGTATTTCACGCAGAGGGAGAAGAGCAGGGGACTCCTGGCTCTGAGTTACAGGTGAAGAGAGGTTTTGCATGGCCAGTGATGTTCTCGTGAGCCAGGAGGAAGGCTTGGAGAGCTGGTTCCAGGTCAGCACCGGCAGCATGCTGCCTGTGGGTGTGTACCACAAGGGGGCCTGGTGCACAGGTAGCCTGGGAGCCATGAGTGCCAAGGCTCTGCACACAGGGGTGCAGGCAGCGTCTGTAGAAAACGGTGAGACAGAGGCTGGGATGTTTATCCAGCCAGGGTGCCGGGTGAGGAAATGGGCAGAGAGTGCAATACTCTGCTTTCCCACCTGGAAGCTGAGGAGGAAAGGCTCCTGTGAGCATTCAAAATGGGTGATGGGCTGTGTCACGCCAGGACCGGGCTGTCACTTCACGGCCAATGTCAGGATTTGGAAGCTGAGAGGAGGGCTGTCCGGACTGTCGGGTGAGGGAAGTGCCGCAGCTTCATTCTTTCCCAGCACACCATGATTTTCCTTGCTGGCTGGAGCAGGATGCTGACGATGGGTATCGAGAATACCAGAGACTCCCTCCAATGTTGCATCGGTCTGAGAAGGTGTATTCCCAGGACGCCAGGAAACAGCGCGGTGCCCCCTCCCCTGCCCCGGCTTCGGGTCACCCTGCTGCCGCACAGCATCAGTGCAAAGCCCATCAGTGCCGGTCTTCCTGGATGCCCCACAGTCACTGGTGGCCCCGCAGGTCGTCCGTCTACCCCAGCATCCCGAATGGAGAGCCAGAACCTCCTGTCACCGCAGGAGGAAAGAACAAACAAAGGGACCAACCTGGCCGTCCCCAGGCTCCAGTCACCTTCCTCAGCTCTGGGTGGGCACCTGAGGGTCCAGAGGCTTTCAGACACATCCCCACATTTAATCTTTAAATGCTATATTTTCTTTTTTGAATTTAAAAAGTTGCTGAAAACCTGGTTGCTGTGCAAATGCAATGTGCATTATATCACCTACACATTCTAGAATGCGGACAGACTGAGGCCGGCGTCTGTGGCAGCTGACGTTACGATGGGCAGAAAGAGCATTTCTGTGGTGCTGGCTGTGTGCCAGGCCCTCCACTCAGTCCAACCTCGAGGGGCTGTCCTGGGCGGATGGGCAGCCCCTTGATGTTCCGGCTGGGCGACCAGATCCAGGGAGGTGATGTGGATGGACAGATGGGCTGACACATGGCCCAGACGACAGCCACCAATTCCTGAGCTGCCCTCCCTGCCCCGGACCACTTTATGGGCACAGAAGCATCCCTGTGGAGGGACGAAGGCCTTTCTGACTGACCAGTCGCTGCCTCCCTGCTTTCCCTCCCTCACTTCATACTGGCCGAGCTCAGCGCCCTGTCCTCGGCCTCCGGGCTGGACACACACCCTGGTCCCTTTGCTCAGGTGGTTTCCACCGGGCCTGATGCTGGCTCGGGGGCACGGTGGTTACAGCAATCTGCAGCCTTTGCTCTGATGAAGCCTGAGGCCCAGCTGTGGAGACGGATGCTTTCAGGAAGCCATAGATATTGATGTTAGGTGGACACAGGCCAGGCCCCCAGGGCAGACCAGCTTCTCTCTGGGAGGATTTCTCTACCTCCTGCAACCTGTCATCCCCGGCTCCCACGCAGGGCCCAGCACTCCGAGAGTGACACTCAGTATAGCCGAGTGTGAGGACCCCTCCCACCTGGGGACACTGCCCCTAGTTCCGGCAGCCATCCCTGGGTTCCTGCACCCGGGGAGGGGCTCCTGGCCTGTCCTCAGGTGTCGCTTCACTTCAGCTCGAGGGATGGGGAGAGCGAGGGGCTCCATCCAGCGTCGGCTGAGCATTCTGCCTGGACTCATGGCTCACTTCAAACCTGATCTGATAAATACGTGATTATGGACGTTTGCTCACAGGAAGACTGAAGTGCAAAGCAGGTTCAGGACCGCCATAGCGCCTGGAGAGCAGGCAGGTGGCATGCACAGGCATCCGTGGCCATCCCGCCACCGGGAAGCCAGGGCATTTACCTTTAATGGGCTCCTGGTTTGCACGCTGATATGCCCTGTGCAGCCATCAGGGAAAGAAACCCTTGAAACAACATGTTCCAAAGAAAACTGAGTAGTGGGAGCTGGGGGCTGGGGAATGGATCACTGGGACCCTCAGCAACTTCCTGTGGAAGCGTCCTCCGGAGCTTTCTAGAAGGCTTGTCTCACTCAGCCTGGTACAGGATCACTGAAGGGGACCTAGTAATTAGCCCAATTTATATTAATGGCATTTTAGATTAGCCACAGCTGAGCCCAGCTTCTGTCCTATGCACCAGGGAACCAGATGTGAATGGGAAATGCACAAATATAAATAAAAAAGTGAAAAAGCAAAGCACCAGTTATGTACGTGGGATGGAGCAGGAGAGGCAGGGAGGCCGCAGGAGGCGGATCCCCCAGGCTTCTCCCAGCTCCAAGGGGGCCTCACCCAGCAGGGCCCCTGCAGCCATGTTCCTTGACGGGACCTGGGCAGGAGCTGGGCAGAGCCACTTTCCTGGGCCTGGAGGTGGGACGGACAGGGTCCCTTGGCAGGTGGCCCGGCTGTGCCTGCCACGTGGTGACAATGAATGCAGGCTTTGCCCCCACAGTCCACATCGAGCCCCGACTTCGCTGCCTGGCAGTTCTGCAAACTCAGGCGGGTTCCTGGACAGCCCTTGCCGTAGGGAGTCCCATTCCACAGGGCTAAGACGGAGCCCGCCTGCGGCGGTCAGCCTGGGAGTCTCGGGCTCCTCGGCTCAGGGATGCAGCTCTGCAGCCAGACGAAGCTCCTCTGGGTCCAGTGCCTGATCTGCGGTGTCCGTTCAGGGCTTACTGGCGGAATGAGTTGGTGAGGGGAGGGGCACCATCACTGAACAACTGCCTGAATGAGTGACTGGCTAGTCGGCCTCAGTGGATAGCTAGTTCATCGGATGGAAGTTTCAGTCTCAGGAAAACAGGCGAAGAGTAAACCCCCGGCCCCCAGGCCTTCCTGAGTCAGCCCAGAGCTTGCTTCGTCCAGCTCCTCAGTAACCCAGTACTCTGTGCAGTGCACGGGCCGCCTTGGAGCAGGGGGAGCCGGGGGCTGGGTTAGAATGTGGGGGAGCCCAGAGGCTGCCTTAGGATGGGGGGGAAGCCATGGGGCCACCTTGGAATTAGAGGAGCCTGGGGGCAAACTTGGAATGGGAGGAACCTGGGGGTCGCTTTAGAGCAGGGGAGCTGGGGGCGGGTTAGAATGTGGGGGAGCCCGGGGGCTGCCTTGGACTGAGGGGAACCTGGGCTTTCCAAGGCATGTTGCCCATTTGTTCCTAGAGGCACGTGAGGGATGCGTCAGGGGACAAGACGTGCTGGCCTGGAGGAAGTGGGCTGGGTCCCGGGGGCGTGGTCAGGGCTCTGGGACAATTGAAGCCACTGTCCATGTGTGTCTGGGACCAGATGGCAAACATGACAAAGGAGCGCTCTGCGCTCTTGGAGTTAGACGGGGGGCTGGGTGAGTAAGCGGGGCCCCTGTGAGGCCCACTGGCGGCAGGGCTGGGTGCTTCCTGGGGGGTCAGGAGAGCAGCCCTGGGGCCTGCGGAGGCACCCCACTTCTGAGGTGGAGTGGGAACTGGGGGCTCCCGAAATGGAGAGCCATGTGGCCAAGGCTGCCCACCACCCCACGGTGGGAAGGAAGATGGTGAGAAGCTTGGAGGGGTTTTAACCCGGAGAGGCAGTGACAAGACAAGATTTAGGTCTTCAAAAGTCGCTGGGGGTGTCAGGCCAACGGCAGAGCAGGGAGGTGGCCGGGGCTGTCTGGGGGCGGGCTGGGGAAAAGGAGCAAAGAACTGGTGAGGATCGGGGGGGATTCGGGGCAGCTGGTGTAGAATGGTAGCGCTGGACCAGGTGGCGGCCTGAGCTGGTCTCTGACCCAAGGGAGGAAGCAGGGCAGCAAAGCGCAGGCTCTGGTTTGACAGGGTCAGTGTGAGATGCCCGCACACTGTCCATGCGCAGCTGGCCAATGGTGGGGAACCTGAGGACTCTGCTCTGGCCGGCGTGGCTGGGATTCAGGCAGCTGGGTCCATTAGTTCCCATTTGCTGCATAACACGTGACCCCATACTTAGAGGCAGGGTCTTCACAGCCTCCCTGGGCCCCTGCTTCAGCATCTCCAAAATGCTGTGACCATTTTGGGAGGTCAGCTGGAGGCTGGACTGGAGGGGGTCTGGCCTCCACGCTCACTCGCCTGCCTGGTTGTCAGCCATGGTCAGCTCCTCCTGGGCGGTTGTGCCCTCAGCTCCTGGTCACGTGGGCCTCTCCCCAGCTCACAGCAGGGCAGCTGGCTCCATCAGGGCAAGACGAACCAGGGAGGTGGGGAGTAAGAGAAAGAAGGATGGAGACAGAGACAGAGAGACAGACATAGAGCCTATCTGGCAGGAGGAAGTCAGGGGGTTTTGTAAGCTGACATGGGAGTGGTAATTCCCCTGCAAGGTCCATTCCCTGGAGGGGGTCCCTGGGGCAGCCGACCCCCAGGAGACAGGACCGCGAAGGGGTGACATTGTTGTGCCCAAGTCGCGAGACCCCGAAAGACCACCAAGGAGCCGATTCCGATGCAAACACACAAGGGTCATTTATTTCAAGCTCGAGCTCGGGCCCCCACTCGTCACTGACAGTGGTTCCGAAGTGGGAGCCCTGGGCCCTGGGTAGGCAAGGTTTTTATGCATTACAAAGTTCAGGAAGAGGGGAACTCTAACTTGGCATATGCTGGTTGGATGATTTAAAAGCAAGCATGTCTTGTACATTTTTCATTGGTTGAGTCCGGCAGGCCTGACCACAGGCTGATGTAACATGTGAGGTATGCAAGGTATTTTATCTTCAAGGAGCATCTGGACCTTGAGTTCTACCCTCTGGTCATTGCTAGGGGAACTGTCTGGGGTGGGGGTTACTGGGACATTGTGTGGTTTTTTCCAGTAACTCGGGTTTGGGCTCAGGCCACTCAGTTACAACATGGGGTAGATTTTTCAAAATGGCTTCTCATGTGCTAACTCTAGGGTATCACAACATCAGGAGGCGGGGTCATGGGGGTGCCCCAGGAAAGGGCCCAGGAGCCTGCGGGCTGGTGTAGTAGGCAGGGGCGAGCTTCCCTGTGGCCCCCAGGGACTCGTCCCCGGTGGTGTGCGGCCAGGGTGAAGGCAGATGATCTGGCTTCTTCCTGTTCCTGGTGGCGGTAGGTGTCCCTGGGCTCCGCCCGCATCCCTCCAGCCTCTGTCTCTGTCTGCACACTGTGTCCCCTTCTCTCTCCTCTCCATCCATCTCCAATCTTCCCCTTTCTCTTGTGAGGGCACTGGTCATTGGATTTGGGGCCCACCCGATAATCTAGGATGGCCTTATTCTGAGACCCTTGCCTGCATCTGCAGAGATCCCTTCTCCGAATGAGCTCACATTCCTAGCTTGCAGGATGTTAGCATGTGGCCAGGGCCCCCATCAGCCCCCTGCACACACCCACTTCTGTCCAACCTGCCCACGAGTGGCCTGGAGCCAGCAGGTGGCTGACTCACCTCTCTTGGTTGGTGACCCCGCTGTTCAGGGGGGTCCAGCAGTGCACTGTCTCCTGGGGGCCACCCAGTTCGGGTCCTTTGGGAACCTTCTTCCTCAGGGCCCAGAGCACTTTGCTGCCTCAGTCCTGGCCTGGGGAGGCATCTGTCTTGCCAATGGGTTGAAACCTGGGCAAGTTCACTTTGAATTCAATGAGACCAAAAAATGACAATGGAATGTTCTTGGGGTGCAAGGGTTTATACCTAATTTTATTCCTGTGGTGGCAGGTCAATCACTAGAGTCCTGTCCACTCAGAGCAAGCCTGCATGCAGCAAGCCGGTCTCTGCCTCTGGGCCTCTCCGTCCCCACAGCCATCTCAGTCTCTGTCCCAGGCACTGCCACCACTCCAGCCTCTGCTCTCCTGCAGCCATGCAGCCCAGAGCCCTGGTTGGAGCTCTTTATATAGAGTCAATAGCAATGTATTGTCCACACGTGTGTAGTAAACAAGTTGACCAGGTCCAGGTGAGAATCCTGGCCGTAGGAACCTTCACCTTATCCTCAGCATCTTCTAGTGCCCTCCAGGCCAGCAGGCACTTCTCATGTTGACCTTGAAAGTTAGCCAGCATAGGGAAGAGCAGGGGGCTCCATGTTAGGTTAAAACTCCATCTTGAGACTTAAAGGTTAAAAGGTAAAATTCCTGAACTGTCTTTTAAGAAGAATTTATGGGAAACCATAAGCCGGCCATATGGCCAGCAGTCAGCCAACCCTGTCCCAGGCCAGAATGGAGACTCCCAAGTAGTTGACCAGGCCCTGGTTTTGCAAAGAGAATCTTTGCATTAGGGGAGACGGAGAAATTACGAAAATTCTTTTCTGTCAGCTTATCTTGTAGACACATCACCCAGGGAGGGTTGGACCGTGTTTTGGGAAAGCCAGTGAGTCAACCTCTGCTGAGCATGAAGTGGCCCACCGGAAGCTGAGCGAGGGGCCTGACTCAGGAAATAACTGGTCCCTGCCTGCGCCTCCCCAGCCCCTCAGCCCCTGAAGCGCCTAGTGCAGGATGCCCTCCAGGAGCTCGACACCCCGCCTTCCCGTCTGCTCCGCTCCTTACAAGTTTTCCAAGCCTGTGCCCTCGGCCCGCAGGGAGGGAGCACAGGGTGGTGAGGACACTCTTCAGGCGGCTCTGGCCCGGCAGCCAGTGCCCCACAGGCGGGAGGGGACGTCACCTTTCCACAGGGGCTGTGGCTTTCAGGGGGTGGCTGCCTGCATCCCACGTGCTGATAATGGGGTCCGAGGAGACTCTTCCCAGAACCCCACTTCACAGGCAGGAAGACAGACGCCCAGAGAGGTGGGTAGTGTGCCGAGCATCACACAGCCAGGCCAGGCCCCTCCCATCCAGAGCCCAGCCTCTCGGTGGCTCCTGATGGTGTGGGCAGGGGAGGCGGCCGGGGGACGGCGGAGGCCCCATGTGGCTGTGGGCCTGGCCGGGCCTGAGCAGCCTGCAGTCCTGGCCCCTTGGAGGCCACAGCACACAGCGACTGCCGTCTGTGACCCTCAGAGGAGGCCCACTCTCTCTCAAGCTCATGTCCTCACGGCTGCCAGGGCCGCCCCCGTTTCACAGGTGGGCAGGGCTACGGGGCCCGGCCGTGGGGCAGACCCACAGCTGGCAGGCAGCCGGGGTGGCCCTCTCAGCTCTTCCTGATGCAGCCAATTCCAGGGCTCGTGCCCTCCCAGGCCTGTGTCCACAGTCATGTCCCTCTCGGCCTCTCTGAGCCTCAGCTCGTCGCCCAGAGATGTGCATGAGGCCACCCCCGTGTGGCTGTGGGAGGACCCAACAGGGCCTGTCCTGCCGTGGCACTAAGTAGCTGTTCCCAAGCTGTGAGCTGTCTGGAGGCACAGCCCCTGCACACCCCTGGAAGCTGGGGCCCCCACCAGGTGGAGGAAGGCCCTGAGGAGCAGACGGAGAGCCACGGGCAGAGCAGGCTCCCAGGCCCCTTGCAGGCCTGTTTCCACTCTGTGGCCTGAAATCCCTCGTGCTGCGTCCTCCCGAGGTGGTGACAGGCTGGCAGTCACTCCGTTCCTCCTTCCAGAGACTCCTTAGCATCTAAAAAAAAACAGAAACCTTGAAGGATTCTTTCCTTAGCATCAAATACATCCATAAATCTATATTAAGACACAGAGCACCATAGGCTCTTCCAGTGGAGAGGACTCGGCCCTTTGACAGGTTGTGCCAGGCATCTCCAGCCCAGGGGGCACGTAATGGGAGCTCAGAAGTTATAATTTGCCACTAATTGACACTCGGTCACCTCCAGGGCCATTCTGCCCGTTTGCTCCTGGAGAGAGGTCCAGAGGAAGCTGCTAACGACCGAGGAGGCTGATTTATCCTCAGATATGTGGCTGTCGAGAACCAGGGAGTGAGGGAAGTGAATTGGTATAGTCCCCCGGCCCCAACAACGCCTTTCTCTTTGTCTCTACCTCTGTCTCTTTATCTCCCTCAAGATGCTTGTTGCTTCTCATGGCCAAGGAAGCAGGGTAGGGGAGTATTGCCTTCACCCCTTCCTGGGGCAGCAGGGCCTTTGCCCCTTCCTGGGGTCACCACGGTCTGGCCCCGTCCCGGGCCTCTCCCACACAGTCGGCCTTGTCCGAACCCCACGGCCCCTCAGCCCACACCTCATCCATCCCAGGGAGCACCTGGGGGGTCCCACAGGCAGGGGGTAGGAGGAGAGGAGACTCAGTGGGCCCTCGGAGGTGAGCACCTGCCTGGCACTGCTCACCATCCCCGTCTGCCCCCGGATGCCCTGGCTGGGTGGGTACCTGCTGGGGCATTTTTCTGGGATGTGGCTATGTTATTTGGAAGCAGTCTGACCCATCTGGTCTTGCTTCTAAGCACTGGTGTTCGGGTCCAGGTCAGTGTTTGACCAAGACCAAGGCGCAGCCCCTGAGAAGTCCGTGCGCCATGACTTCGAAGGCTTTCTAGGCTGGCCGGTGGAGCAGGCGGTGTTCCTGGCCTGGTTTGTTCCTCTCCGTCCCTTCAGGCGGCCTTCCTGGGCCTCAGGCAGCTCCTGGCTGGCACACCCTGGCCCGTTCTCAGCCAGAGACTTTAGGGAGGCCTCTCGGGGGTCTGGGTTTCTCTCTATGAAGCTCCCTCACCTCTGGCAGCTGCCTGGCCCCACCCTGGCCTTTAAGCTGTGTCTCCTGAACTCGGATGGTCGCAGGCTCTGCCAGGCCCCCTCCTGGTGCTGCTGCCTGGGCCAGAGCGAGGCTCAGGCTTCGGTTCCCATCCCTCGGGGTCTCCATCCCTCACCGCCTGATGCCCAGTGTCCTAAAAACCGTGATTCCGTCTGTTTGTCTTGTTGTTCAGACTGGAGATCGTTTGGCATCGGCTCCTCCACCCCGGCTGGGAGCAGAAGTGCCCCTTGCAGTGTGAGCACCTAACCCCCGCAGGGAGTGTCTCCACCTGCGCCCTGCCCCGCGCCTCTGCATGTGCCCAGCCCCACCAACCCAGCTCGTGCTGAGCTAATTCCTCCTGAAGACTTCTCAGAAGTGCGGGAGCCCAGGTCGGTCTTTTATAAGTGCAGGATTGCCTTCCTGTTTACCCAGCAACGTTGAGCATCTCCTGTGTTTTTCCCTGTAGCAGTGAGTTCTGATCTGGAATCTGATGGCCACAGGGTGGCTGTAGAATCCTGGCTCCCCAGGGCCTTTGCCAATGATGGGGGGTGTCCCTCAAAGGGTTCGCCTCTCTGCCAAATGCCCCGAACTCCCATCAGCCTGTCTGTGCTTTTGATGTACGGAGAAGAAGCATGTCTTTGAAGATCTGATTGAAGTTCGGGCAGTGCCAAAGGTCAGAGGCAGGAACAAGCCCATGAAAGAAAACAAAACCTTGCTGGAGTGAGTGTCCCTGCAAAGCCGGGGCTGGGCCAGCTGAGGTCCGGAATGAATCATCCCTTCCTCCAGCAAGGTGGGGGCCATGCTCACAGTGGCGATGCTGATACACTAACCTCTCCTGCGCTGTGAATTCACGCGAGGGGGAGGGAAAGGTGGGAGACGTAACAGAGGCCCCACCCTATGGGGGTGTCTGCTGCAAAGGATCCCATGCCCTGGAGGCGCAGGCGGCGCTGGACCACTCCGGGACCTCGGGGAGACGCAGATGCAGAGCCAGCATGCCTGCGACGGAAGCCCGCCCACAAAGACTAGGCTCTCGAGGCCTTGCTCGCCTGGGTTTTGTTGACGCTCAGAAGTCGCTCAGGGAAGACACTGAGGACCAGGGACAGAGAGCCTGCAGCTGCCGGGACCTTCCTGGGCAGCAGGCGCTGGGCTGGGGGCTCTTCTTTCTAATTTTGGAAGAGCACGGCAGCTTGACACCTTCAAATGGCTGTCCTAAATAACTCCATTCCCTCCCGGCCACCTTTCCCTCCTCAAATGCCTTTTAGAAAAGCTGACCTGGCAACATGTCCTCAGAACACACGTGTCCTGTCACGTCCTTTCTGTCTGGAAGACTGCCTGCAACGCTCTCAAGGAGCTGCTGCCAGAGTCAGAGAATAGAGCAAGCAATGTGCACGCTGTGGGCGCCTGGGCAGCTTGAGACCAGGGAGGACTGTGTATGGGCCGGGGCAGACCGCTCACGAGGGCAGGGGACGACAGGGCGAACCTCGTGCCCAGGCTGAGGCAGGTGCTCTCCAGGCTCTGAGGTCGCTGGAGAAGCCCACTGGGCTCAGGGGAAGTGGGTAGAAATGACGCATGCTGACGCTGTGGATGCTCCCAGGCGCACGGGGCCCTAAATAGCTGCAGACCGGAGGGGGCTGATTGCAGCTTCACAGGAGCCCATGGCCCTGCTGCCTCTCCCAGATGTCCTCCGGCCGCCAAGGCCTGTGCTTGGGCCTCTCTCAGCTCCTCCTGCCGCGGGGCCCCACCCCCTGCTTGGAAGGCTCTTACCCTCCCCTTTGCTCCTCAGCGCTTTGCTTGCACACATGGAGGTTTTGCTGTGGTCGGACCCCCAGGGGGCAGCAGTGCTGTGCAGAAGGCCCTGCGCAAGCGGTCGCAGCCCCAGACCCAGGTCGGCATGAACAGGCTGCGGCCTTGGACAAGCAGATGGACTTCCTGGGCCTTAGCCTCCTCAGCTGGCAACTGGCTGACGGTCTTCTGAGAGTTTATGATTGCTAAGAATCGAATGCCATAGAATGTAAACTGTGAAAGGATGTTTAGTAAAGCTGCTAGTATGCAGCTAGACACACAATACAAAAAAACCCCACCTTTTATTAATTGAGCTGCCGCTAATTTTGAGAAGCTGATGTGAATGTGCCTAGCACATATTTGAGGGAAAAATGATTTTAAATTTCTAACTCAGAGACAGAATGGAGTCTTGATAATAGCTGCTTTCATTTAGGGAGAGCTGACAATGTGCCAGGCACTGTGCATGTAGCTTTATGTATTGTAACCATCAGGGTAAAGTTTGGTTGCGTGCGTCATGAAACACAAAGGGGCACTGGTTTAAGTACAGAAGGGCTTAAGGGATAAAAAAAAGTAGGGCTTCCTTGCAGTTTTTGATGTCACCAGGGATGCAGGATCCTTCTGTGTTTCTTCTCTGTCATACAAGACTTCCATTCTTAAAGTTATCTCATGGGCCAACATGGATGCTGGAGCTCCAGCCATCACATTCTTGTTCTAGCCAAGGAGAAAGAGGAAGGAGGGTGCAAAAGAGATGCATTTGCTACTTGACTCAGCTTCCCTTTAGGGGCTTTCCTGGAAGTCTTGCTAATACCTCCACCATTTCAGGTAACGAGGGAAGGGAACAGGGGCAGGTGGAGGGCACACCTACATCTGATGGGCCAGTCTCTGGAAATGACACACATTACTGCTCATGTTTCATTGGCCGGAACTTGAATGGGAAATGTATTTTTACGGATAAAATACATAAAATTGGGATTGTGCTTCTAGGGAAGAAGATGAGAACAAATATTGAGTGGACTCCTAGGAACCTCTGCTGTGTGGGGAATGTCTTTCTCGGTCCTCAACAATATGCATCTGTGCCTGTCCATCAGGCTTTGACAGAGCGGGGAACCAAGGGCACCCATGTTCGGCCCCCACGCAGCCCCGTGCTGGCAGTGTGCTGTGTGCCCAGCCAGGTCTACGGTGGGACGGAGGCATTCAGGTCAGTGCCTCTCCTTGGGACCCACAGAAGGAGCCACACCCCTGCCCCAGCGCTGTGGCCAGGACCTCCTCAGGTCTGCCCGATCTGAGCAAAGCAGAGGAGGGCTGCAGGGGACGGACATCATCCACAGAGAAGATTCAATTCAAGAGACTCTGAGAGCCACCCCAGGGCTCTGCAGCTGTGACGCACAGGGCAGGGCCATTTTCCCAGCTCCAGGAGTTGGGGGTGGCTCACCTTCGCCCAGTGCCTTCCCCCAGGGGTGAGTGTGCAGACCTCATGGGTTTCCCTGCTCTGTGTGGGTTCACGTCCTGGGAGGTGGTTCTCTTGCTGGGAGGCAGCCGCCCATCTCTGTTTCTGAGCCACAGAAACATCGATCTGGTTGTCCGTGGCCATGGGGAGGGCAGCTCCACAAACACTACCAGGAGGAGCGGCTGCC
Organism: Phataginus tricuspis; assembly: GCA_029783875.1. Classification (NCBI taxonomy): domain Eukaryota; kingdom Metazoa; phylum Chordata; class Mammalia; order Pholidota; family Manidae; genus Phataginus; species Phataginus tricuspis. Next base: position 2,377,498 of record JAQQAC010002837.1, read on the forward strand.
TGGAAAGGAGAGCTGGCCGATGGCCTGCAGAGTCAGCACGGGTCTGCAGCTCAGGGCCCAGCGCTATGCGCCCTGATGAGCTGGGGGTGTGGCGTCACATTGTGCCACTTTATTAGGCTTCCTGCGGAGGGTGTGGGGTCCCAACTGAAACCTGACTGGAAGAGGAGGGGGCAGAGGCTCATGGCTCATCAGTTATTTGGGGTCTAAAAGAGAGGTTGTGATAAGCACTGCCCGGGAGGGCCCAACAGAGAGGGACCTGTGTGTTTACAAATGGAGACGGTCCTGGTGCCAGGGGTCCTGGCCAGGGCTTGGGGACAGCTGGGCTTACTAGCCCCACCCACAGCAGGTTCAGGTCTGACCTTCCTGGGCGTTCTCCCCTCTGGCCTCCTCCTCCTCCTTGACTTTGGAGCTCTTGGTTACTTCCTCCCTCAGCCTCCTCACCCCATGGCCGGGAGGGCAGCTGACACCGTGCTGGCTGTCAGCGGACAGGGCGCACCTCAAACACCCCCTCTGTGATTTGTGCTCTGGCCCTCAGGCGACGGTCTCAGGGTCGGCTCTCCCACGGGGGTGGGCAGGTCTGTGGGATTAGCTTGCCCACTGGGGTGGGTGGATCTCAGGGTCGGCTCCCTCACTGGGTCGAGTTTCCACTTGTCCCTGTATTAGTTTCCAAGGTGCTGCAGCAAAGCTGGTGTTCTCCATCATCCAGGTTCCCCTGGAGGGGGATCTCACCTTTTCCCCTGCTCCCATGCCTAGTGCTTCCGTTCTGAGGAGAGTTACCGCTAATTCTAGTCCAGGAGTGGACATGTGACCCACGCCTGGCCAGCCAGAGCCTCATATGCTATGGCCACAACGAACAGCTCAGAGTTGGTGTGTTTGGGTCAGACAAGCTGCAGGTGCAGACGCCTGGGAAGGGGCATGTGTGTTTTTTTACCTCCTGGAACTTGGACCGCTGGGGCGACGTGAGCCTGGAGTTGCCGGGTGTCACCACACAGATCCTGATAATGACACCAATACAAGGGGAGGGAGCAGCCAGAACCGGAGAGAAACCAAGTTCTGGAGAGCCCCTCATCCATACCGGAAGCAAGACCCCTCGGATTTCTCTGTTAAACAAACAAATGAACTCCCTTTTTGTCCAATGCCAGCTGGGTTGGGTTTTCTATCACTTGCCTTTGGAAGGGTGTTGAGTAATACAAGGCCAGGTTCGGGCTAGGATATGTGTGTGTTAATGTGCACTTGTGCACACATGTATGTTGAAAAGGACTCAGGCCTCTTAGGCATACAGTGAGGTCTTCCTCCTCTGGATTCCTGCCAGGCAAGAAGTTGAAGGATGTGAAGTAGCTACACGTTTGATTTGCACCCTCTGGCATGAGAGCTTGTAGGCGGCAGGCCCTGTCATTTATCATCAGCAATGCAAAGCGAGAGAGATTTGTGATGGCTTCATATGCACAGGCCTGTCTGGCGTACGTGGGGGATAATGTGTGTCAACACACTAGGTGGCCAGGATGACCCTCTGTGGGTTGGTGGAGTCTAAACATGGGATGTGTTTGTGCTACTCAGACACCAGCCTGTGCCCAGGCATGTAGAGCAGGTCTAATCCTCAGATATGGAGCCAGTACCATTCAGCATATCCTCGGGTGGAGGGGCCATTGCGAGAGGATCAATGGGACCAAACTGGAGGGATGTCGTGCATTTATCCTGAAGACTTGTTGGAAAGAGTTTGCTTCCAAAACTGCCTGTGCTTTAGGCCAGTCATCAGTTTACATGATGTTAACATGATGGTGCTGAGTAAGGGCAAAGCCTGCCTCTGGTGCTGGGAACTGAGGGGATGATGTGAGCAGGAATTCACATGAATAAATATCCTTCACTGTCCCAAGATTCCATCCTGTAAACTGAATTCCTCTGGTGCACGGGCATGTTTGTGATGGAGGGAACGGTAGACTAGGGAACTTAGAGCAGGGATATTAGGAAAGACCCAATTACAGATAAAACAGAAGAGAAGAGAAATCTTCCTTAAATGTAGCCAAAGGGAAAACAGAGTTCAATAGAAGTGGAAGGAAAGTTGGTGGAAAAGCTTATGTTAGTCAATGTGAATCCAAATGCGCCAGAGAAGGACCCTGGGAGCAGGGGTCTTGTGAATAAAGCCCCCAGGGAGGAGGAGATTCCTAGGATAATCTGCCTGGCACGGGCAGCAGATTTAAGGATAGTGGAAGGACGGGGGCCAGGACGGCATCTCATGAGGGTGAGTGGCAGGCAAGCAGGGTGCAAGCGGCTCTGGTCCAGCCTGGAGCCCCATGGGTGGACCTGCTACAGGAAGGAAGAAGAGGCTGTGGGAACGTGCGACTCCTCAGGGCGAGACTGTCCAGAGCTGTGCCCAAGCTTCCTGGGCGGATGGGGTCCGACACTCTTCAGGTCGTGGAAAAGTTGGGGTGTTAAGAAGTGACAGGAAAGCCAGAGAAGATGAAGTCGAGAGGGACTGGTCATCCTCAAAGTTTCCAGGGTAGAGCGCTAATCACCAATGCCCATTTTTGAGGTCATTCTGACAGCCAGGGACCAAGGAGGGCATGCGTCCTTGTGCTGAAGGGTGTGTGTGCAGACGGACGGGCTCTCCAGTTCACGCTCCTCTCCTTCCACCCTCCCATGCCCCACCGTCAGTGGCACAGAGGGAGCCCTGAGAATGACCCTAGCCCTTTGCCACTGTGATTGTGCCAGGGGTGGGTGCCCAGACCAAACGAAGCCATTACATTCCTTTCCTGGGAACTCTGAATTTGGGAGAGACAGAGAAATGTAGAACACTCTCTCTTAGGGTAACTGAAGCAGTAACACGTCCAACTCCAGAGATGTTGGAGTCCACGGTTTCTTCCACAAACCCTGGAAAGCAGAAAAAGGAGAGAGGAACCAATGTGCACAGAGAAGCATGAGGTGTTTGACATGATCCGAAGTGCCTGGTCCCCGTGTCAGGCAGTTCCTGAGGCTCTGTTCCTGCTCTTCCTTGAATTCTGGGAGGGTCTCTGATCCTTTCAACAAACTCCCTTTTAGCTTCAGTGAGTTGGAGCTGGGTTTCTTCCTCTGACTAATTCAGAAGGGAAGAAAAGGGGGGATGGAAACCCTTGTGGCACACGCCCCCTGGCTCACTCACAATCTCCTGCCTAAGACCATGTTGTCAGGGCTCCATGACCAACTCCTCTTTGTTTCAAATGTGGTCCAGTTACCAGGCTTATGTATCTCAGAAAACCTGTGCTGTGGGAAGCCAGGTGCTGCCACCTGAATTAAGAGCTGGATCTACAGCCCCTGCCTTTTTTTTTTTTTTTTTTTGCCCTGGACAGGTTCCTTCTGCTACAGACAATCCAAGGGTCCCTCAGATTGGCAGGCTTGGGACTGTTACAGCCCCACAGGTAGATCTTCAAAATGACAGATGAACCTTGGAGGAAGAGGACTTTGAGAATTGTAGCTGATCAGAGACACGTAAGGAGATTGCAAACACAAAGTGCCTGGGAGGAAATGTTTTCAAGGCTGGGCAGAGAAGTCTTAAACATACTTTCAAGAGGCAGGAGTCTGGGAGAGAAAATGGATTAACCCAAACAGCTCCCTCCAGGATGAAATATGCTCATAAACAGTTAGCATTCAGTGAAGTTCACACAGAAATGTTAGAAGAAGCCCTGGGGAAAGATAATGCTGAGAAAAATTGCCAGCTCCCAAGGCTTGCAGAAAGCCTCTCCTTCAGCACCCAGGACAGAGGTATGCCCTTTGGTGAATGACGGGCAAACCCAAGAACTCAGGGAAAAGTTGGAGGTCACTGGAAGAAGGTGATTGGAAACCCTTAACTGTCAGAATAGGCAATAACCTTAAAGATAACACAGTAACTTTTAGCTGGGATGGGGGAGGTAACTTGCTCTAGGTCATGCCATTAGTTTATGGTGAAATGAACCAGAATTCAGGATGCTAAGGTTTCTATAAATCTCCTGTCTCATTTTGCCAAACCGAATAGTCCATTACGCTGCAATGACTAGTGAAAGAGTAGGGATGTGGGCTCTTGAGTTGGCCTGTTGAGTTAAAAGCCCATTGTTGTCACTAAGTTGAATAAAGTTTAGAGCCCTTTTTTCTCAGTTTTCCTATCTGTAAAATGAAGGTGCTATTACCTGTACTGGTATCAGAATGTTGTCATGAGAATTTAATGAGATGATGTATGTTGACCTTTGTGGAAAGACAAAAGCCACCCCCTACTTTAGGTGTGAGGAACCTGAGGTTCACAGCTTTTCCAAGGACACTTAGCTGGTGAAGGGTTAGAGCTTGGTTTGATATCGCACAACAGAACCTGAGTCCTTGTTAATATTTCCAATTGTTCTCTTCTCTCTTCTGTTCAGATTGTATAATTTCTGTTGTGATATATTTACATCATTCTATCAAGCCATTGAACGGCATTTTAAAAATTACAGTGATTGTATCTTTTTCAATTTTTATCTCCTATGTATTTGCCAAAACTTTCCTATCTTTCCATTAGTTTCAAGAGTATTCCCCTTACTTGGAGAATTTTTATAGTAGTAGATGCTTTAAAGTCTGTCAGATAATTCCAATGTCTCTGTCACTTTGGCATTAGTGTCTATTAATTGTCTTTGCTCATGGGTGTGGAGATTTTCCTGCTCCTATGTATGCTGAGTGATTTTGGATTGCATCCTGGACATAATATTATATTACAAGTCTCTGGGTCTTAATTAAGGCTTATGCAGCATGTTGATATTTTTGTTGATTTGGCAGACTATCAACCTAGTTATGTTCAGGCCACAAGTTATAACCAGCCTATGGAGGGTTGTGGCTTCATGCCAATTTCATTGTCAAAATCCTTGCATTGCTCTTTGGATCTGTCTTGCTTGCCTGACACTCGGTGGTCAGTCTGCAGCCAAGGAGGCAGTCTACCTCTTAGCTCAATTCTTGAAGACTTCATGTTGTTTAAGGTTGGATACACACATGCACGGCTTTGGAATAAGACCAGAAGTTTCTCAAGCTTCTCCCTCTCTGAAATCCATCTGATCTTTTTTTTGATTCCCTGGGGCTCCCTTTTAAGGTTCTATGATAAGAAAGTTAGGGCTTTATCCTTCGGAGGCCTGTACTTCCTACAGTGAATGCTGCTTGGAGGTATATGGTGGAAGGACAAAGAGAATAAAGCAATGGGGTCTCCCTCACTGCTTTAGGATCACAGCTTCTCCAATCGGAGAGGAAGGTTCTCCTCCTGAAGGACTGTAGGCTCTCGTGGGCTCCCGGATGCTGCATGAGGCCATGGTGGGATTGTTTGGGGTCTGGGCACAAGAAATGGGAGACTTCTTCTACTCTCACTGAGTATGAGAGACCCACTTCTCAAACCAGAACTAGAGGGCTTCTCTTGGAGCCATCTCTGTCCTCATCAATGTCTACTTCTGGGTTTTGGGGTTGTGGTGAGTCTAGACTATTAGGTACTGCAGGAAAATAAAAGGTAAACTCGTCACTGGGTCACTGATACCCTGAATTCCAGTCTCATCCTCCAACAGCCTGCGGTTTGCTTTGCAGAGTCCTCCCAGAATGCATGCATTCTGCTCAGGGCCTGCAGCTGCCTTCAGGGTAGAGGAGGCGGGGAGGACTGTGCTCACTCCCTTGCACCCTTGGAGCTTGGCTGGGAGGCAGATCTGTGTGACTTCCGTCTTTTGCTCCCCGAGGACGCTTTGCCTCTTGGATGTCCCCAGTGCATCCCTGGGATGTAGCATCTCCCCAGCAGAGGTCCAGTGGCATCCCCACGGAACTAAGACTGCCAAGGGCGATCATCAAGATACTGGCAATATTAAAATGCTGGAGCCACTGTCTGTCAGTGATAACACTAGATGAAAACATAGCTCTTCCCCCAAAGTTCACTGCTAGAAGATCAGAAGCTGTTAGGTAAAGTCATGTAGACTTAAACTCTTAGGAAGCAAAAATGTGGGAAAAGTCATTTCCCCTAGGCCCAGCACCGGTGATGTAGAGGGCAAGTCTTCCCCATCTCAAATGTCCTCCTGGCTACTCAGCTATAGTCCACTGTGTTATTTTCTCACAGTTAATCATTCCTTCCTGGGATGAGCACCACAGGCAGGCTGATATAGACAATAGAGGTTTATTCTCTCCCAGTTCCAGAGGCTAGAAGCCTGAGATCAAGGCGTCTGCAGGGCTGCTTCCTGCCAAGGTTGGAGGGAGAACCTGCTCCTCTGACCCCACACCTGGTGGCTGCTGGTGATCCTTTGTGCTCATTGGCTTATAGAAATATCACACCATCTCTGCCTCACCTTCACGTGGCTTCTCCCTGTGTGTGCACGTCTGTGTCCAAATGTCCCCTTCTTATAAGGACACCAGTCACCTGTGTGTCTTACTCCAGCATGATGTCATCTTAACTCAGCTAATGACCTCTGCAATGACTCTGTTTCCAAATTAGGTCATGTTCTGAGGTTCTTGGATTTGTTCAACCTATGAATTTTGGGGCACACAGTTCAGCGCCTGACACCTCCTCCTTGCTATGCTCACTGGCAGGCGGAGCACACTTTCTGCCACGTCTGACTTTGGGCCTGGCCATGGCACTTGCTCTGGCCAAGGAACGTGAGCGGATGTGATACAGCCCCTCCCCAGGCAGAACCTGATGTGCACGTGGGGCCTGGCTCTGCAACCCTTGTTCCCACTCTCCACTGGGAGAATAGTGGGTCCCAGGATCTGGGTGCTTCTTCAGCCTGGGGTAAAAAAAAACAGATATGGGTGCCCAACAGGGCCCAGCAGAGCCCAGCAGAGCCCAGCAGAACCCAGCAGAACCCAGGTGAACCCAGCAGAGCCATAGCCAATCTCTAGCCCTTGTGGAAAATGAGAAATAACTGGTTTGTTGCAAGCCCCTGAGATGCTGGGACTGCTTGTTACTGCAACAGAATCTGGCTGTTACACTCATTTCCAGCTTAACTAATGGCCAGAGGAAACCATGGATGCCAGCGGGAAGCTGATATGACAAAAGTACTTAAAAACTCCATCACATCATGGAAATATTCTATTTAAAAATACTATGGCTGCTATGAAAAACTTAAGTGCATCAGCTTCACTGTAATTTGATTAGAGATCCACATGGATTTAGGCAAGTGAGTCCTGATTTAACTAATGCCTATGAATTATTCAGAGAAGTTCCTGCTGTAAATGGAAGAGGACAGGGACAGGACAGGGTGTTCTGCAAGGTTCTTGCCAAGGGCCTGGGTTCCTAAGGAGTAAGTGAGGTCTCAGTCGGGATCGACAGGCATTTGGGACATAAGGCCCTTTGATTTGCCTGGGGTCCTGCGCGTTGATGTTCCATCCACTTCCATCCTCTCTCATGGCTGCCACCTCTTTGGGAATTCACTTATTCCTCCCAGCTGCCAGGGCAGTTTAGCTTTGGGGTGATTGCAGTCTACAGAGGGTTCATCTTCCGGCTCTTTGCTTCCAGGACTGCACCGGGAAGCCAGCCTCTGACTGCCAGTGGAGAGAACCACACAGAGGTTCTTTACTGGGGCAGTGGTGAGGGACAGGAGGGCGTCCCCTGCTGGATTCACGTCATGCCTGGTGCACCAGGGACACCCCCTAGAGGTCTGCCAATGAATAAGAACACCTCTTACATCTGTGCACTGCTCTGAGGCACACGAGGCACAGGGGCTAGGCACGTGCAAGTTTCTGACATACTGTATGTGTGAACAAGGCACTGGGGCCCCGTTTCAGAGCATACGTGGCTTAGTGAATGAATGAGGTCACATGGCCATTTAGTTGGGACACCAGGATTTGGACTCAGGTCTGTCCTGTTCCAAAGTCAATTCTGAGTGCTGTATATGGCGAGCAGGTGTGAGGTTTTGAGGGTCCCAAACGACCCCCAGACTCTCCACTGGCTCTGTCCTCCAGACTCACACATGACTCCCTTCTTAGATTAACACACTGGATGGAAACCCCTATTCTACCATTTACGGTTTAGAACAGTGTGTTGATCTGGCTAGAAAGCCACCGCCACCACCGCCCTGAGAGGTTAGGGTGGAGGGCGGAGTTCTGTGTGGGCGAGGAGAGGGCCGGAGGGTGCGGAGTGGGGCTTCCCTCCGGAAGGACAATCCGCTCCAGGGTTCTGTGAGCAGAACAGAGGAGAGCCCGAGCTCCTTGAGGGGCTGGGGGAGGGAGAGGAGATGGGTCCCTGGGTGGGGGTGGGGGAAGGAGGCTGGGTGGGTTCTGTGGGCAGGAAAGGAGAGGGTGGGGGCAGAGGGGGCAGGACACCTGCCTGAGGGGGTCAGGTGGACTCTGCATCCAGGCAGGGAGGCTGCAGAGGCGCCTCCTTGCATGGCCCTGCCCGGCGTCCTGGCTGCCGAGGCCCTGGCCGGCTGTGCTCACTTGTGAATGGAGCCAGGCGGAGATATTTCAAGAGCTGGCAGGAGTTTCCAGTGCCTGGGTACCAGATGGTCTTGAAATCGCTGATCAGAACTGTCAAATTAGGCCCTGGGCTTAGGGGGGACAGTTAATTAAGTGGAAGGACCAGGCCTCTGGTGTTGGCTTCCCCTGACCGCAGTGAGGCTGAAGCTGAACCAGGGGTTTTAGGAGAAAGGCCTCCTGCTGTGCCATTTGTCAGGGCGCTTCTGGGCCTTGCAAATTAGGGCCATTTCCTCCTGTGTCTGCCCTTGGTCCTAACATCGCAGCTCTCAGGGAGAATTGCAGGAAGTGATCTGTCTTGCTGTCCAGAGGAGGTGGCTTTTAAAGACTGATGGGAATGGCATCCCTGCCCCTTGCCCAGCTTCAGCCCCTGTCCTGGGGGCTCTGTCCACCGGGAAGGACAGGCATGGGAGTGAGAAGTGACACTCCTTGCAGCGTGACGGGCTTGGGGTCCTGGAGCTGGCTTCTGGACTGGCTCCTGAAGGAGGGTGGGCTGCGAGCAAAGAAGTGCAGCCCCTCCTCCCTGGAGGAGAGCAAAGCAGAGGGAGGGAGACCCCCTAAGACCAGTCCAGCCTCTGCAGTGCAGGGAAGCCTCGGGGCCCCCCCAGAAGGCGTGTGCCTCCTGAGCCTCAGTCTCCCAAGGAGATAGAGTAGGGAGACTCTTTAGAGGCAGATGGGAGGGCCTTTCACACGGGTGAGGATGCCCTGCAGCAGGGGCGGGCCACGCAGGTCTTGAGCGCTGTTTGAATGAAGTGAAATGAATGACCAGGTGGGCTTCATGGAGCCCCTGTTGTTAAATGCTGTGGCCCCACGGTGATGAGAGGGAGATGCAGGCAGGTGGGCTGTACATGTTGAGCGCGAGCGGGGGAGTGGTCTGGGGGAAGACCCAGCTGGGCTGATGTGGCGGGAGGTCTTGCTTGGCTCTGTGTGGGAGGCCTTGGAAATTTGAGGGGTGCATTAATTCATGGGGCTGTACCACAGACTGGGGGACTTAAAACAACAGAGATTTATTCTCTCATAGTTCTGGAGGCCAGAAACCTGAGATCCGGGTGTGGGCAGACTGGTTCCCCCTGGAGGCCTGGAGAGGGGGAACGCTCCAGGCCTGTCTCCCAGCTTCGGGGGCCGCCTGGAAGCCTGGGCTTGAAGACACCCTTAGTGTCACCTTCCTCTCTGTGTGTCTGTGTCCAAACCTGCCTCCTCCTAGGAGGACACCAGTCACTGGACTAGGGCCCTAAGTCAACACGATTTTAGCATTAACTTGATTATATCTGCAAAGGCCTAATTTCCCGAATAAGGTCAGATTCTGAGGTTCTGGGTGGACGTGGGCACTGCTCACCAGGGTGGGGAGCCCCAGACGGGTTCGGGAAGGCGGCCATTGGGTCCAGTCTGTCCCTGGGTCCTGTGCATGGGCCCTGGAGGCAGAAACTGGCCTCTTCCATGTCTCTGAGGGGGCCCCACGTGGAAAGCCGTGGCTGAGCACGTGGCCCGAATGGCTCAGGCGGGTGGCTGGGCCTCTCCTGTTTCCGGTGCGGGGTCCTCAGCGCGTCCAAATGGGCTGGGTCGTCTCACTGAAAGCTCTCTGAGTGTCCCAGGGAGGGTGGATGACTGAGGCTCCTGCCGCAGAGGCCCTTGCCAGGAAACTGCGCCTGAAGGTCACAGCCTGATGCTCGCCCCTCGGCTGGATGCTCCCGATTCGCTTGCTTCAGCCACGGAATATGACTCAGTTCGCTTCAGAGGAGGTGGAGGGTCCTCGGCCGAGCGGCCTCTCACACAGCATCCCTTGCTTCAGGCACTCAACAGGCGCCAGTGGCAGGAGGGCCCTCGGGGAGACGTGAGGGGCCTGGCGGTGGCCTGAGAGCTGGCACGGTGGCATGGCAGCAGTCCTCACCTGTGATGGAGAGGGGTGTGGCCCCCTGAGCCATCTTTTCACATCACCAGAGAAGCACCCTCCCCAGGAGGTGCAGGCTGCGTGCCTGGGACTCTGATCCGTTTGCACGGAACCAAGGGGCCTGAGCTGAAGGGAGAATTGCTTAGATGGGAGCATCGTGGGGGTCCTTCCTGAGCTCTAGGGGCAGTGTCGGCAAAGCGGGGATGTAACTGAAGCCAGGAACCCAAGCCTGCTGGCTCGCTGGAGACAGACCTGGTGTAGCTTCGCTCTATGTGACACCTTGAAAGTGTGAAATGAGCTAGAAAACTGGGAATGGGGAGGGTGTCGGCTGTCTTCCATCCCTGATTTGGAGAAACACCCACTTTTTGAGCAAAGTGACCCTTGGCAGCCCTGGGGGACGCATATCCAGCCCTCCCCATTTGGTGTCTGACCCTGGGACTTCCTATTTTCCCAGAGCAGGTGACTTCCCCGGGAATGTTTGGGAGGCAGCCCCAGCTGCTCGGTGACACAGGGGACTTCCAATCAGTCTCCTAGGTGACAGTGGCTCTTAACAGCACTGGACGGAAAGATCCAGGTGAAAGGACCCGGCTCTATCACCCAGCTCTTCTCCCCCTGAGGAGCCCGGGGGCCTTGGGCAAATCGCTTAGCCTGTCTGAGCTCCAAGTTCACCACCTGTAAACTATGGGCAGCGACGCCAGCTGCTCTCCCAGCCCTCGTTCCCGAGGCCCACCTGGGCAAGCGCAGCTGGTGAGGCATGAGGTCCACAGAAGCATGCCCTGTGATTTCTGTGTCTCCTTCCTGACCAATGGCCTGCAGGTGAAAAAGCAGCCGAGTCTGAGCAGCAGATCAGAGCGAAGGTGTGACCCCAGAGAACTAGGAAAGGGCTAAGCGACCCAGGCCAGGGTCTTGGCTTGCTTAAATTCTCAGGAGAAACGGGTGCGTGAAAATCATTTAGCAAACCTTCACAGAAGGCCATCTTTGTGCCTGGCTCCACGCATCAGGGCTCACCAGGGCATGCACACTGTGACCCCATGGGTCTTGACAACACAGCGGGATAAAGCGCCTACTGTGTGCCAAGCTTCAGAGGCCTCGTAAGTAGATACTGCTGGAATTGTCCTCACTTCAGTGACTGGGGGAAGCAGCAGATGTCTCTGGTCAAAGCGAAGAGGTGAAGGAGTCAGCCTGCCAGTAGGGGTTCAGGGGGAGGGCTGCGCTCCTGTGCTGGGGCAGCGAGGCAGCGGTGGGTCAGCCGGAGACACTCAGCTGCTTTTCTGCAGCCTTTCCTGCGCCTGAAGAAACGTCCCCTGGCCAGGGATCTTCACCAGCTCCCTTTAAGCCAAGACATTTCTGGGCTGAGGCCAAGAGTGGCTATTTCTTCAGACTCTGCGTGGAAGGGGCAGATGGAGGAAGGAGGCCGGAGGCAGCTCGCCACTGCTCCTGGTGTGGCCAAGGACCCGGTCTGAGCTCTGGCGCTGGCACCGGCTGGCCACGCAGGCTGGGTCAGCGACTCCCATGGCTGCAGGGGTGTCAGGCGAGCTGGGAGGCGGGGGAGGGAGGGCAGCCTCTGTTTAGGCCCTTTGCCACCACCCTTAAGCCGGCTTTGCGATCCCTGCCCAGCTTGTGCCCAGGACACAGCATCGGCTGTGAACATAGCAGAGTCCAGAAGGCCTGACGCCGATGGATTCGAGCAGATCTTGAAGGACCTCGCTGGGCCGCTGCTGCTGGGGGGGCTGCCCGAGGAGGGAGAGATGGAGACCGCTTCTCTGCCCTGAGGTTTGGGGGTCGGTGGGCTGCTGATGCTCTGAGAGTCGGGTGACCCCATTCCATGTGCGGGGATCCTGGCGTGGCAAGAACTGCCTGTGTGACCCTCTCCAAGTCTCTGTACAGTTGACAAAAGCACCCGTATGCCATGCCAGGAAGAGAGTGGGCTTCCGGATCACAGTGGCCTGCTCCACCCATGGAGGCAGGGCTGGGGCTGTGGGCTCAGCCATCTCCCCCCTCTGTCCGGCGCTGAGGACCCTGGAGTCTGGGGGAAGGTCTGGTGCCCCCACGGTGACTCTATGTGCTGAATAAGCCCATGCAAAAAAGTGCAAATTGCGATGGGGTCAAGTGGGCCCAGGACATTGGGGAACAGGACGCTGGCTGCTTTTCCTCATAGTACCTTCTGGAGCTACCACTGAAAGCACGCAGATCTCCCTGACCTGTTTGACTAAAGAATCTTTTTTACTTTTTTTTTTTATTGAGGTAAAATGCATATAACTTAAAATCTCTTTTTAAACATTTTTAATTGTAAGATTCAGGGGCATTAAGCACATTCATGTTGTGCTACCATCTTCACCATCATCTCCAGAACTTCCCATCTTCCCAAACTGAAACTCTGTCCCCATTAAACACGCACTGCCCACCCCAGCCCAGCCCCCGGTCCTCCCCCACCCCCCGCCTTGGCGGATGCGACTCCTCTGGGAACTTCCCAGGGATGGGGGCCCACGGGACTGTCCTTTTGTGTCTGGCATTCATGCCTCTGTTTTTCCATCCATGCTTATTTCTCTAAGCATGTTTTCAAAGTTGATCCATGTTATATCATGTTTTAGAATTTCATTCCTCTTTGAGACTGAATAATATTCATTATATGGATGGACCACGTTTTCTTTAGTCATTTATTTCTTGATGGAAATCTATGTTGTTGCTACTTTTTGGCTGTTGTGAATAAAAGCTCCTATGAACACTGGTGTGCAAATATCTGTTCTCCTGGGCATGTACGCTGGGTCCCATGAAAATTCTATTTTTAATTTATTGAGGAACTGTCACACAGTTTTCCATGGCAGCGGCACCAGTCCACGTTCCCACCAACCATGCACAAGGCTCCAGTTTCTCCACATCCTCGCCAGCACTTCTTGTTCTCTGTTTCTGATAGTAGCCGTCCTTGCGGGTATGTGGCAGCACCTCACTGCAGCTTTGGTCTGCATTTCCCTAATGATGGGTGATATCGAGCCTCTTGTCACCTGCTTGTTGGCCATCTGTAGGTCTTCTCCGGAGAGGCAGCCTTGTGCGTCCTTTGTCCATTTTTGATTCGGGTTGTTTGCTCTTCTGTTGTTGGGTATATGGGGTTTTAAAATATACATGCTGGGCATTAATTCTTTATCAGCGATGTGATTTACAATTATTGTTTCCTGTGTTGTGGGTTGTCTTTTCATTCCCGTGATAGTGTTACTGGATGCACGGAAGTCTGTAATTTTGAAGAATATGCTTTTGGAAGATGTCAGTATGTTCAACAGATTGAGAAATGCTTGTCTAGTGAAGCTCCCTTTTGTTTTTTGTTTATTCATTCAACAAACATCCCCTGAGTACTTACTGAGTGTCAGGTGTGTGTGAGGGACATGGTTGTGACACATACACAAGTGGCTCCTGCCATCCACTGTGGGGGGCACAGAGGACCAGTCCCACACGCGAGCACACAGTGGCAGGCTGTGGTGGCTGCTGTACAGAAAGCACACAGCATGTGGGGGGTTCTTTAGATCCAGCTTCCAGAGCTGGGGGGGATCCTAAATAGTGAGAAGGAGCCAGCCGTGGAGACACCCGGGTTCTGGGGTTCCTGGTGGAGGAAAGGTAGGTATAAAAATGCTGAGGTGGGGAGGGTGGCCATTTAGGGGTGAGCAAGGTGGAGCGAGGTAGGTGACGTGGCCAGAGTGGCGTTCAGGGCCTGCCTTGCTGGTTAGGGGCTGGTCTTTATTTTAGGTGTGTTGGGAGCTGTTTGAGGGTTTTGAGCAGGGAGGGGACGTGATCTGGTTTGTTTAGAAACTGGCTGCTGTGTGGTGCGGCTGACCTGCCCTTTCCTGTGTGGGGTTGACCTTGACTCTGCTCCCCCATCGCATGTATTTGCATTTGTGTGTGTGTGTGTGTGTGTGTGTGTGTGAATGCAGGGAAGGACTTAGATTCCTTTTCGTTTAAAGGTCACCATCCAGCCCTGCTGGAGGGGACCCTAAGGTCCCTGGAGAGCCTGTGTGTTGTGTGCACACAGTGACTCATGGGACTTTGGGGTGCTCTCTCCGAGGGAGAAAAGTGAAGAGAATATTGGAGACCAGAGGCGGGGCCTGGGACCACCTCCACAGGCCGACTGCACCTCCCAGCCACCCTTGCCGTAAGGTTGGGACCATGGGACCCAGTCTGGTGGAAGGCATGGGCATGTGGATGGAATGGGAGGTGCTGTGACAGTCACAGGACACATGTTCCTGTTAGGGGGAGCCACCAGGACCATGGCCCATTCCCGATTAGGCTTTGGTGATGACGCAACACATTTCACTGTGCCCAGTCACAGACATTTTGGTGCTGTTTGTTACGGCAGCTGCTGAGTGTCACCTGACTGATGCATCTCCCATATCCTGCCCTTGGAGATGGCAAAGGGAGTCATGGGAGATGAAGGACCGGAGAGGAGCCCTGGCTCCGTGGTGTTTGTTGCCTGGTGGGGACTTGGGTTGGCTTTGGCTCTTCTGTTTCTTCAACAAGTCACATCTTCTCTGAGCCTCAGTTGCCCCAGTTAAAGATGGGGGTGTATCTGTCTTGTTCATGTCTTTGAGTTATGTCTGAAAGATAATAGAATGATGCTAAGAGAAAAGTAGAAAGAGCCCCCAGGCCACAGGTCAGTGACCAGGAGGGCTGCAAGGAGGCAGACACTCTGCGTGGAGGTCACCCCTCTCTCCCGCTGCTGGATTGGGGTCAGGGCAGGCAGGGGGTGGCCCTGCCGGCATCCTGTCCTTAAGGACCCGGGAGGGCCTCCTCTGGGAAGTCTTTAATCTGCTACCTACTGTTGGTCAGTCATGCCTGACCGATTATTCTAGACCAGTTAAATGCCACTAACACGTTACTGTAGTTATTTAGTCCAATATTCTTAATTGTTTTTCAAAAATTTTAAAGGCACATCGACTATTTCTGATTGTTTTTTACGAAATCTCAGTGAGTAGCCCAGGCTTTGGGAGGCAGGTGGCCCATGGGTCTTCTCTTTCTGCCAGGCTGTGGGCCCCCGGAGACCCTGGGGGACCCTGAAGGCTGTGGTCTGAGGGGTGTGGCTCCTTCTTCCACTCGACCCAGAAGGAAAACCAAAGAGCTTCTGGTGATCAATGACTGTCCCACCCAAGGGAAGGTCTGCAGGCAGGAAGACCCCATTCTCTTGTTTGTTTGCTTGCTCACGTAGTGCCCACCATGGTCCCGGCCCTAGTCAGGCCCTATGTGGATGCTGGGGTGATGCATGGTCCTCTCCCTCGGGGGCCTGAGGCTGGTTAGAGCTGGATGTAGGGACCCATGTGGGAAGTTCATCAGAGAGACCCTTTACCCTCTTAAAAGTTATGGAGTTTCCCCAAAAGCTTCTACTTATTGCTATTTACTACATTAAAAACAAAACCAGAAATTCAAAATCATGTATTTATTAATGCTTTAGAAAATAACAATAAACACAATTGCATGTTGACATAATAGCATATTTTAGGAAAAGTAATTATATATTCTTCTACCCTCAGCTTTACCCTTCAGCAAAATTCTTCAATGTTTGGCTTCATAGGAAAGAACTGGATTCTCAACTACTTCTGTGTTCAATCTGGTGCCATATGTTGTTTTGTTTGCAATAGGTGAAGGAAATATGGCCTCATACAGGTGTGCAGCTGGAGGACAGAGGCGTGTTTTATCGGCTTTTTCAGAGACTCTGTAGATGCTCTGCAAATAACCGTAGACATTCTGCTGGTTACTAAACTGAAAGTTAGCAGGTGGGTTTTTCAAGCTTAGCTGCAACATGGAATCATATAAACCTTATTGATAACTTTTCTTTTTCAAAATCCATTCTTTGAAGGGATGTTTTACCTACATGTGATGTTGGAACATTACCCATTGGTCATCTGGAAAACACCATTTCACTCTGCTTCGCACATCTCCCAAATGTCAGTACCCCTCATTGTTCAAGAAATCATGTGGGCTAATCTCACCACCTACCTCATCTGAAAGGCCTTTAAGTTTTGGAGAAGGTGTCAAGCTCAGGGTGGTGGAGACAAGTTCCCCCAAGTTTTAATTCTTGCTTGAAAACCCAAGTTCTATTCTTGGCCACACGCACCACCAGTTGTCTCCCTTGGAGGGACAGGCTCACTTTATGTATTTTGAGGGAGTGTCTGCCAGATACCCAGGTCTGAATGACCACCATTTGTCTCCTAGCTGTAATAAAAATGTAAATAAAATGTAAATAAAAATGATGTTCCACAAAAAGTGGCTGGTTCAGCTCACGACAAACAGTGCACTTCGGCTTGAGCAGAGCTGCATTTCGCACAGTTCTCACCTAGTCATAGGGAATATTAACAAGCTGTGAACCTAGGGCTGAGTTTCAATAAAACTGTCCCTTTGAGGTGCCCCACCAAGCCAGAGTGAGGCTATGTGGAGTCGGGCCTTGTATCCTCCCCTCCACAAGGCAGTTACCTCCCAGGAAGTGTGGCAGGTGGTCAGCTGGGTAGTTGGGCATTATTAACTCTGGGGCCATCGCAGCCTTCAAGTGTGTTCTGCCCTGCCCCCTGCTCTGATGTGCAAAGGGGGCTCTGTTGTCCACTCAGAAGGGGCTCCTGGGGCCTGATGGTGGGGGTGGGAGGTGAGCTTTGTGCCAGGCAGAGGGGCTCCTCTGGTGGGTTTTCTGAGGCCTGTTCCTGTGCTGATTCAAGGCGACACACTTTGTTCTGCTCGGCACAGGCCTCACTCCAGACCCACTCACGTATTCCTAGCATTAGGGGTCCACCAACCAGTCTGCAAGGCAGCCAGCACTTGTCAGCTCTGGGGTCCCCGGCAGGGTGCTCTGAACCACACTGTCCTCTAGCTCCTCCCTGACCATCCAAGCTCTGAGCTGGGGCAGGGCTGTGCAGGGGGCGTGCACTTTATAACCTGTAAATTCCAGGCAGATGTCAGACACACCATTATCATTACATAAAACAAGGCTGGTTGTGGAATGAGAACGGTGAGCCTTGAGAGAATAAGGTGGTAGGCTTTTATCCGTCCATCTACCCACCCCCTGCACTCATTCACCCCCTTCCCAGTGCTAGGCGTGGTCCCGGGCACTGGCCGTCCATGGCCAAGGAGCCAGCCTGGGTCCCTGCCTGCACAGAGCCCTCGGTGAGGTGGGGTGACAGCCCCAAGTGAGTCATTACACAGTGAGGGATGTCAGAGGGCCGGGGAGCATCCGCTGGAGGGGGCAGAAGGCCAAAGCCACCCTGGTCCTCCCTTCCCAGAACGTGGATTTCCGGGATGTGCAGACAGTTTTGGAAGAGGAGATGCCCGGAAGGTGTGGGTGGTATCTCCGTGGCCATTTACGTCTAGTGCGGTTGGGCTCGCAAAGGGGACCACAGGAGTGAGGGACAGTGTTCTCAAACCTGACCACGCAGAAGATTCATTTGGGAAACTTGAAATGCTAGTTGCTAGGCCTCAATCTCGAAGGCCCTGCTTCTGAAGGGCGAGGATGGGTCAGGGGAATTTCCACAGGTGGTCCGGGAGCAGGGGAGGCGCATCATGCTGGGGAAAAGCTGGTCCCAGGCAATGGCGTGCCTACCACCTCCTTGACAGTGGGCATCACGGGTGGAAACTTGGCTTTGAGGGTCTGATTTCCACGGCCTGTAGAGACCCACTGGCTTTGTGGTGGGGGCTGCAGAAACAGCCCGTGGCTTCTCTCCAGCACTGGCCTCTTTTGATGTTTTTGGGTTTTGTTCTTCCTGCAAGCAGGCGTAGGGATGGATCGTGCTGTGTAGAATATGGCTGTTTATTTATGTCTCAGATCTCTAACACTCAACTAAGGGTCGCCCGTGGAAATGGGCCCATGCACACATCCCTGATCTTCCAGTGGGTCCCTCAGAACTCGCTCTTCGGGCGCGCCTTGCTCTCTCTTTCTGCCATTACTCACACAGACGAGCACACAGTCACCATGTAATAAATGCTTACTGGTGATGGAGGAGGAATCTCAGACTGCCCAGGATGCACCTTGCTGCACAGGCCAGCGACCGTCCCCGAGCCCCCGGCGTGGGCGGCTGCGCGAGGGCTGACTTCCCGTCTGCAGCGGGGTCGGCGCTGGGCACCCTATCCGGAGCCTTCGCTTTATCTCAATATTGCCCGCATTTGTCACTGTCTTTCCTTTAACTTACCTCTGAGCAGTGTCGAGCTGAGCCTAACATTTCTCTGCTATCTAGAAAGAGGGAGGGCTCAAGACCTCTTCTTGGAGACCCGAGATATAATTCATTTCCAAAATGGTGGATTTATATTTGTTTCCGAGCCTGCGGAATGATCGATTACTTCTGGAATCCTCATTTATTGCTCCTGCTTCTGAAGGATGCTGTGAACCAGCAGAGGCTAATGCCCGACGGCTGGTGTCCGCGGGCCGGCCCCCTGAGGGACGTCATCCCGAAGCACGTGGTGCCCACCACCTCCTCCGGGGTTTCCCTGCCGGCTCTCCCTGCCAACCAGCCTGAGCTGGCCTTGTCCCTGGGAAAGAGGCCTCTGCACTCCCTTCTCTGGGGCGTACGCAGCATGTGAGCTGTTAGCAGCACATGTAAGAGTTTCAGCAAAACAAGTCTGGCTCTTTCCCCACTTTCTCCGTGCGTAACAACTCATCCATTCACCCAAGAGATTTAGCTTTTATTTAATTTCTTTTAATCTTTTGAAAGCCTTCCCCTCCCTCATTCCCGAGTTAAAAGTTTATTCTCTAGCTCAGGGCCCACATCTTTGCGTGTTTTCTCAGGGGCGAAACTGGGGAGCTCCTCCCGTTTTCAGGGAAGTGGAGCCCCCGACGTGCCCATCAGTTTCCTGGGGACCTGCAGCAGCAGCCCATGCCTGGGGGGACAGCTACAGACATCAGGGGGCATGCATCTCATCTCCTTGTCCCCTGAGCTCTCTCGCCTTCCGGTCCCTGCCCGCCCCTCCCGGCTGCCTCGGGGATGACAGGACTGTGTGTAAGTCCTGCAGCCCTGCGGTTTCCTCCGCCTCCCTGCCCTGAGCCAGCCAGGAGAACGGGCATTGGTTGGCCTAATGGCATCCTCTGAAAAACAGGCACTGGGGTGAGCTCACTCCCGAGGGGACCGCGAATCCACAGGGCTGTCGCCAGCCTCTGCCCACCACCCGTGCCCACTCGGGAGCGTGTCTGCATCTTCAGGCACCATTTCCCTCTTCCGCAGCCAGTGGCATGGCTAACGAGCGCCTGTTTGGTCCAGCCCGGTCCAGAGGTGGCCGTCAGGGTTCCCTGAGATGGACGGAGCCTCATGAATTAACTAACAGTGACGCAGCAGGGCCCAAGTCCTTTACCTCGCCTGAACGAGGCCTCCAGGGCATTAATCCTCGTTTTATGTGGGGGAAACAGCCAGGAGAAAAGTCACGCTTGCAATTTAATGTAGCTAAATGTCATTCCACGCCCCCTGTTTCGCCTCTCAATTGAAAGCAACGGGGGATCGGCTGAGGGGGAGGAAAGTGGTTACATAATCAGATGCATCAGTCCTCGCTCCTATTTATCATAAAATCACTTACAGCCCCATAAAACGTGTGAGTTTGGGCGGTAGGTGATGTATGTCTTTGATCTCGGAGCTGACATTTCTGCCCCCGTGGCGGCTCGGCAGCGCAGCCCGAGGAGGCCGGGCAGAAGGTAATCCCACCTGGGGGATGCAGACGGGGTTTGGCCGGCTGGTCTTACAGGAATGCCTGCAGCCGGGGTGGTGCTGGAAGGTCCGGGCACGTCTGGGGTGTTGGTGCCGGTGTCGGGACTAGATGCGTCCCTTCTCCAAGCTGGGGAGCTGTGGGCAGCATGCTGGCCAACCGTCCCTTCCCATCCAGAATTCTGCAGTTTATGGGGGATTCTGAGTGTGATTTCCCTGAATGGGAACTGCTCCTTCACGGGCATCCACTGTTGACTGAGCACCCAGTGTGTGCCAGGATTTCACGACTTCTGGGAGAGTCATGTGCAAGACTGGGGGGGCTTCTGCCTACAGATTCCTGCCCCAGCTAAGGTGCGTGAGACCAGGAGGCAGGGGGGCCCTGCAGGAAGGGCATGGGGGCAGGCATGGCTTTCAGGACCAACGGAGCCACCAGCTGGGTGGTCCTGGGTCTGCGCTGCGGCAGCCAGGGAAGGAGCTCCTCCCCGGTCCCGTCCTCTCTGGCTCTCCCTCCTACCACAGGCTTTTTATTGATTCAAAAGGTAAAAAGCCAGTGCTCTGTGGAACTTCATCTTCACGTCCCTCCCCCCATGCTTTATTAAAAAACCTACATGCCCAGCAAATCATCTTTATGAGCAATTAAGTGCCCCTCTTGTGTGTATGTGGAGGGCTCAGCTGACAAATGGGGGGCGCCTGGGTTGGGTCTGAGCTGGCTCCCTGGTTCTGCACCCCTTGGTGGATGAGGCAAGCGTTTCCATTTGTCAGTCTCAGGAGGAATGATGGTTTATATTCTGGGCGCTGAGCTTTTTTATTTGCCAATATTTTCTCCTCTCTATATGAACTGTTGGTTCATAACTTTTGTTATTGCAGAATATTATTTACAGCGTAAGGGGAAAACAGCTGGGGGAGTATTTGTTTGCAGGCCCGCCCCCAAATTCCCTTCCAAATCTCTGAATAAACTTTTCCGTTGATGCTGAAGGGAAACATCCATCAGGCTTTGCCACAAGGGCAAGATGCAGAATCCTATTTCCATCCTGTTTCCGGAACATTTACTCCTCATTGTGCTCAACTTAAGATGAAATGCTCTCCCCATGCATTGCCGGCACCCAGACATTTCCGGGCAAGTTCCACTTGAGTTCACCAAGAAGCTTGCTTTCCATAGACGTGACCCCTGAACCTAATTTTCTGCTATCCCAGGGGTCTCCAGCTATATCCAGAGATCAAGAAATGGTCTAAACAATGTTTATTTAATGGACATCTTTGGGAAGTGATGCCCACCAATGTAACACAGAGATCACTGTATTTAAACCAATTATCAAAGCCTGCGTTCTGACAGCATTTTCCCTGATGTTTCAATTTACTTGATACACACAGTCTAACAAGGGTCCTAATTTAAGGCATCCCTGTGATAAATCCACTTTATTTAAAAGGGTAAAGAGATGGGAGGTAGGGAGTTGTCCCTGAACATCTAAAATCTGTGACCACTGGCGCCATATCACATTTTGGTTGCGTGAAATCAATTCCCTGTAGGATTGCAGCTCCCAGAACTGCTGACCCATGGCTCCTTCTCATTCTAAAATACTCCTTTATAGCAATCACAAATAGTAACCAGAAGAGGAGATTATCTTTCTGGACTTTATGTCCTCGGTGTGGAGAAGAGGGATTAGCACAGCGTGGGGGCTCAGGACCTGTTGAAATCTGGCTACTTGGGTTTATCCCCTCTCCCCTGCCTCCTCCGTCTCCTCCTCCAAGAAGGGACCCAGAGGCCACGGAGCACATGACTCGTCCCCGACCAATCAGAGGCCATGTACCCACGGAGCACATGACTCGTCCCAGACCAGTCAGCTCCTTCCTTGAATTCTGCTTCAGAAGCGGAGTGAGGACGTGATGAGGTCACATCACGTGCTGCTGGGGCGGTGAGGCCGGCTTGTTCTGCGAGTGTTGATACACTGCCGCCGCACGTCTCCGTTGGATGTTGACACCGTGCCTTCCATACGTGGTCGTTCTGCAGATACGTGTTGAAGGGATGAGAAAGTGGATAAATGGGCTCTCACGTTCCAAATATCAAGGATGCCTACTGCCTCTCGCATCTGCTCCCTAAGGACAGAGTCACCAGTGGCTCAGTACCCCTGGGAGGGCTTGGATGTGGGTCCATGGACACTTACATGCAACCAGTTCTTCTGACAAGCATCAAAGTGGGTTGGGGATTAGAATTTAGCTCACCTGAAGCAGCTTCGGTTGTTAGCCTCACTGAGTCCCCAGGGTAGGTGGGTGTCACGGTGGACACCATGCTTATTTTGTGTGATCTAGCACGTTTTGGTTATATAGCTACTTTCTGCTCCATTCACCCAGCTTGGGGCTTATTGGGCCTTGAATTCTGGGCTGTCTGCTTGACCCTGTTTAACCTGAACTTTGTTGTGAAGACAAAGGAAGCCACCTAAGTCATTTCAAACTCCAGGAAACCTCTCATTATGGCTAAAGATGTCGTCCTAAGTAGCGCCAACAATGGCCAAGACCCCAGCTTGCTGTCAGATGTAGAGGCACGTGGAGACCAAAGCCGGGCTGGAGGGAAGACCAGCCTGGGGGCCCCATGAGTTCGGGCTCCGAGCGCAGCTGAGGAGGGAGGGAACAGGCTTTCCGTCCTGAGGAAGGAAGGGGACCTGCTGTGCTCTGGCCTAGAGGTGCCCTCCCGGCCTCCCACGGAGGGTCCACTCTCCCCTCGCCCCGGTGCCCTCCTCCCTCCCTCCTCCTCCCTGTCCTGACACCCTGGCTGGCCAGCACGCTCTGTTCCTGTCCCCCACCTGCTTCTGCTGATGGGTCTCCCCAGAAACCCGAGCTTGCCCTTGACAAGTCTAGTCTGCATCCTCCCCTGACCTCTCGGGGCACTGCTGCTAACCACAGCTCCCCTTGGGCATCCCCTCCAGCCCCCTACCCCCACCTTCCACCCCTGACCCACACGTGTCCTCCTGGGACCTGCTGCCCTCCTTCTACAACATTTCCTGCAGCTTGGACCCAGAGTGACCAGGAGCTCCTGGGCCTGGTCTAGTGCAGCCACTTGACTCAGCCTCCCTGGCACGGGCCCCAGGCAGCTCAGTTATTACCTGTGTAGTGGTGCTTTTCTGGACTGAATGTCTGTGTCCCTCCAAATTCATGTTGAAATCCTAACCCCCAAGATGACTAGGTCCTGAGGGTGGAGGCCTCACAAATGGGATCAGTGTCCTTACAAGGGGGCTACAGAGAACTCCCTTGCTCCTTCTGCCATGTGAGGACACAGCGGGAAGCTGGCTGTCTGTCTACAAGCCAAGCAACAGGCTTATGCCAGACACCATGGCTGCCGGCCCCTGATCTCGGACCCCCGGCCTTCAGAACCGGGAGAAGTAGCGACCTGGAGCCTGGCCTGTGCTGCTGAGACAGACGCGCCAGGCCCAGCCCCGCTCCCCCTGCTCCCTGGGCCCTGGCGCATGATTCTGGCTCTGACCTGGACCTGCTCCCTCCTTCATACTGGGCAGCTGGACTAGAAGCACTGAATGTTCCCTGGATCTCTGTCGGCGCCCATCCCACTGGTTCCCAAGCTACCCTTCAAGAACTGAGGGGCCCAGGAGCTCCGGATTTCAGCTCTGAGCCTTCCTTCCAACCACTGAGCTCTTGGGGTTTTCTGGGTTCAGAGGTTCCCACGGGGCTGTCTCTGGGCAGCGATGGGGGACAAACTGCGGCTGAATAATGAGATCATGCTTAGCAAGAGTGGCTTACCTGTGCCTGACATGTGGGTGAGGGTGCACAGCCTCATGTTTCATGAAACAGCTGAGAACAGCCTCTCCTTCCCTCCTCCCGGAAGGCGACAGCGGGTGCTGCGGATGGTGCTTTAAACCCGGTGCCCCTGCGGCCTCCTCTCTGCACCCACTCCTGGGAGGAGAGTGTGCCTTCCCCGTCTCCTGCCCCCACTCCACCTGTCAGCATTCAGCAGACCTACATGCTTAATGGTGGGGGGACTGGAGACCCCTCCAGGGCTCTTGCACCTGCTCCAGAACGTCCCACCCGCAGCCTATCTGTGCACACTGGTTCGTCCCCCTTGGCTCAGGGGATGCTAAGAGAAAGGCTGCCTCGGCTCTGCGCGGCCTCAGCTGACATGTTCAGCGTGTGGACCTACAGGAAGGCAGCCTGAGTGAGAGCCAGCGGAGGCTGCCTACAGAGCGTGGCAGCGGGCAGTTGGCCATAGCATCACATTTTGGGGGTGACTCAAAGGCAGGCGGGGGAGTGGTGAGCTTCCCTGAGGAGAAAGGGAAGGTCTCGGGTGAGCCCTGATGTGGGCTGTGGCCAGAGAGCTGGGGCAGCTCACTAGAAGCGGGGCGCCCCAAGAGATTGGTTGGGGGACACACTTGGCCTTGCCTGGCTGGTCCTGAGTGCAAGTGGGGACAAAGCTCAGGGAAGATGTTAGCTGTTAACCAAGTCCTGGCCCTTTGGGGCTGATCGCTACGGAAGCTATCGCTCTGTTTCCTGGATCGTCACTGGGTCATGAGGAGGCTTCCTACAAGTCTGACGTGCAGCAGGCCGGCTTCTCAGACTGTTCCCGCGGGTAAGGGGCTGCCTCCTGGGCGGGCTGCCGCGGGGTGTGGGCCAAGGTCCATTTCTGGGTGTGGTCTGGCCATTGTCCGTTCACATGTTTAATCTCCCAAATGTCCCAAGACCCTTCTTCACAGAGCCATTGACACCCTGTGTGAGGGCAGGTTAGGCTGTGGGGGTTGGGAGTGGGGGGCGCTCATACATCCCACCAATGCCCAGAGTGGCCTGCTGGGGCCAAGAGGGGGTCACAGGAGGCTGTGGGGCCGTGTCCCCACCCCACA
Organism: Phataginus tricuspis; assembly: GCA_029783875.1. Classification (NCBI taxonomy): domain Eukaryota; kingdom Metazoa; phylum Chordata; class Mammalia; order Pholidota; family Manidae; genus Phataginus; species Phataginus tricuspis. Next base: position 2,402,274 of record JAQQAC010002837.1, read on the forward strand.
AGGAGGGACACCATGCCAACCTTTGGCCTCCCCTCCAGATGCCCCAGGCTCCTGTGCAGAAGCTGTCCAGGGACTGGCCCTACTGCCTTTCTTCCTGTTTCCTGAAGCTCGCAGCCCCTGACCATCTGAGCCAATCCCAGGGGCCCCTAGTGGGTGGGCTCAGGGGCCTTTCTCCCAACTAGGCTCCTGGCTTTCCAGGTGGGCCCCTCAGAGCAAAGCAAAGCTCCCTCAGTTGACAGACCTGTGGGGTCTCCTCTCTGCCCCCCGCCCTTGCTCCTGAGATGCCTGGGCCTGGGAGTGGGGCAGGGACCTCGGCTCTTCTCTCTGAGCCAGCCCTTGCTGGCCGGCTGGGGGGACAGGAGCTGTGTGACACACCCACGGTTCAGGTGGCTATCCATCCTGATGTCTTTCCCACGGAGACCTGCCACATTTGGGGTCCTGAGGATGTGTGAGGGGCAGGCAGAGTCCCCTCCCCCCAGCCCCCGCCACCCTGGGCTGGCTCTCCCTGTGGCCTTAGAGTCGCGGGTGGCCCAGACACCCCACCATGCCTTCTGAACGGACCTTGGTCCTGCCCCACCCTGTCTGGGAGCACTCCCCTCCCCCATTGCCGCCTGGAGGTCCCCAAGACCTCCAGCTGCCCCTTTATGCATCTATTTCTGGGCAGAGGGAGGTGGCTGTAGAGGGTCCCTCTTGTGAGTGAGAGCTCTGGGGTTGGCGCTGCGGGATTCGCCTGGGAGGGTCCTGGCCCCAGCCCCTTCCCCAGCCTGCTCTCCACCTGTACGGCTGGGCTGCAGCTTCCACCCGTCGGCCGGCACGCCCCACTCCCAGCTCTGTCAGGCCTGTCGTGTAGACACCCTTAAGGCTAGCGTGCTCGGTGGACGCATGGACCCCGAGACCCCCACGTCCTGATCCCTGAGACCTGTCAATGTGTTACTTACATGGCAAAGGGACTTTGCATTGAGATGAGATGAAGGGGAGGTGGGAGGTGGTGCCGGGTCATCTGCGGGCCCAGTGTCATCACGAGGGTCCTTACGAGATGAGGCAGGGAGGCCAGAGTCAGAAAAGGAGCTGTGAGATGGAGGCAGAGTTGGGGCGTGATGTGGCCGATGGCGGGAAGGGCCACCGGTGGAGGGGGCGGGTGCCGGGCGCCTCCACAAGCTGAAAAAGGCAGGAGACAGGTTCTCTGGAGCCTCCAAAAAGGAATGCCGACGCCTTGATTTTAGTCCCAGAAAACTCATTTCAGACCTCCAGAGTGTAAGACGATGAGTGTGCGTGGCTTTAAGCCACTTGGCTCACGGTGATTCGTCATGGTGGCCACAGGAGGCACGCAGCTGGAGCCCCAGGGGCTGAGCTGCATGGGGCCCCTATGACTGTCCCTTCTGCCCGCGCTCCGGTCTGGGCCTGGGGAGGCGGACTCTGGGGGCTGCCCCTGCCATGTGGCTGCAGGCAGGCGGCCGTGGTCAGGTAGGTGGCAAGAGGCCTCCGGGTCAGATCAGTGCGGCTCAATCTTCATGAGAAATCCCTCCCTTTCCAGGTCATTTTTCCCACCCAGTCTGGTTCCCAAGGACTTCATGCCACTGACCCCCAGGCAGAATAAAGCTGCTGATGGAGCCTGTTAAGGGAGAGTAAGAAAAGGCAACCACAGCCTCTGTAGCCAAAGGGCAGGGCAGACAAAATACAGCAACACAACCATGCAGGCGTGTGTAGCGTGTGTGTGTGTGTGTGTGTGTGTGTGCATGTGCAGCCATGCCCACGAGTGTGCTTGTGTGCATGCACTAGTACATGTGTACACGTGAGAGTGTGTGTATATGCACATGTATGTGTGCAGGCAGGAGTGTGTCGGACGTTTTCAAGGACAGGGGTGGGGACCCTCCTCTCATTGGTTCCTGGCCTTCTCAGGTCACAGCGCAGCCCTAGTCCTCAGGTGGAATTCTGCCTTCGGGGGGTGTGGCCTCCTGGTTCATCATCTGAGCCTGGCTTCTGTTGGCTGTGGCATGGGATGGAGGCTGTCATTGTTAGTCTGCTTCAGAGTCTTCACCTCTAGTAAAAGTCTTTAGGGTCACACACTTAATGGGATTATTCTGAAATACTGAGTCGAGCAACTTATCTTATGAAAACCCTGCTACCCACAGCTTACTGGAAAAACAAGCCAAATCCATCTCGTGCTCTCGATTAGACCCAAGACGCGTGGATGCTCTTTTTATAGTTCATGGTTCAGGGAAATTTACATTCAATTCCTTTTAGAGAACTTGAAGGTAGTTATTACATAACAGGGAGTAGAGCTAAGAGGAATGTTGGTATAATTTAAGCATTTAAAACTATAATTTAAGACGAAGAGGAAATGCTTTGGGCTTACAACATCCACCCGCTGAGTCACAGGTCAGTGAGGTGTGAACGGAGATGTTGTAATGATAGAACAGTGTCTGAACAGAAGGCCTGCTCGTGGCTTGGCATATAGGATGCCCCAAATCCTATATGGGTGAGCCTGGTCCTTCCCCCAGTGTCTGTGGGTACGCACGGTGAGGCGTCATCTGCTCTGGATTTGATATTGACAATATCATATAACTCATTGTTGACGTGTTTCCTTCTCAAAATGAACCTTTTTCTACTGGGCTCAGGTCGGGAAATTCAGGGCCGTTGCACTTGCTGAATGAGTCACTGTGTTGAGTGAGAGTGTCGGTGGTCAGGCTGCCTTTGCAGCGGGTCTCGGCCCCTTTGGGCTTCTGCCCTCAGGAGCTCCGGGAGGAGGGGGCCAGTGGGCCTGATCTTTGCAAGAATTTGTGCAGCGCCGATCTGTGGAGTGGCTACCTATGCCTGCCTCCCAGCGAGGCTGCTAGCCAGATGTGTGACCTTAGGATATCTATTTACAAACTAAGTCCAATTTCCTCATTTGTAATAATCATCCCTAACTCAGAAGACTGTTGTGGGGATGATGGATGAATCCATGAAGGCACATAAAACAGTTCAGGCACTTGGCAAAACCCAGTGGAAGTCGCTTTGCTGTCATCACCACCACCATCGCCATGACTATGACATCATCACCACCACCTCCACCACCATCGCCATGACTATGACCCTCACCACCACCCCTTCCATCACCATGACTATGACATCATCACCAGCCCCTCCATTGCCATCACCATCATCCTCATGACCATGACATCATCACTACCTCCATCACCATGACTATGACATCACCACCAGCACCTCCATCACCATCACCATCATCACCACCGTCGCCATGACTATCATTATTGTGATTTTTATGACGTATCATGTGGCCTGGAGGTGGGCACAGAGAGGTTCAGTCAGCTATGGCTATCAGAAATGAAAGAAGGCATGGGTGCCCTGGTAAATAATAAAAGAAACATGAGAATTATCATTAGGTGTTTTTATCAGCTCATTTCACAGATGAGGAAGCTGAAGCACCGAGGTGTGCCCAGTGTCACACGGAGGAGTCAGGATTCAAAACTGGGAAATCTCAGTGAAACTCTTAACCCCGGCAATGTCTGAATCCTGGTAGGAGGCTTTGCAGAGCAGCCACAGAGGGGGCTCAGGCACGGATGGATGCCGCAGTGTATCGACGAGACGCTCCTAGTCAATGACTCTAAGTCATTTCAACCGCTGAAAAAGTCTATGATTTTAGGGAAACAGTTTATTCAGGCAACTGGCTCCAAAGCAGAGAGTGAGTTGGGTCAAATATTTTGAAACATGTCCATAGATTAGTGGGACAGAACAAAGACTGGGATGCTCTGGGGAGAGATGTTAGACTATTAAGAGATAGGAAATGGGGTTTAGTTTTCAACATGAAGAGCTGCGGGTGGCTGGGCCAAGGCCCCGCCTATCTGAGCCGCTCGTAAAGCGGTTCCCAGGACCCGCAGATGGCTGACTGCCGGCAATCTCATTTCTAACGCTTGTCTAAATGTTCCTCATTTGATCTCTTATTGGAGCGTTGAGAGAGGTGACGAGCTGAAACTCCCTTTAGGGCAGCAAACCCCAGGAAAAAGATAAAGCAATTCTCAGCCCTGATTCAAGATGAATCCTCCTTCCCCCTCATTATAAAATACCTATTATCTCCCTTTATCTCCAAGTGAGCAGTGTTATTTCAATTTAACAGTGTATGAAAAATGCACCACAATATAATAAAAGGACCGGTGAGGCACTATTTAATGTCAGAATGACAGATGCTTCAATTAGGCCGACAAGACGGTTTCTCCTCAAAATAGATAAAGATGAAATTTTTATAAGATTGTGCCGGTTGTGTTTCTGGTACAGTACTGTTACAAGCTTTCATTACAATATAAATACACATAAAAACTCCTGTTTCAATGGAAGCCAACCATCTTGCTAATAATTCTGCAATTCAGAATCGCAGTTTATCAAAGTCCCTGGCAGGAGTTATCTTCAAGGACCAGAGACATCATCCAGTGAGACATCTCACCTTGACATTTATACATCCTTTTCCAAGGGAAACAGGGAGGCATTATCTGAGGTTATCATTTGGCTAAAGCTTGTGGAGGTATTTTTTGACATGTGGAATCTTGTTTTCTGCTTGGTCCAGATTTAAAGTCCTTGGATGATTAATGGCCAGGCTGGGGTCTGTTTTAGGATCTGGTTGCTCAGCTTTCCCTGACCCTTGGCACACATAATCAGCTGCAGCCCTACTGACCCCCAGGCCCGGAACCCCAGAGGCTCCGGCCAGGCTGGTTGGCAGCACTAAGGTTACAGTGTTTCCTTATTGTCCCCTGACCTGCTGTAGTGACTTCCTCCCTTGCGATCATGAGCAATGAAACAGGGTGACCAGTGACGGCCCCCGCTTCAGTTCCTAAAGCTTTGACCTTAGCATGACTCCTTTGCTCTCCACTTTCAGTTTTTCTCCAAACATTATGAGAGCATATTATGTTTTCTAATTGGAAAAATGCACCAGCTGTGTGAAAGCATTTGGAATTCTACAAGCAAATGCCTGGTTCCAGGAAAACGGTGGCGTGAGATCACACGGAGCTCCTCCTTCTGAAAACATAAGGAGACAATAGATGAAATGAAATGCTTGAACACGCTCACAGTGGCCTTGGCAGGAGCAGAAAGGAGGCCCTGGGCCGGAAGCAGATGCTGGACAGGCCACATGTGAGCGCAGGGACTTCTGAGGTTGTGAGTCAGAGTACAGGGGTGTGATGTTCACTATGCAAAGGGTATGAGGCCTCAGGCCCAACTGGGTGGGTGGCTGGAGCCCCTGTCCAGGCCAGGACTACTGAGGGGCTGCACCATCAGCGACAGGGCGGGGTGGGCTCAGCCCACTGGCCTAGGCAGACCCCCCATAAATTGGGTGTTCTTGCAAATGGAAACACCAAGCCTGTGTTCCTCCTAGAAATTTGGAGACCAAAATTATAGTGTTAAAATATGATTTTCCATATTTAAAAAATATATAAATTCATCTTTAGCAGAAACTGTATAGTCCATGGGAAACTTATAAGCCTTGAATTCAAGAAGTTTTGTTTTTCTGTTTTAGAGTGTTTGTTTCTGGTTTCTGTCACAACCCCAGGGACGAGCTGGCTTCTCCAAGTCCTCCCCTGGACTCTGGTGTGAACCCGGCTTCCTGGGTGGGCAGTGCCACCTGGAGCCTGATCCCCACACCCATCCCAGGTGTTTAGTGAATGCGGTTGAGTGGGGTGGCCTCCTTCCCCGCCCCCCGTGACCCCTTCGTCCCACCTCTGGGGTTGTATCTTGAGGTTTAAACAGAAACTCACTTTTATTGGATTAAAACAATGTGAGGAAAGAGCCCTTTGGTTCAGTTAACATTAAAATGAAATCTTAGCAAAAATGAAGAGTTGATGTGGGACATTCTGGCTCTGTGACATGAGCCTGTGCCTTCTCATGTGTGTGCAGCCGCCGGACCCAGAGATGGGACCGGTGCTCCTAGCAAGGGACCGTTAATGAGGAAGATTGTCACTCCAAGGTTTCTGCTCCAACTGTGAGCCCCGCCATGGAGATGGGGGAGGTGGCTGGGCTTCTAAAGCGCTCATTTCATGAGACACAGAGAGGTACTTAGGGCTCTGGGGGAGCAGAGGGCACAGCGACATGCAGGGAGGGTGGGACAGCATGTGTGTGAGCAGCGGGTGGGGTGAGAAGAAAAGCCTGGGGCCCTTGCCTGCCCTCCTGCAGCCCCTGTGCCCCAGCCCCGGGGCCAGTGAGAGGATGGGGCACAGGGGGGTCTGCTCCGCAGCCCCTTTCCTAGGAGGGGTTTCCTCTGCATGGAGCCTCCTCTCCCCGTATGACATCATGTGCCAGTCACACAGCGCCATTCCTCATTCTACGCCAGTCATCCATGCGCTGGGTTCCAAATCCAGACGGAGGCCAGGTCGCCCTGGAGAGCAGAGACACGCAGAGGCCAGCTGTGTGGGGCGGGAGCAGCTGGGGCTCTGAGCTCAGGCGCGGCTGCGGCTGCTGGGAGCCGAGCCCGGGCGGACCCTCAGCTCCACCTGTCCCGTGGCTCTGCCTTTTCAGGGGGCAGGGGCCCCGTCGCCTCTGGAGGAGACCCAGCCTGGCCTGGCGTGGCGTGGCAGCATGCTCCACGGTGGAGGGAAGAGCGATGAAGTCAGTTTACGTGGAGGTGAGGAGGCTCCTGGGATGTAGGGCTTTTGGTGTTAAAACTGGGGAAATCCTGACAAGTTGGTTACCGTGGTGGTGACCGCAGAAGGCCAGGGCTGTGGCGCTCAGCCTGTGGTCACATGAGACCAGAGGAAGGTGCCGGCACGTCCTGGATGGACAGACACAGACAGGGAACCTGGTGTTCGTGGATGATTTGATCTGATGTCACCTGTATAAGCCGGGCCAGCCCCGTCTCACTTTAAGCTACCTTTGTATTCAAAGAAATGCCAGTGTGAACACCAGAGGTTACTGAAAATTTCAGAGGATACCACATCCTCTCTGTCACAGAAAACCCTCCTTCAGAATTGCTGCTGTCTTGCTTCCTCGCCATGTGTGGAGGGCCTGCTGCCCCACCGACTTCTGTCTCTTCCTGTCTCGCTGACACCAACTCCTGCCCACTAACTGGGGCGCGGCAGCCCCCCTGGTGGTGTGTTGATGTGGCTTCAATGGACAAAGAGAGCCCTCCTCAGGAGCAGCAGGTTCAGCTCATATCCTCCCAGAGAGCATTAGGGATGCGCCCAGGGTCACTCCACTAGGAAGGGGCAGAGCCAGGATTTTTCTCTCCATTTTGAGGAAAGAAGCCACCGTCTGCTCTGTGTAGCTCCTGGGTGGGGAGAACCAGATGAACGAGCCTCTGGCCTGCTCAGGGAGTGTCCCTCCCTGGCTGAGGGCGCTGCCAGGATCTACACGGCCCACGGGGGCCAGGAGGCCGAGAAGTCTGGGTTCAGCAGCCAGCCTACGTCTCAGGGTGGGAGGGTCCCAAGCTCCCAGGACCTGGAGGCTCTGCAGTGCCTGGGCAGAATAGCTTTTGACGGTAGCCAGTTATTTAAACAGCAATTTGCCTGCAAAGATGTTGTTTAGAAGCGTTTCCAAACGTTTGCCATGGCTTTCATTTAACTCTGTTTGCCTACGAATCAAATCTAACGGTATTCTATTTAATTTCCCTCTCTCAAATAGCATGATGCTTAATGTAAACCAATTACTTCAATTTTGCTTTCTAAGAAATCAGGAAATGTAATCAAGGAGATGCAATTTGCTTGCTTTTCATGAAGTATTACAGTGTGGCAGCAACAGGAGGTGGCCTTGGAGGGATCGGAACCTGTATGTGTGTTTTGTGTGTGTGTGTGTGTGTGTGTGACTTGTGTGTCTCTGTATGCACGTGACAGAGTGTGAGCTATGTGCATGTATCAGAAAGCTGCACGTAGGCCTGGGGAGAGCCCAGAGCGGGGCCCGGAGTGCGGGCTCTTTGCTGGCCATGGCAAACACACACACGCTAAGGATTCCACGAAAGGCTGCTCAGCCGGACCTTCACCTAGAGACCTTTAGGGCTGATGGAAGCTGCCTATAAAGGTTGATTGGCCATAATAATAGGCATTTTATCTTAGAACTCCTTCCTTTAAATTTTAAATGGTAATTCTACTCCCTGGGAGAGAGGTGGGGCAGGTGCCTGGGAGTCAAGCAGAGCTGAGCCTGCGGAGAGGAGGAGGCGGCTCCCTCCCAGTGCTCAGAGGGGCGCCAAATGCGCCCCTGGCCCCACTGCCAGGGCCCTGGGGGTGCTCTGCAGGTCCTTGTCCCCTGCTCCCTGACTCTGGCTCAGGCGGTCCGCTAGCCTGTCTGTCCGCAGGGTGGGCAAGGGTAGGGCCCTGGGAGGGAGTGGAGGTGGGGTCCCCATCTCCACTCTTAGGCCAGGGAGGGGTCTCACCCTGCTGCTTGGCATGCAAGGGCCTCCGTGTGGAGGTGAGATGGCTAATCCCCAGGGGCTACAGCTGGTCCTGACCTCTCCCTCCTGGTTTCCTTTATGGAAGAGGAATTTCCCCACCGTGCAGTGATCCGTTTTAGAGTTCACGACTCAGCACCTTCCCCGTGCTGTGTGACCACCAGCGCTCTCTCTTCAAACCTTTTTGGTCCCCAGATGACATCTGTGCCATCAACACACACTTCTTACTCTCTAAGGCCTGGATTCTTTCCTTTAAAACCGAAGGCAAACACGTCTTGCCTAAACGTTGGGCTGCAGTGTTCACCATGAACGCCTGGCCACCTTTCCCCACTTCCAGGTTGCATGTCCATAGACACCTCCCACCCAGTTTATGGGGTTTTCTGCTAAAAGTCTGGAGACCGCCCTGGGCATGCTGTCCTGGCTGCAGGCTGACTGTGCTTGGGGAGCCGTGGGGTCTGCTGGCAGCAGATGCCTCTGGGGAGTGAGGGGCAGGGCCCTGAGCTCAGGGCACACCTGCGTGGCCCGGGTCTTGCTTTTGCAAGGTGGACAGCTCCTCTTGGGGCAGAAACTGGGTCACAGCAGCAAAAATTTCACCCTGACTCTATGAGGATGGAAACACGGCTCACCCAGCTCAGTAGCAGCAGCATGACAGACAAGGCCTTGGGCAGGGGTGGGGTGGCAGGGTGGGGCCAGGGCTTCCTTCCTTGGCCAGAGCCGTCCCTGATGGGAACACGGGGCCTCTGCCTGTGCCCAGGAACCGTCTCCTAGATGCAAGGCCCCCGTTTTTACCAGGTGGCAGTGGCGTCCACAGCCGTGCTTGCTCAGAGATTCCCAGCTGCAGCTCAGGCCCTGGTATCTCCCTATCAGATCCCTCGGGACGCTTTCCAGGATGGGTCTTGAACCTGGAGGCAGATGAATTCTCCTTGGAGCTACATGGTGTCATTTCCCTCCATGTGCAGCTCCCCCAGTGACAAGCCTGTCTCCCAGATTCCATGGGCATGAGCTGCACTGGGCCCCAGGGGGCCTGGACTGGCCGGTTGTCCCGCATAGGAAAGGAGGGCTGAGGTTCACCCGGCCAGGGAGGGAGAAGAAGATCCCCATGCAGGAGGGGCGATTCAGGGCCCCGACGTCTCTGCCCATCCCTCCCCCTGCGGTCACCACGGACCCTGCTGTGTAGGGCGTCCATCCTGACCAGCGGCCCGGATCCCGCCGCGGGGGCCAGAGAGACCTTCTGGAAAGGGGCAGGCACCTCCCACACTCTGCTCCCAGGGAGACGTGAGCAGAAGGTAGGGAGCAGGTCCCAGCCCAGGGCTGGGGAATAGCCAGGAATGATCTAGAAAGACAAAGCGTGTTGCCACCACTGCCCACACCCTGTCTTGATGTGGGTTTGCTTTCTCAGCTGTTTCTGTTGCCCTTCCCGGCATCAACGTGGGTGTGACCTGATGTCCCCTCACCCATCTCAGTGGATGCCCAGCATGGCCAGCACCTGAGGAGGCACTGCAAGAGAGCAGGTGACCAGCCTGGGGGACAGAACGGGCGGCCGGGCTCCTTGGCGTCTGGAAGGGAACGGGGAGAAATTACGTGCACATTTGAAACAGTCACCCTGAGCGTGGGGTGGGGCTGTGAGCTGCAGGGGAGGAGGGAGCATTCCCACCCCTCCCTCCAGGAGGCTCTGGGGTGTGGGCTGCAGGGAGGGTCTGTGTCTGTGTCTGTACCCATATCATCTCTCTCTCTCTCCATTTTTTTCTGTATCTGTTTTTTTCTCCCCATTATTTTGCCAAGTGGGCCCTAAATTATATGTTTATATATGTATATGTATGTATGTACTCACACACACATATATATTTCAGACGCACTTGAGATAATGCTTAGTGATAGCAAACTTTGTTCAGACATGGCGTTTGGCCCATTAACTGGGTTCTGTTTTTGTGTGGGGAGCTGCCACCTCACTGCCTGGTTTGAGTCTCTCTGGGCAGCTCAGAAGAGGCCAGGAAGTGGTTAGAGGAAAAGGGCGCATCGGAGGAAAGGGATTTTCTACACCAGAGCTGCCTCTTGGTCTGCAGACATGAGCTGCCTCCCAGCTCCTAGACTGTTCCGGGTAAGAATCAGACAATGCAGACACCAGCTGTCCTCCGGCTCCTCCATCTCTGGTTCTCTCTTCCTCCCCCCACCTCGTGCCCTTGAGCCCAGAACCTGCCATGGAAACAGGAGTGGGCTGACCCTGGGTCATCAGCCCAGCAAAGAGCAGAGGCAGGGGAACACAATCGCTGTCCCTAAAAGTGTGACGGGTTGGAAGCAGGCCAGGGCTCACGCCGTGTCTGGGAATGTCAAGAATTCTGCAAAGTATCCCCAAAGCTTACTCAGCTGCATGAGATCTCACCTGTGTGCTGCGAGGGCTGTGGGCCTGGGCCGCCCTGTAGCCTCACTTTCCTCATCCGTAAAACAGGGATGACAACAGTGAGTTGTGAGTTTTAAAGGAAGCGACGCCTAAAGGCCTCTAGCTCCGTGCTGAGGACAAGGTCAGCGTGCGAGGCATCGCTCTCTCAGCCCAGCTCTCTCCTCTGCTAAATGGGCACAGCAGCTGTGGGGGCCGAGATCACGTAACACGGCTCATCACTGAAACTGAAGGCTAATAGGTGCACCGTCTCTTCACGTCGTCATAGGGTGGGTCTCCCCACGCTGACAACTGCTGGAAATGAACAGCCGTCTGGAGGTGTGAGGTCTCTGCCGCCACAGCGTCCGGTAGGAGCTGCTGACCAGTGTTCTGGAGCCTGATAGAAGGGCAGTTATTTCGTTTTGCGCCCAGTGTTGGGGGCATAGTGTCGGGGGCAGTTGGGGCTGCAGGACGGTTACAGAGGGGGTGAGGTTGACCTGTGACCTCAGCTCCTCTCCCGACACTGACCCAGGAGGGCTTTTCTCCAGGTGCTGCCCTTGGCCTGGGCTCCCAGCCCGGCGTCCCGACCTGACCTTCCCACCGTCCCACCCATTCCCTGAATGCTGCTCTTCCCGTACTAACAGGACAAATAACTCATTTCTGGGCTTGAAATTTTCAGTCACATTCAGTGATGTCTTTAAGGCTGAAAATGTTACTTCTTTCAAAGGCAGCGGGCGGTCCTAGAGATCTAGCGCCTTCACTCAGTGGACCCCTTGGCAGGCTGTGGGAACCGCCTCCCCCCGGGAGCCTCCTCCGTGGCTCCCCAGGACGGGGGCCTGCTCTGTGCTCCTGGCTTCTGCTGAGCTGCAGAGAACAGGCTTCACACATCCAAGCAGAGCAGCCCGAAGAGCTCCAGCGGAGCCAGGGCGGCACCGAGAAATGCCTCAGATGGAAATGCTCCTTCTGCCACTTTCCGTGAAGTGAGAGAGACACAAAACTGCGGGTTTCTTTCCATTCTCACTGTTTCCCCCTCGGCATCTCCAGTCACACAGAGTGTGCGCTTGGAGCGTGCAGACACACTCCCACGTCTCTACAGAGAAACATAAAGGGTTGTCACTAGTTTCTGGAGGAAAATAAGTGGGTCTGGCGTCCCCTGGCCCCTGCAGCCTGCTGCCATCTATGCAAGCGGTGCCCCTCCCAGCACCTCAGCTCCCCAGCCCAGCCCTGCCTTGTGTTGCTGAGAAGGTTAACACTAGTATCAAAGAGTGGAGCTCTGCCTCGGTCTACCTGCCGCTGCTTAGAAACATCACAGAACTGTCCCCTCCCCTCCCACGGGCTCTTCCCCTAGCCAGTAACTTGCTTTGCTGATGGCGGACAGGGGGGGCCATGTACCTACCCGCGGGCCACCTTGACTCAGAGATCCCCAGGCACCCCGGAGGTGACCTGTCGGAGCCGAATGGATTTTTTTCTGCTACATCTGGGTCTCCCCAGGTCCCCAGCTCAGGGAACCGCCCATCAGTGCAGGGCTTAAGGGTCATGCCGGCATTCTGAAATCCAGTCTTCCCCCACCCAAGCCCTGCGTCTTCAGGAGTTTCCAAAAGCACCCACTCCTCTCCTGCGGCCCCTGTGCCACAGGCCCGCGCAGCCCCTCCTCACCTGTCCTTTTGCCTTTGTAATGATCTCCAGCCCCCCCACCCTCTTCTTCACAAGGAATGATCCATTCTTTACATGGAAGCCAGAAGGAGCTCTCAAAAGCACGCATTTCATTATGTCACGGCCCCCCTCCTCTCTCCCCTCTTCGCAGCATCCCCAGACCCTGGGCCTGTCTGGGACCCTTGCAGAGCCACCTCCCCCAACCACAAGTCCCTGCTGTCCTGGCCACTTCCTTGGACAGAACAGCTTTTGAACCTACGGCCCCTTCAGGTCCAGCCTTGTGTGTTTCCCGTGTCTGCGAGGCCCAGCTGGTGGGGGTGTGGTTCACCCAGGCCCCCTGGAGCTGACCTGTGGATGGAGGTGGGCATTGGGTTCTGCAAGCCCACTCTACTTGGCAATCCACCTAGGACGCCCAGCTTCTCCCACCGCCACTCTCTTTTCACGTCTCTGGAGCAGCCATTCATTCAGCCACACTTCCTGAGTCTAGAAACTTTGTCAAAGTTTGTGCTTGAGGTGAAGCCCAGACTCGTTCTGTCATTACATTTCCTTGAGAAAAAAGAAAAACAAACCCTTCCAGAAGCCTCGGGAGCAGACCTCAGCACCCGACTCCTCAACGTGATCGCGAGGGCCTCCCAGCGGCTCCCTCTGGACCCGTCCCACGTCCTGACAAGTGACATCGTAGGGAAGGTAAATGCACGTGCCCTCGCTTCCGATGGGCTGTTCCAGAGGCAGATCTCTGGGTGGATGGGAGGGAGCTGCCCTGGACCTGCTCATGCCTGCCAGCTTCTCAGGCCAGGGTGTCATGGGCCTGCCAGGTTTTTGCAGGTGTCAAAGTTTCATCTTCAATAAGCTTCAAGGCAGATCCGCACCAGGTTAAGGGAGAGTCAACAGAAGCCTGTCTTCACCTGGAGTTTCCACGCCTGATCCGCGGCCTGGAGCTCATCCTGGAAGCAGACGGCCTGCATGACACGGGGTCTGGGAGGGCTCTGGGCGGCGGTGCCCCAGGACGGTGGTGCCCTGTCGTGGAGCGTCTGGGGGTGAAGGCGAGGCAGCTCTTGTCACCTGTGGCGTCGCTCACACCGGGAAGCACACCGAGAAGCCAGGAAGTGAGCAGGAGGTGGCAGCTGGGGCTCCGGCCTGCCAGGGGCGCGGGGAGGGGAGCCCGCATCCTGGACAGCAGCGACTCCCGCCCTGCAGATCCGGAGGTCGGGCCTGCCATGTGGACGGGCCTCCTGTGTCTCCGCGCCAGGCTTTGCGGGGTGGCCCCAGGCTGCTGCCGGGGGTGAGTGGTGCCCGCCCGGCTGGGATGTGGGGAAATGGGGAAGCCAAGAGCCCTCAGCTCAGGTGACACTTCACTCGGCTGCTGGCCCGCTTTGCCCCGTCTTCGGCCTGCTCTCTTCCTCAGGAGCATTTGCTTGCTTCATGCCCTCTGCACTGGGGTCCCAGCCCGCTCACGCCGCCCTTTCTGAGGCACTCCTCAAGCTCTGGGCCAGTGCTCCACCCTCTCGTCTAACCCTGTGGAGGCCCTGCCTGTGTGTGGTGAGGGTCCCCGGCCAGGGGTGTTGCGCGGGTTGGGCACTGCACCAGGTTGCCTGGATACTGCTGCCACCAGCCTCGCTCAGCTCTGGGTCTGGCAGAGGCCGTGTCTGCCCAGGGCGGGAGGGCCTCCTTTATCATACGGTGCCCAGAGGCATCCTGTGGACAGCAAGTCTCCGAGCCACCCCCAAGATGCCCAGAGGGCCCAGTTCCCTGGTGAAGGGCTCGGTGTCCCCTGCCCCCCGGCATCTGCCCCTCTCTGCTGCTGTCCTGGTGGCCCTCATCGGCCGCATCCTTCCAGTCCAGCCCTGAGCACATTTTCTGCCTCCCGCTTGGGTTTCCTTCTCTTCCGCAGCTGTCTCCTCTCCGCCCCACGCAAGGGTTCCTCCAGCTGCTGTCTGGTGGGCCCATCTTGGTTGGGCTGCCACGGGGCCCTGCCTTCTGTGTGTGTGTGTGGACAGCCATGCCCGGGCAGCACGGCCCTGCCCCGCCACAGCCTTCCACCCCAGGGTCGCGTCCTTCTCTCTCCCAAAGGCCAGCCTGCCCCGCCCTTCCTTCCATTCCCGGGGGGTCCCTGAAGCAGTGCTTCTGCCCCATTGTCTGCTTTCTGGGGGCAACTGCAGCCTTCAGGTTAAGCCCCCCATCCCCAGACTGCCAGCCTGTGAAACGGTGACATTGTGCCGCGTGTATTTGGCTTGGTCCTGCTGGTGCCTGGGATGGACTCAGTGGGTTTGTGGTCATGATCCAGCACAGAAGGGCAGGCGCCTCGGGAGACTGGAGATGCCAGCGGCCAGCCTGGGGGCAGCCCCAGCCCGTTGCCTCTCCCCCTTTCCTGCGGCCTCCCTTGTCCCGTCAGCTCCCTTGGTGGTTTCGCTGCCCGGAGCTCCTCTGCCCTCACACTGTTCTTCAGCCAGAGGCCCCTCTTCTGCCCTTCTGGCAGATCTGCTGGGGCTGCTGGCTTGCAGGCTGCCCCCCACCCTCCTCTTTTCTTCTCCCCAGGAGAGTTGGAGCCTACGGGTTGGGGTCCCAGCCCCGCTGCTCAGGCTGTTCACTGTGCAGGCTTCAGAGGCTTAACCGGCGCTGTGCAGGGAGCCCGCCTGGAATCATGCTGGGAAGACAGAGCTAACACTTGAAGTGGACACTGTGCTCTTTCCTGGGCCATGGTTGGCCATCCCATCAGGCTCCATGTGTGCCTGGCCGGCCCTGCCGCTGCCGAGCCCTTTCTGCCCTGCTCCCTGTGCAGGAGTGGACGGGGCCTCTCCCTCACCCTTCCCATGTGCATTTTGTTGCTCTGCCCTGGCTACTAGGTCATTGCATCCACTTCCCAGGGCCACCACCTAACAAAATGCCACCTAGTGGGTGGCTCACGGTTCTGGGGGCTGGCAGTCCAAGGTCAAAGGGTCTGCAGGGCTGGTTTCTCTGAGGTTTCTCTCCTTGGCTGGCAGACGGCCACCTTCTTGCCATGTCCTCATGTGGCCTTTCCTCTGAGAATATGCATTCTTGGTCTCTGCGTGTCCAAATTTCCTCCTCTTAATAGGACACCAGTCAGGTTGAATCAGGGCCCACCCATGTGACCCGATTTAACTTTAATCACCTCTTAAATAGGCCCTTAAATGTCCAAATGCAGTTACATTTTGAAGTACTGAAAATTAGGATACAACATATGGGCTGTGTGAGAACGCAGCCCATGACACGTCCCACTGAGCGAGTTGCCCCCTGCCTGGACCTCAGTTTACCCATCAGCAGCGTGGGGATGATGACAATGGTGATCATGGCCATGACGGTGGCGGTGGCGGTGGCGGTGACACCCCTGTCTGCTGGCGCCGCTGGGAGGACTCAGTGAGTCAGCAGGTGTGAAGGGCGGTGGTAAATGCCATGTGACTCTGAGCTCATCATTCTTCTCATGATGAGTTTTAAAAACATATAATTACCAAAGGCCTTGTGAGCTGCTTTCGGTCTGTCGTCACTATACCTGAGAGTGAGTCACCAAGGAGCCTGTGAGTGGCTGACGCCGGAGACGCGACCGATGACAGCCTGACACGGCAGAGGAAAACGGGACGACCTAACACTGCACGCTCTGCAACCAAACTAGGGCGTGTGCCTGGAGAGCTTTAATCATTTCACAAGGGCCCAGCTATTTTCCTGGGTAATGGAGGCAGGGAACCTCGCACGGGACCCAGTCTGGGGACCGGACAGCATGATGGACAATTCACTGAGTGGAAGGAACATACCGGCTCCTTTTCAATGCATTTCTGCTCTTGCACTTTACTCCTGCGACCTTGGGCAACTACTTCACCTCTCTGAGCTTAACTTTCTTCATTAATGAAACTGAGATGATAATGGCCCCATATTAGTTTGCTGTGGCTGTTACCAAGCACCAACCAACCCACTGGCTTTAACCAACAGGAACGTATTCCCTTACCATCCTGGAGGCTGAAGGTCAGAGATCCAGGTGCCGGCAGGGCTGTGCTCACCCAGAAGGCACACTTCCCGCCTCTTCCAGCTCCTGGTGGCCCTGGGTTTTCTCGGGCTTGTGACAGCATCATGCCAAGTTCTTCCTCCGTGCTCATAAGGCCGTCTTCTCCTTGTGCGTCTCTGTCCTGGTGTCATAAGGCCCGCCCAGTGACCTCATCTTCCGCTGGTCACATGGGCAATGACTCTGTTTCCAAATAAGGTCACATTCACCGATCCTGGGGGTTGGAGCTTCAACACGTCTCTTTTTAGGGGGACACAGTCAAGGCTTAATGAGCTCCTACGTTCTGGAGCTGCTGGCAGATGCGTCGGCTTATGCAAAGGCCTAAGCATGCGGCTCACAGGACGTCCTCCACTTTCAGCCCTTGCTGTGTGTCTTCGTTACTATTATCGTTATCATTAATCATTATCATCTGCATTTTCAAGGAACGTCAATGGATGTAGCAAGTGAGGAAGTCTTTGGGAGGAGGAAAGGGAAATACTATTGAGGAGAAGGTTGTTTTGGCTTCTTACAGCCCATTCCTGCCTCTGCACACAGAGCCGCCCCTGTGCCCTTAGCTTCCCTTTCACAGATGTCCTGTGTGTCAGCTTAGCCAAAGCAGAGAACCTACACGCTGTCCTTGCATCGGCCCTGTTCACATGACAGAGCGACTGGACACCTGCCCTGTGAGTGGGCTGTTTGGGAGAGAAAAACAAATGATCACTTAGACAGTCTTTAGTCCAAGGAACACCTTCTCCTGAAGAAGCAGGTGTTGTCCACCCTCTGCAGGACAAGGAACCTGGGACGAGTGCTTGCTAGAGGTGGAAACATGTTCTGCGGGATCAGGAAGGGTCCCACCTGCCCAGCTCAGGGCTGGGTCCCACAAAGTATGCCAAAGAAATGTGTGGTATCCTTACGGAGAGTTTGACTCATTCATTTACTCAGTGTTTATAAGCCCCACTTGTGCCAGTCCTGGGGAAGCCAGGGACAAATAGGACAAGATCTTACAGGGTGACCAGCACCCAGGAGACAAGGCTGTCAGGGTGCACAAAGCCTCAGGCTGAGCTGGGCCCAGCAGGCTTCTGGAGGAGGCTGGACTTGGTACCCCTGGAAGGTGAGTAGAGAGGTGTAGAGAAAATAAAGTCCCTGTGGCCAGGATTCTCACCTGAACCTGGTCAGCTTGCTCACAGCACACGTGTGGGCAATACGTTATTACTGACTCTATACAAAGAGCTCCGCCAGGGCTCTGGGCTGCACGGCTGCAGGAGAGCAGAGGCTGGAGTGGCGGCAGCGCCTGGGACAGAGACTGAGACGGCTGCGGGGTGGAGAGGCCCAGGGGCAGAGACCGGCTTGCTGAATGCAGCCTCGCTCTGAGTAGACAAATTGACCTAGTGATTGACCTGCCACCATGGGAATAAAGCTGGGTATAAACCCTTTTGCCCCAAGAAAGTTCCCACTGTCATTTTTCAGTCTCACCGAATCAAGAGTGAACTTGCCCAGGGCTGAAACCCATTGACAAGACAAGAGGTAAGTAGGTAAGCAGGTAAGTAGAGAGGAAAATCAGGCTCTGGATGCTGCCCTTGAAGGGCCCTTGTGAGTTGTATGCACAGTTGGGTGACACTCTGTTCCAGCACTTTGGTTCTCAGGCCACACACACTGAGATCCTAAGGCAGGAAAGTCCCTATTTTACTTTAAAAGTCTCTGTCAAAAGTGGACAGTAAGAGTCAAAGCTTTGGTGGAAATGAGACTGATTAGGAAAATGCATTTGTGGCAGCCTTTCCTCCATTTATAGAAATCATTAAGGTCACAGACAGGATTTCACAGGATTTTAGTTGTGGGTCATATTTTTTCCTTAAACATTTCAGGTATAAATACATAGGATACCCTGTTTGGGGGTAATTAGTCAAGGTGCGCCTGGTCCCTAAGATGGGTTAAGTGTGAGAGCACGTTGCCTTGCCAGAGCTCCATCCACAGGCGAGAGGTGCTGCTCGTACACTGGCCCCTGTGAGCCTGGCCGGTGGCAGGGGCTTTGGAATCCAGCTGCACAAGGACTTTTCTACGCCTCTCAGTTCTGGAGCCGCCCATGACACCTGAGAGTAGTGTCTGTGTGACCTTGGCCACCAAGTGAGCTTAGAGAGTGTAGGAGGGCACGCATTGCAATAATCCATGCTCGCATGAAAAACAAATAAAACAGAACCTGAAGTTTCCAAGGTCTTAATAAAAGGCCATCTTTTAATTTCACAAGCAAAATGCAGCCCCTGAATGGCCAAGTCACACAAAGGGGATGACACTCTAAGAACCCTTCTCCCCAGTTCTGCTGAAAGGTGTGCAGGGAGGCTATGAAGCTCCCTGTACCCCGGAAAGCAGGGGAGCTGCGGGGGGTCAGGTGGCAGTATTATTCTCCATCTTTACTGGGATGTCAACTGTCCCACTCAGTTAAGGGATGCCTCAGCCCTGGCCCACCCCATCCCAAGTAAGCAGGCGGGGAAGAGGCTGGTGTTCATGGGCTGAACCTGGGTCTGTTCTATGGGCCTCTGAGAGTGATACATGCCGGTCCTGGAAGCCCATGCCCCATCCCTCTCCCCGGCCAGCAGCCCCACTTCATGCCAGCAGGTGGCAAATAGACTGGGGCACGCATTAGCTTCCCTTCGGGTTTCTCCAGAAACTTCTCCAGGCTTGGGAGATCGCTCCATTAAGTTAAGCCTCTTTAATCAGGCTCATTTTGCAGCCATTCATTTTAATCATGCAAAGGTCAGCTGTCACCACACAAATGTTAGACTTAATTTGTTTTCTTGATGCACATGATATCGGTAATAATTTGGCCCAATTTTTAGTCATTTGCCAGTGGGGAGCTGCAGTGCACTGGGTCGCCGACGGCAGAGGTGGGGACTGGTGGCTTCCCCAGGAAACTGCTGCAGGGTCGAGGGGCTGGATTCTGGACAGGGTGGCTGGTGACAGCGAGCCCCCAAGAGCCTGTGCCTTTTGGGCCCCAAGCTCTGTGGATCTGCAGCAGCAAGCTGGGTGTGGGGCCGGGAGTTGGGTTTGAGGCAAATCGTTTCTTCTTCCTGGGGCTCAGTCACCCCACATGTGCATGAGCCTTCAGCCGCCTCCGCACCCTCTCCTTGAGGTCGGGGCTTTGCACTCCGGGAGCTGTTCTTTTGACTTCTCGGAGTGCAAGCAGCTAAAGGAGGTAAATGGACCTCCTGGCCCTCCCTGGCCTCCTCTTCCTTGGGCCTCTCCTTCCTGCCCCTGTCTCTACTCACCTACTGGAAGTTTCCAAGCTGAATCCTGAAATGGAGGCTGTTGGGTCTCAGCAAGCTTCTCTACTTACCACAGCTTTCCTTGAGTGGGAAGGAGATCCCTGGGAGAGGCCCTGGGGGCAGGGCCAGGCACTGCATTGGAAACGGAGTTTATTCTGCATTCGTGTGGAATCGCACCGTGGACTCTTGGGCCCTTGGCCTCTACAGAGAAGGGAACCAGCAACACATGAACGGGGTGCTGCAGGGTTTTACCCACTGCCGGTGTGTCTTTCTATACCTCACCCACCTATAGCCTGCAGCCCCTTGAACTCAGCCCGCCCAGAGCTTAGCTTCTCTCCTCTCTGAACCCATTTGCTATGCTGCCCCCACGCCTGTTGCCAAGTCACCTGCCAGCCGTGGCTCGTGTGTGCCCTCTTCTCCATGTCCCCACTGGGTCCACCTCCAGCCCCTCCAAGTGCTTCCCAGCCCCTCTTCGCTCCTCCTGCCGCACTCCCTTTGCCACCTCCACCAGGAAGTCCAGGGAGTTCAGCAGGAAACAGCCTGGCTCAGATCTGCTCACTCACCTCATTTCTTCCATCCGCCTGCCCCTCCCCTGAACTCCCCCAACACCATGCTTCTCTCTGGTGGGCCTGGCTTCCTGGAGCTTCATTTCCACTTCGCTTATCAAGTTCCTACTCTTCTGTGAGGTTCAGCTCACATGTCATCACCTCCTGAAAGGCTTCCCTGATTGCTCCGGCGGGAGCATTGAATTCTGCTTCTTCTCCCTCCCACACAGCCCATAGGAAGTTGCTCATAATGACTTCAGAGCAGGGCCTTGGTGTCATCAAAGACACTGTGCGCCAAGGGGACACCTGAGCCCTCCCTGTGCCTCTGTCTCCCTCCCCTGGGCATCTGGCAGGATTCCTGGCAGGCACTTGGTGCCCGATGAATGTTCCAAGAAAAGCAAGGGAACATTGCAGTGCAAGTGTGCTCATGTTTTAGATTAAGAATTAAGAGGCGTGGGGTTGTGTGTGACACATGCAGTCCAAGAATGTGACTTAGTGGCACATGTCCTGCTAAGCTGACAGTGACAGCTCCCACGGTTCTACGGACGGGGGAGCACCTCCTGGTCCTCGGGGAACAGAACCAGGAGAATGGGAGTATGCAGGATGCCTCTCCTCGCTCCCCTCTGCCCAGCTGACAGCTGCACTAGGGCCTGTTCCAGGGGGAGCGCTTCCTCGAAACAAGCCACACTGAGAATGGCCGCAATGGGTCAGGGAAGTAGCCTGGCGTCCTGTCCTGGTGAGACTGGCTAGCTGTGTGTCCTGGGGCAAGTTACCTAGCCTCTCTGTGCTCTCCTTTCTGGAGATCACAATAGGCACTAGCACATCAAAGGCTCAGGTAAAGTGTGAATTGAAGAAACTTGTTTGGGGCACTCTGGGTTCTAGTAAGTTTCTTCACTGCAGGACTTCTCAGATCCTTTAATGTGCACATGTGTTGTGAATTTCCAAAGGGGGATGCTGCACATACTCTCATCACACGTAGTTTTTGTCTTGGGGCGTCTCAGTTTGGAAATATATGGTCATGACAATGACAACGAAAGCTGGTCTCCCGGGCTCCTCCTGCGTGTGGGGCGCTCGGCTAAGCCCTTCGGCAGACCGACAGGCTGGCCATGCTCTCTCGGGGCTAGTGCGTCACTCCCTCTCACCTGGATTCCTGGGGCCTCAGCCTCATGCTGACCTTGCTGCTGGCTGAGGCTCGGACCGCGTCTCTCCCCAAGGCCCGGCCGGAGCCCAGAGCCCTGAGAGCGGCAGCCTCGCTGGCACCCGTCACGCTGCGCACGCTCCTTGAACTAGATGTGGCCGAAACTCGGTCAGGGCTGCCTCCTCTCCCCACCTCCTCCCACCCGCCTTGGCTCCTTTCTTCTCTCATCTCAGGCGGATGATCTATATTCACGTCCTGGGAGAAAACAGAAATTTATCCTATCCCAGTTCTGGAGGCAGGAAGCCCAAATCCAGGGACCGGCCGGTAGGGCCATGCTCCCCAGACAGGCTCCCCGGGGCATCCTTCCTCGTCTCCTCTGGCTCCTGGTGGCGACGGTCAGTTGTTGGCTTGTGGATGCATCCCTCCAGCCTCTGCCCGTGGCCACGTGGACTCTGTGTGAGGCTGCTGTGGCTTTGCACAAGGCCATGACCTTATCTTGAGTACATCCACATGGGCCCTATTTCCAAATAAGATCGTAGGCACAGGTAAGGCAGAGTCAGTGACCCGATGGGGACGCAACCCAGTGCCCAGTGGGTGCCCTCTGCCTGGCAGCCTGGGAGTCTGGGCCTTCTCTCCACCTCGCCTGCATTTCCAGCCAACCCCACGTCCTCCAGGCCTCCTGCCTCCCTCTCTGCAGCTGCTCCCCTGACCTCCCTCCTTCACCATGTTATGCCCACGCTGTCCCCTGGCACTATTCAGGTGACAGCTATTTGGAGTCTCTGTGTTCCAGAGGCAGCAAGACTGAGGGGCCTCCTGAGCTCACCATTGTGCGGGTGAGGAGTGGACGCTGACCATCGGCACAGAACACAGCCCTGGGTGGGGGCCGTCCTGTGGGGACATGAGGCGGGGCACAGGGACGGTGGAGGGTGGGAGGGGCAGGGGGCTCTGCAAAGTCTTCTCGGAGAGCAGAGAGGCCTCCGGGCAGAGGGCACAGCAGGAGGAAAGGCCCTGAGCTGGGAACGGACAAAGCAGTTTTGTCCCGGGTGGCAGCAGGTGAAATGGGAGGTGGGGCCCTGGCAGAGTTCGGGGGCTGCTCTGTTGCACTGGGAAGGACTGAGGGCCTGGCAGCGCATGTTCCTTGTTTATCTTGGGGGAGAGCAGCCTAGCTGTGGTCTGGGAGGACCTGTGGGGAGGCAGTAGCGAGTGGGCGGAGCTCCAGGAGGCTCCCTGGCCGCCGCGTGTCCTGGAGTCAGTGTGGGTGAGAGGCAGCCATGTGGTGGTGAGGGTGGGGAACATAGGGTGTGGGGTAACCTGGGATTTGTCTATATCTGTAGCTGGCCCCTGGTTCTAATTGTGTGCTGGGCCCTGATCTGGGAGTCAGGCACTGTTCCCAGTGTACAGATGAGCAAACTGAGGCACGAAGATGGACACGTGTCTGCGTGAGCTGTGTGAGGCTGGAGACCACCCAGGCAGGCTGGCCTTCGAGTCACTGCTCGTTATGGGCCCTGAGGGGCTGGTGGGCGGACGGGGCAGAGGCTGCAGTGGGAATGGCTGGAGAACCCCCTGGGTAGGCAGTAGTGCCGGCGACAAAGGGAGTCCTCGCATGTGGCCATGTCACCACTCCGCAGACAGAGAGCTCTCTAGCGCCGCAGAGCCACCAGCATTCAGACGCCCCCAGCATGGGGCCCTCGGGCTGAGCCCCGCCTGTGCCCCTAGCGCCACCAGCTCCAGGGGCCTGTCACTGTCATTCTCTGAGGTCAACTCTCACCTCCTGGCTGTCCCCACTGGCCCCCTGCCTTCCTCTTTCTCCACCCTTCTGGCCAGCCGCTGGTGCTCTCCCGTCTCAACAGACACACCGCTTCCTCCAAGCAGCCTTCTCTGAACTTGAGTTGGGATCAGGGGCCGGGGACGCTTCTGGTTCTAGTCATCCTGACTGTACCCTCTAGTCTGTCTCCCCTGCCTGGCTGTACTTTGCAAGGACAGGATAGGGTCCCCCCTTCACCCTGAGCCCCCGTGGCCTGGGTGGAAGAGGCGTTTGTCAAGCTGCAGCACTTGGACCTCGGGACGCAGCGAGGAAGCCTGTCCTGGGCACCCCTGGCCCAGCGCGGCCACAGGAAGCCCTCAGTGAAAGGCAGCAGACACTGGTCCCTGCTCATCAGCTCGCGGCTGTGACTCTGAGTAGCGCTTCATCGGCCTGAGTCCTCACTGCCTTCCTTTCAAAGAGGAGCCTGAGACCTTCTGCCACAAAAATGAAATCAGGTGATTTGATTATATCCCTGGCACACGATGGGAATGCAACTATCACGGGCCGAACCTGCACCTTCCGGCCACTCTGCTGTTGCCTCTTCCAAGTGCTGAGCATGGAGGTGTCAGGGGATGGAGCTGAAGGTTTCCTGAGTCGGCCTCCTCCTCCCATGAGCCTGCTCTACGGAGCCCGCTGGCTCAACTCGCTCCAAGAGATTTCCCTTCCTTTGTTGGCAACAGAGCGGCCCTGCCCGGGCGCACGGCCAGCGTGAGGAGCATCTACCCAGGCGGGGCACTCCGACTGCAGGTCTCACCTGTGCCGAGTGGATCCCTCCAGGGCCATGGCTTTCCTGCGGTCGTTAACACAGACATCATTTCCGTCACTTTGGGTCCTTTTGGGAGTTGAATGGGTTTAGTATGTCTCTGTGCATGTGACAGAGCAGAGCCGGACAATGGTTAAGCAATGCTTTCAAAGTGTTAGGACTGAGGGGTTGTTAAAGAGTCACGGATGCCCTTAAGAAACTCCTTGTCCCTTTCAGGTGACTGTGGTCCTCGCCTCCTGGAGCACCTTCTGGTCTTCTGGAGTTCGTGGTCTCACACTGGATGAGTGATTAGCTCCAGGTGGTCCTCTGGTAGGACAGGAGAGCAGAAGAAAGCAAGATCAATAGAAGATGTCGCTGTGGAATGGAGTGGGTCTTGCTGGAGGTGGCAAACAATCCCAATCAAAGAATTCATCTTGCTGACAAACTGAGAGCAAGACTGATTGTGCACCACTCAGAAGTGAGTCAACCGGCCTTTTAATTCTTCCACTGGGTTCTCTGTGTGACACCAGCAGAATATAAATTAACTTCAATAGGAAGGTGTGGCTGATAAAAAGTCCTTTTTCCATGAGCCAGAATGACATGAAGATGGCTTTGATCTTTTCATTCACGGTGATGGAAACTCTTAAAGGGGGCATCCATCAGATGGCCGGTCGGTTGGGTGTGCTCTGCCTTTCCTGCCAGGTACTGCCAGCTTTGGCAGCTCTTGGCATGGCGGATAAAATCAATATCAAATATTTTTGTGCTGAGAAGGGTTTTTCACTTGCAGGGTAATGGACATGTAGATGAGTCTCCGAGTGTGAAATGTCAGATAATGGCTTGTTTTCTGGGCTGGGCTGGTGCCATCCATCTCTGTCTCCTCCAGAAGCTTGCTTGGTCCAGAGTGCGGCTGCAGATGTGGCTAGGAGGGCAGCTGGGGCTGAGCAGGGAAGCCTTGTACAGCTCTGGGGCTTTGGGGTGCCTGGTTGTGTTAGCTGCTCTGACATTCTGACAGGAAGCTCTCGTGAGTCACGGGGGATGGAATCTTTCAAAAATAACCCGTGCGTAGCTCCCATTTGCAAAGGGTCTTGACACTGCGAGTCCTTCATTAGTTGTGCTTTCCCGTTGGGGCCTTTGGGACGACCACTCTGCAGGCTGCAAATGATGGCTTTGAGTCACCGAAAGCAGGAGCAAAGTGTAGTAACTGATGAGGGTGTTAGAGCCAGAAGGGGTGTTGGTCAGCTTGTCCAAGACTGCCCTTCACAGATAATTGGCCCCAGCCCAGGGAAAGAACAGGGCTGGCCAAGTTCACACAGGAAGCAAATGCTGGAAATGGACCCCTGAACCCTTCCAGAGCATTGACATGGGGCCATGCCACACGGACTTAAGGGTCCACAGAGGATGACGGTCACTGTCAACACTAATTGTGGAGGCCACTGTCCCTTAAACTTGCCCCCCTTCCCCAATACCTTTCAGGACCAGCAACTAATTGGGATTTGGGGACTGCGTCACCTGAACCCAAGCCTTTGTGAGGTAACTGCGTATGCGTGTGAAGTGGTACTTTCTGGTTTTCATTTGAATTTTCACTAATGGCTAATGATGTTGAGTGGTTGTGATTACTGGCTATTCGTATGTCTTCCAGAAATATCTATTCAAAACATTTGCCCATTTTTTAAATTGGGATACTTATGTTTTATTGTTGAGTTGTAAGAGTTCTTTTCATATCTGAAGTCCCTTATCAGATATAGGATTTGCAGATATTTTCTTGCCTTCTGTGGGTTGCCTTTTGACTTTCTTGACAGTGTACTTTGAAGAAGAATTTAAAATTTGATGAAATCTAATTTACCTTTTTTCTCTTGTGCTTCTGGTGTTGTATCCAAAAATGCCTAATCCAAGTCATGAGATCTACTTCTGTGTCTTCTGATAGAATTGTAATTTTGGTTCTTATACTTAGGTCTTTGATCCATGCAAGTCAATTTTTATATATGGTGTGAGGTAGGGGTCCAGTTTTGCATGTGGGTATCTGGTTGTCCCAGCATCACTTAGTGACAAGACTCCCCTTTCTCACTGAATGGTCTTGGCACCCTTATTGAAATCAATTGACCATAAATGTAAGGGATATTTTTGGACTCTTAATTCTCTTCCTTTGATCCCTATGTCTTTTTTTTACACAATTTTTTCCCATATGTCTACCTTATGTCAGTACCACACTGTCTTGATTAATGTAATGTTGTATGTAGTAAGTTTAGAAATCAGAAATGTGCATCTTCCAACTTTTTTCTTTTTTTCAAGATCATCTTGGCCATTCTTGGTTCTCTTGCTTTTCCATGTGGATTTAAGGACCAGCTTGTCAATTTCTGCAAAAAATAAGAAATAAAAAAGTAGTTGGTATTTCGATAGGGATTTTACTGAACCTGGATCAATTTGGGGATCATTGCCTTCTTACTAACATTAACTTTTCTGCTCCATGAACATGGAGGATCTTTCCATTTAGTTAGCTCTTTAATTTCCTTTAATGGTGTTTTGAAGTTTTTTTTATTAAGGTATCAGTGATATACACTCTTATGAAGGTTTCACATGAAAAATATTGTGGTTACTGCATTCACCCATATTATCAATCCCCCCCATACCCATTGAGTCACTGCCCATCAGTGTAGTAAGTCACCACAGAGTCCTTACTTGACTTCTCTGTGCTACACTGTCTTCCCCGTGACCCCTCACACCGTGTGCACCAATCATAATGCCCCTCAGTCTCCTTCTCCCTCCCTCCCCACCTGCCCTCCCCCACCCTAACAGCTAGTCCCTTCTTGGAGTCTGTGGGTCTTCAGTTTTGCTTCATTGTTATACTCCACAAATGAGGGAAATCATTTGTTACTTTTCTTTCTCTGCCTGGCCTATTTCACTGAGCATAATACTCTCTAGTTCCATCCATGTTGTTGCGAATGGTAGGATTTGTTTCCTTCTTATGGCTGAATAATATTCCATTGTGTATATGTACCACCTCTTCTTTATCCATTCATCTACTGATGGACACTTAGGTTGCTTCCATATCTTGGCTATTGTAAATAGTGCTGCGATAAACATAGGGGTGCATATGTCTTTTTCAAACTGCGCTGTTGCGTTCTTAGGGTAAATTCCTAGGAGTGGGATTCCTGGGTCAAATGGTATTTCTATTTTGAGTTTTTTGAGGAACCTCCATACTGCTTTCCACAATGGTTGAACTAGCTTACATTCCCACCAGCAGTGTAGGAGGGTTCCCCTTTCTATGCATCCTTACCAGCATTTATTGTTCTTAGTCTTTTGGATGGTGGCCATCCTAACTGGTGTGAGGTGATATCTGATGGTGGTTTTAATTTGCATTTTCCTGATAATTAGCACTGAGGGGCATCTTTTTATGTGCCTGTTGGCCATCTGAATTTCTTCTTTGGAGAAGTATCTGTTCATATCCTCTGCCCATTTTTTAATCAGATTATTTGCTTTTTGAGTGTTGAGGCATGTGAGTTCTTTATATGTTTTGGATTTTAATCTGTTGTCAGATATGTCATTTATTATGTTAATATATTCTCCCATACTATAGGATGCCTTTTTGTTTTACTGATGGTGTCCTTTGCTGTACAGAGCTTTTTAGCTTGATGTAGTCTCATTTGTTCATTTTTATTTTGTTTCCTTGCTGGACCACATGTGTTCAGAAAAAAGTTGCTCATCTTTATATTCAAGAGATTATTGCCTATGTTTTCTTCTAAGAGTTTTATGGTTTCATGATTTATATTCAGGTCTTTGATCCATTTCAAGTTTACTTTTGTGTATGGGGATAGACAATAATCCAGTTTCATTCTCTTGCATGTAGCTGTCCACTTTTGCCAACACCAGCTGTTGAAGAGGTTGTCATTTCCCCATTGTATATCCATGGCTCCTTTATTGTATATTAATTGACCAAATATGCTTGCGTTTATATCTGGGCTCTCTATTCTGTTCCATTGATCTATGGGTCTATTCTTGTGCCAGTACCAAATTTCCTTGATTACTGTGGCTTTGTAGGAGAGCTTGAAGTTAGGGAGCATAATATCCCCAGCTGTATTCTTCCTTCTCAGACTTGCTTTGGCTATTCAGGGTCTTTTGTCATTCCATATGAATTTTAGAACTATTTGCTTTAGTTCATTGTGAAGAATGCCATTGGTATTTTGATAGGGATTGCATTGAATCTGTAGATTGCTTTAGGCAGGATGGCCATTTTGACAATATTAGTTCTTCCTATCCATGAACACGGGCTGTACTCCCATTTGTTGGTGTCCTCTTTAATTTCTCTTATGAGTGCCTTGTAGTTTTCAGGGTATACGTCTTTCACCTCCTTGGTTAGGTTTATTCCTAGGTATTTTATTCTTTTTGATGCAATTGTGAATGGAATTGTTTTCCTGATTTCTTTCTACTAGTTCATCTTTAGTACATAGGAATGCAACAGATTTCTGTGTATTGATTTTGTATCCTGCAACTTGTTGAATTCAGTTATTCTAATAGTTTTGGGGTGGATTCTTTAGGGTTTTTTTTTTTTTACAATTTATTTTATTTTAGTATCATTAACCTACAATTACATGAGCAATATTGTGATGATTAAACTACCCCCTTCATCAGGTCCCCCCCACCAACCCTATTACAGTCACTGTCCATCAGTGTAGTGAGATGAGAATCACTACTTGTCTTCTCTGAGCTGTACAGTCCCCCTCGTGCCCCCCCACCCTATGTCTGCCAATCGTAATGCCCCTTATACCCTCTTATCCCTCCCTTCCCACCCATCTCCCCAGTCCCTTTCCCTTTGGTAACT
>JAQQAC010002837.1:2435955-2466424 GCA_029783875.1 Phataginus tricuspis
CAGTCCGTTTAAGATATCCTGTAGTGGTGGTTTATGGGTGGCAAACTCTCTCAACTTTCTTTTGTCTTGAAATTGTTTAATCCCTCTGTCATATTTAAATGATAATCGTGCTGGACACAATATTCTTGGTTCGAGGCCCTTCTGTTTCATTACGTTAAATATATCATGCCATTCTCTTCTGGCCTGTAATGTTTCTGTTGAGAAGTCTGATGACAGTCTGATGGGTTTTCCTTTGTAGGTGATCTTTTTTCTCTCTCTAGCTGCCTTTAATACTCTGTTCTTGTCTTTGATCTTTGCCATCTTGATTATTATGTGTCTTGGTGTTGTCTTCTTTGGGTCCCTTGTGTTGGGAGATCTGTGGGCTTCCGTGGACTGTTAGACTATTTCCTTCCCCAGCGTGGGGAAGTTTTCGGCAATTATTTCTTCAAAGACACTTTCTATCCCTTTTTCTCTCTCTTCTTCCTCTGGTACTCCTATAATGCGAATATTGCTCCGTTTCGATTGGTCACACAGTTCTCTTAATATTCTTTCATTCTTAGAGATCCTTTTATCTCTCTCTGCCTCAGCTTCTTTGTATTCCTGGTCCCTGTCTGGTAATTCCTTGATCGTGTCTTGAACCTGATTCAATCTGCTGTTGAGCCCGTCGACGGCTTGTCTCATTTCTGCATTATCTTTTCTCACTTCCCTCACTTCCTCCCTCAGCTCTTGCACATTTTTCTGTAGATCTATCAGCATGGCTATGACTTTTATTCTGAATTCTTTTTCTGGAAGACTCTGTATGTCCATTCCTTCAGCTTCTTTTCTGGGGTGGTGTTTGTCTGAAGCTTTGTCTGTATCATATTCTTCTGTCTTCTCATGACTATAGAATTGGTTGTTGGTAGCAAGGAGAGATAAGAAAGGAGAGAAAAGAAAAAAAAAGAAATTTCTACTAATAATAAAAAAGTAAAAGGAGAGAGAAAGGAAAAGAAAAGAAAGAAAAAGAGAAGGCAGCAACACGTAAAAGAAAACAGCAACAACAACAACAAAAAAAACCCCCACCAAAACGCCCACCGGGGGTGGTTTCTATGTGAATGCTGTAGGTGGCGCTATTGCTCCACTATTCCAGAGCTGTGGCCACGTCGCTCCACACGGCCCTTTAAAGCTGTGGCCGGGTGAGAATGAATGGGAGGCTGTTGAAAGAGAGGGAAAGAAAAAAAGGCAAAGAAAGGGGAGAAAAAACAATAACAACAACAACAAAAAAAGCTACTGAGAGTGGGTTCCGCGCGAGTGCTGTAGGTGGCGCTGTTGCTCCACTATTCCAGCGCCACTCTATAGTTCTGGCTGAGTTGGGAACAATGGGAAGCTGTTGATCTCAGTGGGGGTCTCAATGGCGGGCACCCTTTCCCAGTCGCCAGCCAAGGGGTCCAAAGCTCCCTAGGACTCCCAGTGTGCTGGGCTCAGTTTGCGGGGCTAATCGGCCCCTCTACTGAGCTCCTGTCTCTTTAAGAAGGCTGAGGTAGAGCGCGCACTTTTCTTCCCTTTTTTCTCCTTTCTTTTTCCTTCCCTGAGCCTGCCGTGGGCAACTTGCACGTTCCGGGCTGGGACCCTGCGCCCTCTGTCTCTCCTATCTCCGCTACACCGCAGGCTGTGTGTCGGCGCTCCCAGCGCAGACTTCTGCTCCCTCCAGGCTCTGAATCCTCTCCTCCCGCCGGAGCGCTGGGGGAGAGGGACGCTCGGTCCGCTCGCGGCTCCGTACCTTACCTGCCTTGCCGGGACTCCCGCCGGAGTGCTGGGGTGGAGGGGCGCTCTGGTCTCGCTGGATCGCGTTTCTGTCCCGCCTCGCCGGGTGCCGAGTCCTCTGTCTGGAGTGTCTGGCCGCCGGAGCTCTGGGGGGGGCGTGCGCTCGGTCCCACCGAGTCGCCGCTCCGTATCCCGTCCGCCTCACCGGCTGCCAAGTTCTCTGTAGCTGTACGCTGTGCACTTTCCTGTGTATTCTGGTCTCTCTTTTAGGGATAGTTGTATTTGCTGTATTTTCGTGAATAAATATAATGTTGGGAGGAATTTTTCTGCTGGTCCGTTCACGACGCCATATTCCCAGATCTTTAGGGTTTTTTAATGTACAATATCATGTCATCTGCAAACAATGACAGTTTAAATTCTTCCTTACCAATCTGTATGCCTTTATTTCTTTATGTTGTTTGATTGCCGTGGCTAGGACCTCCAGTAATATGTTGAATAAAAGTGGGGAGAGTGGGCATCCTTGTCTTGTTTCTGATCTTAAAGGAAAAGCTTTCAGCTTCTTGCTGTTATGTATGGTGTTAGCTGAGGGTTTATCATATATGGCCTTTATTATGTTGAGGTACTTGCCCTCTATACCCATTTTGTTGAGAGTTTTTTTTATCATGAATGGATGTTGAATTTTGTTGAATGCTTTTTCAGCATCTATGGAGATGATCATGTGGTTTTTGTCCTTCTTTCTGTTGATGTGGTGGATGATGTTGATGGATTTTTTAATATTGTACCACCTTTGCATCCCTGGAATAAATCCTACTTGATCATGATGGATGATCTTTTTGATGTATTTTTGAATTCAGTTTGCTAAATTTTTTTTGAGTATTTTGCATCTATGTTCATCAGGGATATTGGTCTGTGGTGTCTTTTTTTTGTGTGTGTGTAGTGTCTTTGCCTGGTTTTGGTATTAGAGTGATGCTGGCCTCATAGAATGCATTTGGAAGTATTCCTTGCTCTTCCACTTTTTAGAAAACTTTAATGAGGATGGATATTAGGTCTTCACTAAATGTTTGATAAAATTCAGCAGTGAAGTCATCTGTTCAAGGGATTTTGTTCTTAGGTAATTTTTTTTATTACCAGTTCAATTTCATTGCTGGTAATTGGTCTGTTCAGATTTTCTGTTTTTTCCTGGGTCAGTCTTGGAAGGTTATATTTTTCTAGAAAGTTGTCCATTTCTTCTAGGTTATTCAATTTATTAGCATATAATTTTTCATAGTATTCTCTCATAATTATTTGTACTTCTGTGGTGTCTTTAGTGATTTTTCTCTTCTCATTTCTGATTCTGTTTATGTGAGTAGACTCTTTTTTTCTTGATAAGTCTGATTGGGGTCTATCTATTTTGTGTATTTTCTCAAAGAAACAACTCCTGCTTTCATTGACTCTTTCTGTTGTTTTACTCATCTCGATTTTATTTATTTATGCTATAATCTTTATTATGTCCCTCCTTCTACTGATTTTGGGCCTCATTTGTTCTTCTTTTTCTAGATTCATTAATTGTGAGTTTAGACTGCTCATATGGGATTGTTCTTCTTTCCTGAGGTAAGCCTGTATTGCAATATACTTCCCTCTTCGCACGGCCTTCACTGCATCCCACAGATTTTGCAGTGTTGAGTTATTGTTTTTATTCATCTCCATATATTGCTTGATTTCTGTTTTTATTTGGTCATTGATCCATCGATTATTTAGGAGCATGTTGTGAAGCCTCCATGTGTTTGTGGGCTTTTTTGTTTTCTTTGTGTAATTTATTTCTAGTTTCATACCTTTGTGGTCTGAGAAGCTGGTTGGTACTATTTCAATCTTTCTGAATTTATAGAGGCTCTTTTTGTGGCCTAGTATATGATCTACTCTTGACTATGTTCCATGTGCACCTGAGAAGAATGTGTATCCTGCTGCTTTTGGGTGGAATGTTCTGTAGATGCCTGTTAGGTCCATCTGTTCTAATATGTTGTCCAGTGCCTCTGTCTCCTTACTTATTTTCTGTGTGGTTGATCTGTCCTTTGGAGTGAATAGTGTGTTCAAGTCTCCTAAAATGAATGCATTGCATTCTAATTCCCGCTTTAATTCTTAGTATTTGTTTCACATATGTAAGTGCTCCTGTGTTGGGTGCATATATATTTATAATGGTTATATCCTCCTGTTGGACTGACCCCTTTATCGTTATGTAATGTCCTTCTTTGTCTCTTGTTACTTTCTTTGTTTTGAAGTCTGTTTTGTTTGATACAAGTAATGCAACTCTTGCTTTTTTCTCCCTATTAGTTGCATGAAATATCTTTTTCCATTCTTTCACTTTTAGTCTGTGTATGTCTTTGAGTTTGAAGTGAGTCTCTTGTAGGCAGCATATAGACAGGTCTTGTTTTTTTATCCATTCAGTGACTCTACGTCTTTTGATTGGTGCATTCAGACCGTTTACATTTAGGGCGATGATCGATAGATATGTACTTATTGCCATCGCAGGCTTTAGATTCGTGGTTACCAAACGTTGAAGGGTAACTTCTTTACTATATCACAGTTGAACTTAACTCACTTAGTACACTATTACAAACACAATCTAAAGGTTCTTTTATTCTTTTCCTCCTTTTCTTCCTCCTTCATTCTTTATATATTAGGTATCATATTCTGTACTCTCTGTCTATCCCTTGAATGACTTTATGGGTAGTTGCTTTGATTTTGCATTTGCTTAGTAATTAATTGGTCTACTTTCTTTACTGTGGTTTTATTTTCTCTGGTGACAGCTATTAGCCTTAGGAACACTTCCATCTATAGCAGTCTCTACAAAATACACTGTAGAGACAGTTTGTGGGAGGTAAATTCTTTCAAAATTTGCTTGTCTAGAAATTGTTTAATCCCTTCTTCAAATTTAAATGATTATCTTGCTGGGTAGAATATTTTTGGTTCAAAGCTCTTCTGTTTCATTGCATTAAATATATCATGCCACTCCCTTCTGACCTGTAAGGTTTTTGTTGAGAAGTCTGATAATAGCCTGATGGGTTTTCATTTGTATGTGACCTTTTTTCTCTCTCTGGCTGCTTTTAATACTCTGTCCTTATCCTTGATCTTTGACATTTTAATTATTATCTGTCTTGGTGTTGTCTTCCTTGGGTCCCTTGTGTTGGGATATCTGTGCATCTCCATGGCCTCAGAGACTATCTCCTTCCCCAGATTGGGGAATTTTTCAGCAATTACCTCCTCAAAGACACTTTTTATCCCTTTTCTCTCTCTTCTTATGGTATCCCTGTGATGCACATATTGTTCTGTTTGGATTGGTCACACAGTTCTCTCAATATTCTTTCTTTCCTATAGATCATTTTTTTTCTCTGTGCCTCAGCTTCTTTGTATTCTTGTTCTCTAATTTCCATTTCATTTGCCATCTCGTCTACTTGATTTGGTCTGCTTTTAAATCCCTCCATTGTGTGTTTCATTTTGGATATTGTATTTTTCAATATTTGTATTTCATTCTTGAATTCTTCCCTGAGGTCTTGAATATTTTTCTGTAGCTTCATGAGTATGTTTATGATTTTTGTTTTGAAATCTCTCTCAGGAAGATTGGTGAGTTCAGTTTCACTTGGCCCTCTTTCTTGTGTTTGTGGAATTTTGGTTTGAGCCAGGTTCCTTTGACATTTCATACTTGTAGGTGGTGCCCTCTAGTGCCCACAAGCTCTACTCTCGAGGTGCTCAGCCCCTGGCAAGATGGTGGGGGTTGCAGGTTGCAGGTGAGCAGTGCTGGTTCCTGCAGGGAGGAAAGAATTCTTTCTTGCTTCCCAGCTGCAGTGCCTGCCTCCACTGCAAGGGCTAATTGTCCAAGTGCACAGGGAGGAGCCTCTATGCTATGCAGTTGTATTTGCCATAGGCAGAGCCACCCTCTGGTGGCCTGGCACAATGGTGGGGGCAGCCAGTGTCCAAGCCTATGCCAGAAGGAATGGTAGGCTGAGTATCATTGTGGGGGGTGTGGGGGCTGTGTTTCCACCCAGAGGTATAGAGCACCTGAAGCTCCTGAAAGTTCCCAATGTGATGGACTGTGTGCACCAGGACAATTTTTTCCACTTTTCCTCTCTCCTGAGCAGCAAGCTCTGTGTGATCCCTGCCCCTTTAGCAGCCCTCTCGCTAGTAGGAAGTCTCTCAGAGTACCTGCCTTTCTTTTGTCCCAGAGCAGCCAGTTGTGGGTACTTGTTCTTCACAGGTGGCTAGAATCTCCATCTCTCCAAGTATTCTTCCTGTCTTAGCTTTCCAACGCCACTAATCTCCAGGGCACCATGTAATGTAGGTTCATGCTCCCAGAGCAGATCTCCAGGGCTGGATGTTCAGAAGTCCTAGGCCTCCACCCACTCCCTGCTCTGTTTCTCTTCCCCCTGCTGGTGAACTGGGGTGGGGGAAGGACTTGGGTCCCGCCAGATCACGGCTTTGGTACTTTACTCTTTTCCCTGAGGTCTGCTCTTTTCCCCAGGTGTAGGCAGTCTGCCGCAGCCTTCTTTCCTCTTTCTCTTTCAGGATTAGTTGTATTTGATATATTTTCATATTATATGAGGTTTTGGGAGGAGGTTTCTGTCTCACCTCTCATGCTGCATCTTTAATCACCCCCAGTGCTTTACATTTTTCACTTTGTAAGTCTTGTATTTTTTGTTAAATTTATTCCACGTATTTTATTCTTTTTGATGCTTTTGTAAATGGCATAGATTTTTAATACCACTTTTGGATTGTTCATTGCTAGAGATAGAGATACAATCGATTTTTGTACATTGGTTTTGTATCCTGCCACCTTGTTGAACTTATTCATTAGTTTTTACAGTTTAGTGTGTGTGTGTGTGTGTGTGTGTGTGTGTGTGTGTGAGTTTTCCAATTTGGAAAGCCTTTTATTATTTTTCTTGCCTAATTTAAATGATTAGAAACCAGTATAATGTTAAATAGAAGTAGTGAGAGCAGACATCCTTGTTTTGTTTATACTTTTATTTAAAAGTACTTACTATTTACTTTGGGTTGGTTGAAGGCCCAACACTGAAGTTAATGTCAATGGTAAGGTCTTGTCCAGTAGGATGGTATCCCTGCAGGACATTTACTGGTTAATTGTCCCTAAGCAATTAGCTTATTCCAGTTTTTTTCCCCCAATGCCCTGTTCCTCCAATTCCTACTGGACCAGTTTATGATCCTCTGGTTCTCTCACTCACGAGTATTTCTTTAAACATATTTATCCCTGCTGTATGGGAGTGCTGTTCTTCACCTTTTAATACTATGCTTTGACACATGGACAATTGCACATGGCAGGTTTTTGCAAACCCAGTGGTATTGAGGCCATTGCCTGTGCCCACATCCCATTGGCTGGAACTCAATCACCTGACCTTATGGTAATGCAAAAGAGTCTGAGAAATGTGATCTTAACAGAGTGCCCATGTTTGTTGCCCGGCATCAGTCCCTGGAACACTGCAAGACCCTCTACTCAGAAGTTTGGGACGTGATTCTGGAGTGGAAGACTCACCAGTGCCATCACCTCTACCTCTTCACAAGATCTCCACTTTCCAAATTTTCCAGAATAAAACGCATGTTCCCTCTCCTCCCACTCAGTCTCTTGGATTCTTGTATTTGAAGGTTAGGCTCTTTGGTGTGTGGCAGTAGGAGCTCTAGGCTGAGGCTGGTTGGCATGGCTCTGGGCACCTCCTGAGTTGAAATGGCGCATCCTCACCCTTACCCTAATCCTTAACCCTCATGTGTAACCCTAAATCTAATCCTTATCCTAACACCATCCTCATGAGGAGACCTTTCCTTGAATGATATGGGTTGGGGGGAAGGGTCCGTAGTTCCTGCCCAGCCCACAGCTTAAAGTAATGCACACAAGTAAAGTGACATGTGTTTACCACCCCTGGGTGCTGGATGCAGGCAGAAGCTGTGGTTTGAGCAGCCAAGGGCTGAAGAGATGAAGTGACGTATGCTCATTAGCTGCTGATAGCTCTTGGCTATGTTTTCAGGATGGCAAAGCTGCACTTTATTCATTGTTTTATGCCAGACTGTAAAGAAACCATGTCCTTCTGACTTGGAAAGCTTCATGTCTCATCATAACTAGTCCTGACTATCCTGGACAAGCAAACTAACAAACAAAGGAAAAAGAAGAGAGAAAGAGGAAAATAGCTGTGAAGCTCTTGTCTTGCTGTCAGCCATTGCAGAGAAAGTAGTTGGCAAACGATCTTGAGTTTCACTTAAATACTTGCAGGAAGTACAATCTTTTGCTGGAGTCAAGAGACCCACATTTTTCCTACTTGTAATTCCTCCATTAAACAACTTCAAATGTCACTCGGGCACCAGAACTGCTGTTGAGGCGAAGTTCTTAGAGCAGGCGAGTGCTCTGGTTTGGTGCTGGTGCATCAGAGGAAAAGCTCTGCTCTGGAGGTTTCCAAAAGGGGTTTCTGGGGACCTTGCCACTTCACTCTCACTGGGCCAAGGGGCTCAAGCCTTTCCTTCTTCTGCATCCCTTCCAAGTGTGGATCTCAGCATCAGATACAAGTGGCATAAAATAATACTTCCAGGCCCAGGGACTGTGATAAGGGAGTTAAGGAGAAACATAATCCTTCAAGACTTCTCAGGAAAGGGCCTCAAAGTCCCAGAGTCACCGAGAAGACAATCCCTCTGGGGGAAACATGCCCTGATGGTTTCCTATGAGGGCACCTCCCCGAGGAGGCCATGTGGGGCCAGAGTCACTCTTGATGGATTTAGATAGGTTTGCTTCTCTTCACTGTGTTGCCAGGTGCCTTGGCTGGGAGGGCATAGCAGACTGGGTGGGTGCTGGCACAGTGACGGGGGCTCTTGAGTTACTGCCATCTGCTGTCACCTTCTGTGTTAGCATCAGCTGGGGCTGCCTCTCTGTGCCGCAGCAGCAGGAACCTCCTGCAAGCACCTGGAGTGTCTGGGCCGTGTTCGCTGTGATGACAACACCCACCACTCTTGTTTCTCACGACCTCCCTCTCTCCCCCAGTTGGTGCCCTTGTTCAGCTGCAGAAATGTATTTGCCTTTAGCTGTAAGAGCCGACACCTTCTCTCTGTCCTTGAGGCTGTCCATGGCCACACTTGTCGGTGAATCATGGTCGTCATTACTCACTGCATCTTGGGTGTATTCTCCTAATCAGTGGGTTTATATGAAACTGCAGAGGAGTCTTGGTCTAATGTTCCAAAGAAATCTCTGGGACAGTAGAGATATCAGGAATCATTTGTCATAATGGGGGACTAACAACTTCCTGGAGAAATTTCACATAAGAACTAAAGCAGGAACACCACCAGGCCTGAGCTCTTTCTCCCTTTGTCTATTGCTTCTTTTCCCTTCCATTAACTTTTGGTGACCCAGGGGAGGCCAAGAGAAACAGAAGACAGTGAAGAAGGAGGTGGTCCAGATAGCAGGTGCTGCTAGGACAGTACCATGAAGCCAATCCCTGCACAGGAAGTCTGTGAGTCCCTTATTCTACCTGTCAACTATGTATGGGATGTCTGCTATGCTCTAGGCACCGTTCCAGGCCCTGGAGACTCATCATGTGACAAGAATCCTTGCTTATGTGAAGTTCAATCTCTATTAGAGAAGACAGACAATAAACCAGCTAAATTAAACATATAATTTACTGGTGATAAGTGCTAAGGATAAAAATAGAGCAGAGAAGGGGTATAGAATGTGTGGATGCAATTTTAGAGAAGGTGCTACCTAAGAAGTGGTTCTGGAATAAAGATGGATGGAGTGTGCTGTGTGGATACCTGGGAGAGGGGTGTCTGGGCACTGGGGGCATAAGGGCAGTGTCCACAGGGAATGATGGAGAGGCCAGAATGACCAGAAGGGACGATGGTCACAGGAGGAACAGGAGTAGCAGTCAGGGAGGGCATGAGGCCGGGTGATAGGACCATCCGTATCGGTCCTGAGTGTGATGGGATGGGACCATTGGAGGGTGGACAGAGTGACATGGTGGGACTTGCATTTTGAGGCTCTTCCTGGCTGCTCTGTTGCATGGCAACTATAGAGGGCAGAGGGGCAGAGGAGACCCAGGAGGAGGCCGTGCAGCAATCCAGGGAGTGGGGAGGAGGCTTGGGTCTTGGGGCAATGGAGGGATCCTGGGCATATTTTGAAAGTAGAGCCCAAGGAAATGGCTGGTGGGTTATATGTGGGTGGGTGTCGGAAGAAGGTGGGAATCCAGGACCCCTCCAGGGCTCTGGGTCCAGCGCTGAGAAGAACAGTGGTGCCATTTCCAGGGATTATAAAGACCATAGGTTGAGCCCTTTGTGATGCACTGGAGATCTGAGGTGCTCCTGAGAAATCTCAGGTGGAGATGGCATGGTCAGGAGTGCAGAGGTGCGGGTGGAGATGGTGGCGGGGGCCAGCAGATTAAAGGTATAGCGGTGGGCGGGACCACTAGTAACAACAGCTGACATGTTCAAACTGTGTATGGGCAACGTGTGATTTGTGTGCGTTTATCCACTCATTTAACCCTTCCAGCCATACTGTGTCAGGTATTCTCCTTGGTCCCCATTTTTACGCTGGGGAAACGGAGGCATAAGGAGGCTACATTCCTGGAGTCCTTAAGGATGGTTGCTGTTGATGTGGGGCTTTCAGTCCAGATGGGGGCATCGTGAGCATGAGGAGGGGCTGGGAAGGCTCCCAGCCTCAGCCGGAGGAGAGTGAGTCCCACAGCTGCAAGGGGGTGGGTGCAGAGGCCTCCCCGCGTGAGCTTCCCAGTGAAGGCGCAGGCCAGGCTGCGGGCAGTCTGTGGGAAACCCCTTCCACTCATCGTGTACAGCATTTCCCCCACCTTACGAGTGCCTGGTTCAGGTGATTTTCCTGTTCTGCGATGCTTTGCTTGGGAGTGGTGTGTGATGAGTGTGTGCATGTATGCTCTTGTGCATGCATGTGAGTGTTTGAGCGAGTGTGTTTTCCAGGGACAAGCACATGGAGATAGGCTCTGTGGGTAGGTCGCTACAGCATCTGATGAGGGTTGAGGTCAGCCGTGCCCCCATGTCTGCCTACACAACGGGAACGACCAGGCACCAGACCCAGGTGAAGCTTGGCCTCAGAATTTGGAGGATGCCAGCCCGCTTGGGTCACTGAAGGAAGAGCATCTGGATTCATCTCTGAAGGGGGCCAGGTTTGCCTCACTAACACGGCAGCCCTGGAAAACCCCCTGATGTATGGGTGTTTGCAGAGTAAAGGAATGAGTGGTAGCTGAATTGCCCCTTGGGGCGTATTTTCGGGAGCTGGTTTTCCTTGTTGGTG
Source organism: Phataginus tricuspis (assembly GCA_029783875.1). Taxonomy (NCBI): domain Eukaryota; kingdom Metazoa; phylum Chordata; class Mammalia; order Pholidota; family Manidae; genus Phataginus; species Phataginus tricuspis. The sequence continues at coordinate 2,446,952 of JAQQAC010002837.1, forward strand.
CTCACACAGCCCACCCCTGCTTAGGGGACTGTGTTTCATCTCCAGATGGGGCACAGGCCCCAGCCAGTGACAAACGGTGGCTGTGGGCAGCATGGCAGAGCTGTGTGTCTGTATTAGCAATCACTGCTGTGCAACAGGTTGCCACAAATTTATTGGCTTAAAGTGACACCTGCTTATTATCTCACAGTTTCTTTGGGCCAGGAGACGGGGCTCGGTGTGATTGGGTCCCCTGCTCAGGGTCTCAGAAAGACCTCAGTACGGCTTGGCCGGGCTTCCTTCTCCTTCTCACTGGAGTGTCAGCTGGGAAGAATCCATATAGCACCTCTCTCCCTCAGGCTGTGGACAGAGTGGCTCGGGACCACTGGGAAGGAAATGAATGAGATGATATGGTACAGCCTGGAGGGGCCGGTGCCTTAGAGCCACTGCTGAAGGCTTATCTGGGTCATGGCGCATGAGACCTGGAGGCAGAGCCCATGGGGACTGCCCTGTGTGGGAGGAGGCAGGTTAGCTCAGGTGCACACCCGGGACCCCAACGCAACCTCAGGGGTGGCAGGGCAAACTTGTGACCAGCCAGTTTGTGTGATGGTGCAAGTCTTCACCGGCTGACATGTCCCTTCTGCAGCTGGTGGCAGGGGCCAGGGTTGGGCACAGAGTGTGTCCCAGGCTCTGGTGCCACTTGCCTCACTGGTACATCTCCTCACTCAGGTGTCATCCCTGAATCCTGGTGCCAAGTCCCTTCACTCAGAAGAAAAGTTTCTGCTTCCCAGAGGTTTGCACATTTCTCCAGAGGCCCATGGAAGAACAGCACAGATAAATGATGTTGCCCTGGTGACGAGGGGCGGGTCCTGAGGACATGGCGGGGAGGGAGACTGAGAGCCGACACGCCCTCTGACCACCCACATTGTACCAGGAACCAGGGACTGTTGGCATCCGGGCTGAACAGGGAGTTCTGGTTACCACTGTTCACCCGTTGGTGAGGGGGGGGTCTCTGCCCCAAACAGTGTGAGGCAGTTGAACCCACAACGCCTAGCACTGGGCGGGCGTCAGTCACGGCTTGTGGGTCACATGGGCTCACAGCCTGGGAGAGGAGGGCCCGCAACGGTGACACCAGGAGTGCCTCCAGACATTGCCAGACGTCCCCTGCAGAGGTGGGCCAAACTGCCCCCAGTGAGAACCCTGGTCTGAGTTTGCCAGGTTCTGAAGTCGGCATCACATATCGCCCCTGTTGGTGGGGTGACACCCAGGAGCCCTCTGCTTCCTGCAGGATGAGTGAACCCTTCCTACGCTGGCTCCCAGAGGCGACCTTCTCAGCCTGGAGAAGACCTTCCCAGTGTCACCCCACGACCCACACCTCTTGGGCCTGCCCAGAGTACTGAACACACAATTGCTCTTTGGGTTTCAGAGCCCTGTTTGTGTCAGCCCTTCTCCTCTGAGGTCCTGGAGACCTTCATGGGGGCTTGGCTGGCCCCCAACTCCATGGCAAGCCCTCCCCACCTTGAATTCCTAGCGCTGACTGTCCCTGTAGCTGTCCCAATGAGACGCCACACATTCCTTAAGATGGAGCCTTTCAATGCCCTGTGGGCCCCTGGGGTCCTCAGAGGCCTCTTTACAGGATTGACATACACTCCACGAATGTTCTTGGAGCCCACTGGGTGTCAAGCCTTGCATTAGATGCTGGAATTGCAGAGCATTATAGCTGACCATCCATGGGACTGTCCTCCCAAGGGATGGGCCATGAGGTGCTGGGACTCAGGGCTGGGGCACATTTATCTATGTCTGCAGGGCCATCGCAGTTGCTCAGTAAACACCAGCTGAATGAGTGGATGGTCCATCTTCTGAACACAGGGCCGTGCGTCCTGGACTTGTCAGTCCTTCCTGCCTGGACACCATATGGCACTTCCTTTTATTTTCTGTGGTGTTTTTGAACACTTTTTATTGTAGGTAATTATGCACAGGACTTTCACCAGCTGAGCTGAAAACTCTACAAAGAGAGGGACATGGTCCTGCCCATCTTCACACCCAACCACGTATGGCCCACAGCCAGCCCGGCAGTCCATGTGGCTGCAGATGGCTGCATGTCACGCTGTCCAGCTGGCTGGATGTGTTCTGTGCCTTGTCCGGATTTCTGCCTGACCTCTCTGGAGGGGGCAGTTTTCCTTCAGCCTCCCGCAGCCTCCTAATTGCCTGCGAGCAGCCCTGCTGTGCACTCTTATAAACACGGCTGACCATGGATAAGGCATCTGAGCTACAAATCTTCTATTGATTATTCTCCGTTATGGCAGTGCAGGGCTTTCCTTCTTTTCTACCGTGCTTAAAAGAATAGTTGCCAGAAACTAAAGGAAGATGTGTTTTTCTTCCTCTAAATCAGTGTTGATGCTTCATATAAAACCAGAGTGGGAAAAAGTGACCCTGCGTACATTTTGATTTATTAATTTAAGCCACCGCTGAGGGACACATGCATTTTAGCCCTTAGGAGTTGACTGTCTCTAAAACTTATCTGCAAGGAGTTTCTGGGGAAAATTTTTCAATAAGTGGTCTGCAGAACAAGACCCCTTCAATTTTCTCCAATTATACATGGAAAGTACCTTTTGCTCACGCTTTAGTTCTCTTCTTTGCCTTGGGTTTTTAAAGGGCTGGGTTTAAATCAAAGCCTGAAAAAGACAGAAGAAAAACTTGTGATCTGTTTGCTGAGGGTGACTTTCAACAAATTAGAAAGAAAGGAAATTAATGCCACAATAGTGGATTATTAATTCTTCCACATTAACAACTATGTTTTTATATTTGTGTGTTGCAGGGGTGTTTGAACCATTCCCAGGGCTGTTTGTTTACTTCTGGCTGTGGTTGGAGTCTGGGTGATGCAGATCTTAGAAAAAACATGAAGCCAGCTCCTAGCCCAGCGCTGTTACCATCAGAAGGGCTAAGGATGGCCAGCAAGCACCCAGAGGCAAAATTTAAGAAGGTGCTGGCTCTCAGGTGGAGCAAGTAGGGCCCTGCCTCCAGCTGCCCCTTTTCCTGACCTGACATGGTCTGACTGACTGACAGCTGGCCCAATCTGCCAAACATTTCCCGGCCAGGAATGACTTCCTGGGGCGTTTGATTGACTTGTTAATCCAAGCCAGCCGCTGACTTGGTTTTGTACAGCCAGATGAGGGTGGGTGGGTGGGTGGCGGTGGGGAGGTATGCAGATTACCTGGAATGGGAGAAGAGGAAGGACTTGGTCTTGGTGGGCTGTGTTGCGTTGGGATGAGGTTTGAAGCCATCCTCTACCTGTGTTACGGGATGAACTGTGTCCTGCCCAAGTTCATATGTTGAAGTCCTGTCCCCTAGAAGCTCAGAGGGGACCCCTCAGAGGGGTCACTGCAGATGTAATTGTTGGGGGAGCATTGTGTATTTTCCTCAGTCCTTGCCCCATTGCAACAAGGAATTATAGGGCAGAGACACAGTAGTGAAGTAGAGTAAAAGTTTTATTTAAGGTTACTTAGAGAAAAAGTGCAGGTGAACTCAGAAAGATAGGAGCACCCTGAAAGGTTGAAAAGAGAGAGTTTAAAGTTAAAAGGTTATGCACTTAGAGAGTGAGGGCAACCTCAGAGAGACAGCACCCTGAAAGGTTGGGGGTTCCCCCTTTTAAGAATTCTTCAGGAATGTGACTTAGGGCTGGGGGTGCAGGCTTGTTAAGTGGTCTCTGAATATTTAGAATTAACACAAGGAACTTTATGTTCTGATTTCTCCCTGGGATACTGACGTCTTGGTCTGGGAGCAGATCAAACAAGACCACTTGCCCAGCCCCCACAGTGGGCTGAGTTATTGTCTGTTTGCTAAAGAGAGGAATCTTCTTAACTTCTTGGGTATTAAAATGCAATCTTAATTTTAAGATGGAACCTATCATGCCTTTTACTATGTTGTTCACGGCTGGGCCTGCTGCTAAATTAGTTGCCTAGGTTGCAAACTACTTGATTAGGGCCAAAGGAGAAAAAACACAATATAGGTAAAGTTAAAAAATAAGCTGGGCCTGAGTGATTAACACAATAAAGATATGGTCTCTGCTGAGGTGCCCTCCTTTATCTGGGGAATATTCAAACATTCCAGGCCAAGTTGCTCCTGGCTTTTTGAGCTTTCACTGATTAACCCCGTCTTTTCAGTGGGCTCTCCTGGCCTTATTCTCTTTCCACCCTGCTCATATCTATTTTGTTGCCTAACATTATCAGTTAAGATGAGGTCGCACTGGAGTAGCGTGACCCTGATCCAAATTGGTTTCCTTACGAACAGGGGACATTTGGACGTAGGCATTCACAGGGAGAGTGTCAGGGGAAGAAACCAGGAGCCAGGGGCAGGCCTGGAGCAGCCTTCCCGGGAGGTTTCAGAGGGGGCACAGCCCTGCCCATGGCTTGGTCTCCACCTCTGGCCTCCAGAACCACGAGATCATAAATGTCTCTGGTTTAAGCCACTCTGTCTGTGGTGCTTTGATACAGCAGCCCCAGCGAACAAACACAGAGGCACCTCGGAGCATGCACCAGGTAGCTCCTAATAGATGGTCTCTTTTTAATGGGCTGTTCATGTCCAGGTTCATTTACTCTCCTCTGATTGTACCTATCGAGCATCTTTGGAGGTGTTGAGATCAAGCCCATTCCTTTAGGAGAAGTAATTCCAGCAGTGTGGATCTGCTGTTTGGGTGCAATGAGGGGTGTGTGGGGGGGTGTTCCAGGCAGAACACACAGCACCTTGGTCCCCCTGAATCCATCTAAGTCTGAGGTCACATGTCATAACTGGTCAGGTATTCTTCAGAGAGAAAGGAGCTTAAATTTTACTGCCATTTGCTGGATTTTTTCCTCCATGATTGTTTGGAAATGCAAAAGCCAAGGCAAAGTATGGCACAGAGGGGGCTGTATCCTTGTGCCAATTACGAGCTAGTGTGTTTACAGAGAGCCTGCGTTAGGGAGAATTCTCTGAACCCGTCGTTGGTGTGCAGTGTTCAGAAAGCATAATGAGAACATTCAGCAGTGAAAATATCGTCCATTTGCATATTTCTGGGGATGTGATAATGTAATTCAGGAAACCTAGTCGCTGATGACTGCCATTTAAAGTTCATGCCTCCTTTTGTTGCTCTGGGTACTTTATTTATTTATTATTTTGGGGGGGTTCAATTTTTAAATATATTTTTGTATTTTTTTAAATTAAGGTATTATTGATATACACTCTTATGAAGGTTTCACATGGAAAAACAATGTGGTTACTATATTTACCAATATTATCAAGTCCACACCCATACCCCTTTGCAGTCACTGCCCATCAGTGTAGTAAGATGCCACAGAGTCACTGTTTGCCTTCTCTGTGCTACACTGTTTTCCCCGTGATTCCCCACACCATGTGTACTAAACATAATGCCCCTCAATCCCCTTCTCCCACCCTCCCCACCTGCCCTCCCACATCCCTCCCCTTTGGTAACCACTAGTTCCTTCTTGGAGTCTCTGAGTCTGCTTCTATTTTGTTCCTTCAGTTTTGCTTCATTGTTATACTCCACAAATGAGGGAAATCATTTGGCACTTGTTTTTCTCTGCCTGGTACCCTCCAGCTCCATCCATGTTGTTGCAAGTGGTAGGATTTGTTTGTTTCTTATAGCTGAATAGTATTCCCTTGTGTATATGTACCAGACCTTCTTTATCCATTAATCTACTGATGGACATTTAGGTTGCTTCCATATCTTGGCTACTGTAAAAAGTGGTGCAGTGAACATAGGGGTGCAATTGTCTTTTTGAATCTGAGAAATTGAATTCTTTGGGTAAATTCCAAGGATTGGGATTCCAGGGTCAAATAGTATTTCTATTTTGAGTTTTTTGAGAAACCTCCATATTGGTTTCCACAGTGGTTGAACTAGCTTACATTACCACCAGCAGTGTAGGAGGGTTCCCCTTTCTCCACATCCTCACCAGCATTTGTTGTTCTTAGTCTTTTAGATGCTGGCCATCCTTATTGATGTGAGGTGATATCTCATTTTGGTTTTAATTTGCATTTCCCTGATGATTAGTGATGTGGAGCATCTTTTCATGTGTCTGTTGGCCATCTGAATTTCTTCTTTGGAGAACTGTCTCCTCATATCCTCCGCCCATTTTTAAACCAGGTTATTTGCTTTTTGGGTGTGAGGCATGTAAGTTCTTTATATATTTTGGATGTTGACCCCTTGTCAGATATGTCATTTACAAATATATTCTCCCATACTGCAGGATGCCTTTTTGTTCTGTTGATGGTGTCCTTTGCTATACAGAAAGTTTAGTTTAATGTAGTCCCATGAGTTCATTTTTGCTTTTGTTTCCCTTGCTCAAGGAGATGGATTCAGGAAGAAGTTGCTCATGCTTATATGCAGGAGATTTTTGCCTATGTTGTCTTCTAAGAGTTTTGTGGTTTCATAACTTACATTCAGGTCTTTGATCCATTTCGAGTTTACTTTTGTGTATGGGGTTAAACAATAATCCAATTTCATTCTCTTACATGTAGCTGTCCAGTTTTGCCAACACCAGCTGTTGAAGAGGCTGTCATTTCCCCATTGTATGTCCATGGCTCCTTTATCATATATTAATTGACCATATATGGTTGGGTTTATATCAGGGCTCTCTAGTCTGTTCCATTGGTCTATGGGTCTCTTCTTATACCAGTACCAAATTGTCTTGAGTACTGTGGCTTTGTAGTAGAGCTTGAAGTTGGGGAGTGTAATCCCCCCTGCTTTATTCTTCCTTCTCAGGATTGCTTTGACTATTTGGGGTCTTTTTTAGTTCCATATGAATTTTAGAATGATTTTTCTCTAGTTCATTGAAGAATGCTGTTGGTAATTTGATCAGAATTGCATTGAATCTGTAGATTGCTTTAGGCAGGATGGCCATTTTGACAATATTAATTCTTCTTATCCATGAACATGGAATGTGTTTCCATTTATTGGTTTCTTCTTTAATTTCTCTCATGAGTGTCTGGTAGTTTTCAGAGTATAGGTCTTTCACTTCCTTGGTTAGGTTTATTCCTAGGTATTTTATTCTTTTTGATGCAATTTTGAATGGAATTGTTTTCCTGATTTCTCTCTCTGCTAGTTCATTGTTAGTGTATAGGAATGCCACAGATTTCTGTGTATTAATTTTGGATCCTGCAACTTTGCTGAATTCAGATATTCTAGTAGTTTTGGAGTGAATTCTTTAGGGTTTTTTATGTACAATATCATGTCATCTGTAAACAATGACTGTTTAACTTCTTCCTTGCCAATCTGGATGCCTTTTATTTCTTTGTGCTGTCTGATTGCCGTGGCTAGGACCTCCAGTACTATGTTGTATAGAAGTTGGGAGAGTGGGCATCCTTGTCTTGTTCCCAATCTTAAAGGAAAAGCTTTCAGCTTCTCACTGTTAAGTATAATGCTGGCTGTGGGTTTGTCATGTATGACCTTTATTATGTTGAGGTACTTGCCCTCTATACCCATTTTGTTGAGAGTTTTTATCATGAATGGTTGTTGAATTTTGTCAAATGCTTTTTCAGCATCTATGAAAATGATCATGTGGTTTTTGTCATTCTGTTTGTTGATGTGGTGGATGATGTTATTGGCTTTTCGAATGTTGTACCATCCTTGAATCCCTGGAATAAATTCTACTTGACCATGTTGGTTGATATTTTTGATGTATTTTTGAATTAGGTTTGCTAATATTTGGTTGAGTATTTTTGCATCTACGTTCATCAGGGATATTGGTCTGTAATTTTCTTTTTCTGTGGTGTCTTTGCCTGGTTTTGGTATTAGAGTGATGCTGGCTTCATAGAATGAGTTTGGAAGTATTCTTTCTTCTTCTAGTCTTTGGAAAACTTTAAGAGGAATAGGTATTAGGTCTTCACTAAGTGTTTGATAAAATTCAGCGGTGAAGCCATCTGGTTCAGGCATTTTGTTCTTAGGTAGGTTTTTGATTACCAGTTCAATTTCGTTGCTGGTAATTGGTCTGTTCAGATTTTCTGTTTATTTCTGGGTCAGCCTTGGAAGGTTGTATTTTTCTAGAAAGTTTTCTGTTTCTTCTAGGTTATCCAGTTTGTTAGCATATAATTTTTCATAGTATTCTCTAATAATTCTTTGTATTTCTGTGGTGTCCGTAGTGTTTTTCATTTCTCATTTCTGATTCTGTTTATGTGAGTAGACTCTCTTTTTTTCTTGATAAGTCTGGTTAGGGGTTTATCTATGTTGTTTATTTCCTCGAAGAACCAGCTCCTACTTTCATTGATTCTTTCTATTGTTTTATTCTTCTCGATTTTATTTATTTCTGCTCTAATCTTTATTATGTCCCTCCTTCTACTTACTTTGGGCCTCATTTGTTCTTCTTTTTCTAGTTTCATTAATTGTGAGTTTAGACCGCTCATATGGGATTGCTCTTCTTTCCTGAGGGAGGCCTGTATTGCAATATACTTTCCTCTTAACACGGTCTTCGCTGCATCCCACAGATTTTGCAGTGTTGAATTATTGTTGTCATTTGTCTCCATATATTGCTTGATCTCTGTTTTTATATGGTCATTGATCCATTGGTTATTTAGGAGCATGTTGTGAAGCCTCCATGTTTTTGTGGGATTATTCACTTTCTTTGCATAATTTATTTCTAGTTTCATACCTTTGTGGTGTGAGAAACTGGTTGGTACAATTTCAAACTTTTTGAATTTACCAAGGCTCTTTTTGTGGCCTAGTAGATGATCTATTCTTGAAAATGTTCTGAATACACTTTAGAAGAATGTGCATTCTGCTGCTTTTGGGTGTAGAGTTCTGTAGATGTCTGTTAGGTCCATCTGTTCTATTTGTTGTTCAGTGCCTCTGTGTCTTTACTTATTTTCTGACTGGTTGATCTGTCCTTCAGAGTGAGCGGAGTGTTGAAGTCTCCTAGAATGAGTACATTGCATTCTATTTCTCTTTTTAATTCTGTTAGTATTTGTTTCACAGATAGGAGGTGCTCCTGTGTTGGGTGCATAGATATTTTTAATGGTTATACTTGTTGGATTGACCCTTTTATCATTATGTAATGTCCTTCTTTGTCTCTTGTGGCTTTCTTTGTTTTGAAGTCTATTTTGTCTGATACAAGTACTGCAATTCCTGCTTTTTTCTCCCTATTAGTTGCATGAAATATCTTTTTCCATTCCTTCACTTTTAGTCGGTGTATGTCTTTGGGTTTAAAGTGAGTCTCTTTTAGGCAGCATATAGATAGGCCTTGTTTTTTTATCCATTCAGTGACTCTATGTCTTTTGATTGTTGCATTCGGTCCATTTACATTTAGGGTGATTATTGATAGGTATATACTTATTGGCATTGCAGGCTTTAGATTTGTTGTTACCAAAGGTTCAAGGTTAACTTCCTTACTAACTTCCTTACTAACTTAACTCACTTAATATGCTATTACAAACACAATCTAAAGGATTTTTTTCTTTTTTCTTTCTCCTCCATTCTTTATATATTAGGTATCATATTCTCTACTCTTTGTCTATCCCTTGATTGACTTTGGAGATAGTTATTTTAATTTTTGCATTTGCTTAGTAATTAGCTATTCTACTTTCTTTACTGTGGTTTTATTACCTCTGGTGACAGCTATTAAACCTAAGGAACACTTCCATCTATAGCAGTCCCTCCAAAGTACACTGTAGAGATGGTTTGTGGGAGGTAAAGTCTTTCAGCTTTTGCTTAACTGAAAATTGTTTAATCCCTCCTTCAAATTTAAATAATAATCTTGCCAGATAAAGTAATCTTGGTTCAAGGCCCTTCTGCTTCATTGCATTAAATACATCATGCCACTCCCTTCTGGCCTGTAAGGTTTCTGCTGAGAAGTCTGATGATAGCCTGATGGGCTTTCCTTTGTATGTGACCTTATTTCTCTCTCTGGCTGCTTTTAATAGTCTGTCCTTATCCTTGATCTTTGCCATTTTAATTACTATATGTCTTGGTGTTGTCTTCCTTGGGTCCCTTGTGTTGGGAGATCTGTGCATCTCCATGGCCTGAGAGACTATCTCCTTCCCCAGATTGGGGAAGTTTTCAGCAATTACCTCCTCAAAGACACTTTCTATCCCTTTTTCTCTCTCTTCTTCTTCTGGTACCCCTATAATAAAAATATTGTTCCGTTTGGATTGATCACACAGTTCTCTCAATATTCTTTCATTCTTAGAGATTCTTTGTTCTCTCTGTGCCTCAGCTTCTTTGTATTCCTCTTCTCTAGTTTCTATTTCATTTATCATCTCCTCCACCATATCCAATCTGCTTTTAATACCCTCCATTGTGCTCTTCTATGATTGGATCTTCAACTGGAATTCATTCCTGAGTTCTTGAATATCTTTCCGTACCTCCATGAGCTTGTTAATGATATTTCTTTTGAACTCGCTTTCAGGAAGAGTCATGAGGTCGATGTCATTTAAATCTTTCTCATGAGTGGTATTAATAATTTTACTCTGGACCAGGTTCCTTCGTTGTTTCATATTTGCATATTGCGCCCTCTAGTGTCCAGAACTCTACTCCCTGGAGCTGCTCAGCCCCTGAAGCAATGTCGGGAGTTGCAGGGGAGTGGTATTGGCGCCAGGGGAAGGAAAGAGCTGTTTCCTGCTTCCTGGCTGCTATGCCTGTTTCCACTGCCTGAACTAGTGGGCCGAGCACACAGGTATAAGCCTCTATGCTTTGTGTTTGTAGTTGCTGTAGGCAGATCTTCCCTCTGGCTGTCCTAACACCAGGGTAGGGTTTGCTGGCTTGCCTGCCAGGTGGGGCTGGCTGGGAGAAAGGCACAGTAGGCTGCATATCACAGAGGGGGTCCTTGGAGCTGTGTAGCCAGCCAGGGAGCTGGAGCACCTGAAGATCATCTACGGAGGAAGATTTCTTTTTCCTCCTTAAATAAGGGAGTCTGTATGGCAAAGCTCCCAACCTGCTGGGCAGAGTGCACCCAGACAATTTTGTCTACCTGTCCTCTCTCCTGAGCAGTAAGCTCTGTGCAGTCCTTGCCCCTTTAGCAGCCCTCTAGCTAAGAGCTTCCTTGTTAGGAAGTCTCTCAGAGAGCCTGCCTTTCTTTTGTCCCAGAGCAGACGGATATGGATCCCTGCTTTCCACAAGAGGCTGGAATCTCAGTCTTTCCAGGAATTCTGCCTGTCTTAGCTTTCCAACCCTGTAATCATGAGAGTATCATGCAAGCACCATGAATTGTAGGTTTGTGCTCCCAGAGAAGATCTCCAGAGTTAGGTATTCAGCAGTCCCAGGCCTCCACTCCTTCCCTGCTTGGTTTCTCTTCCTCCTGCCAGTGAGCTGGGGTGGGGGAAGGGCTTGAGTCCCACTGGGCCACAGCTTTGGTACGTTACCCTGTTCTGTGAGGGCTGCTCTTGTCTCCAGGTGTATGCAGTCTGGCACATTCCTCTTTCCTGTTGCTCTTTCAGGATTAGTTGCATTAATTATATTTTCATATTATATGCGGTTTTAGGAGGAAGCCTGTGTCTCACCTGTCATGCTGCCATCTTTAATCCCTTCTCACTCTGGGTACTTTAGATAGAAAATGGTGAGTACGCGCTGTTGGGGGGATCGTTGATGGAATTGTGGGCCACAGAAATCCGTTTGTTCTGGTCAGCTGCCCTGACGGAGCTGGGAGGTGTTGGGCAGACTCTCTCTACCACTGCTCCAGACCATTATGCTGCTGTGAGGGCTTGGCAGCTCAGCGCCGGCCCCATTGCACCTGCATGTGCACCTGGAGATGTGTTTCTCTGGGTCTCGGTAGAGCACACCTGATGTGCACATCTGAAGATGCCACACAGTGGACAGGGCCTCTGGATGTCTTTCAAGTGTCCTGCATTCTCTTTCAATGTTGGTCTTGTGGATAGTCTGAAAAATGAGCAGAGAGACAGATGACTGGGAGTAGCGATGCCCCGGATGTGACAAGAACAACCAGACCCTAGGTTCTCACCTCTGGGATAATTCCATCCATGCTTGGTGTGTGGTTCACCTAATGCACTGACACACCAGTGAAACAATGCTGTTTTACTAATGAGGGCAGCAAGGAGCCCAAGGCTCAGAAAATCCACATTTTGGAAAATTGTGATAATCAGGAGTCAGAAATGACAGGAAAGCTCTGCTTTCCCTGAGCATGCTGCGCGGCCTGCGTGTGTTGAGCCCCTTACCCGTGCTTCACGCTGGCACGTCCTCAGGCTAGTGTGTGCATAGGTTCTGGGATGGGTGTCGTGCAGCCGAGGACATGGGCACTCACACTGCAGTAAAGTGTCCAGGGCCAGACTCCTGGAAAGGAACAGATCATCGGCATCTGCCTCTGGGTCTGTCTGCGTCCGAACCTTAACAGAGTTTGTATTCACCTCCTGGGGCTGCCCTGACAAATTACCACAAGCTAGAGGCTTAAAACAACACAGATTGATTCTCTTACGGCCCAGGAGGCCAGAAGTCTGAGATTAAGGTGTCAGCAGGGCTGAGCTCCCTCTGAAGGCCACAGGGAAGAACCTCATTGCCACTCCAGCCTCTGGTCTGATTTGCTGGCATCCCAGGGGCTCCCTGTCTGCAACTGCATCTCCCCCAGCTCTGCTTCTGTCAGTACACGGTTGTTTTTCCCTGTGTGTCTCTGAGTCCAAATTTCCCTCTTTATCAGGATACCAGCCATTGAATTTATGGGCCACCCTAATCCAGGATGACCTCATCTTAACCAGATTATATCCTCAAGACCTTATATCCAAATAAGGTCCCATTCACAGGAACGATGAGTTGGGACATCAATATACCTTTCAGGGGGACAAAATTTAATCCACCATGCTGCTTATTGCCTCCACCATGCTTTCCTGAGAGGGAAGCTTATTCCGGGAAACACTGGCTGCATTGGAATGAAAATTGGCACCGTGCTTAGCAGTGGGCTCCTGATTTCTTCTGCTCCCCACATGGAACATCTCTGCTTGCATTGCTATGACCAGGATGGGCCCACTGGGGCACTCACATGCACCTGTGGGTGTCAGAGGTGAGCAATGCAGGTGTGGGCTGTCACCTGTATTTTAAGGGACACATTGTAGCAACAGGGTCCCCTGTGGGGAGATGCGGCTCCTGCCCCACTATCGGGTCTCCCCTTAGATGCGCCCTGGGCTCAGCCCTCCTCTCTGCACTGACGTGGTCCTGAGGCAGTGCCCGTCTCCAAGAACATGCTCCTGAGCAGCCCTTACAGGACTCCAGGCCAGGTGGCTCCCTTGTGCACCTGCCCTGTCACCTGCTCCCACCTTCCCCACCTCTGCGTCCGTCTCCACCCAGTCCACATTCACACTGCCCCAAGCTGAGCAGCTCCCCTAGACTCAGCAAGGTGGCAGCTGTGCCCTGCATGGTCTCCACGATGCTGTGGTGCTCAAGGTTTTGAGCAAGTGTAGAACTGGGCTGCTTGGGATGGGGCGTGGGGAAGGGGAATGGAGTGGCTTCCCTGTGGGAGGATTCTGGGCAGTGGGGTCCTGCCTCCGCATCCACCACGCCCTAGCTCGGGATGGGGAGTCTTCAGCCTGGCCTTGATTTCCTTATTTGGGGAAGTGGTCCTTGAGCCTGGTCTGACTTTTCAGGGTTGCTGAGGAAACACAGGGTGTGATAGCAGAATCCCAGGTGACCCTATATCCTAGGCAATCCGGACCCTGATGGTGGTCAGAATGCCCCTAAGAGCTTTGAAACGTCCTGATGCCCTGGCCACATGCAGGCCTGTGAGATCCCAGTCTGCCAGCAGCCCTGTTTGACAGAATCCAGGGTCGAGCATCATGGAGCAAACCCACAGCCCAGGCCGCTCAGGAGGCTGTTCAGTAGCTGTAACCAGCAAGGGGGTTTTGTCTGCAGAAGACCTGGGACGGGGCAGCAGGGGTAGAGCTGGGGCAGAGGGGACAAACAGGAGGATAGACCCGGTCCCAAGGAACCTGCAGGAAGCTGCATGGGGGCCCCTCAAAAGATTTGTCCACCTCCTAACTTCAGGAACCCGTGAGTGTGACCTTATTTGGAAAAAAGGTCTTTGAGATGTAATTAGGTTGAGATGAGATCACTGGATCATCTGGGTGGGGCTGAAATCCATGACAAGTGCTAAGTGCTACGGGTTGACCTGGTGAACTGGTCCCCAAACGCCAGCCCTAATGCCAGCACGCCGCACTGTGGTCTTATTTGGAGATCAGGTCTTGACAGGGGTGATCAACTTAGAATGGGGTGGTTCCTATTCCAATATGACCAGTGTCCTTACAAAAAGGGGAAATATGGCCAGAGAGACAGACATGCACAGGGCAGGTGGTGTGAAGACGTGGGGTACAGTGGCCACACGACTGGAGGGATGTGTCCGTGGGCCAAGGCGTGCCGGCAAACTGCAGGAGCAGGAAGAGTCAGGAATGACCCTTTGGGGCAGCACGGCCCTGCCCTGATGTCTGAGCCCTGAGCTGCAGGCTGCTGCGGGAGAGCCCGCTTGTGTGGTGAGCCCCGCCGTCTGCGGCAGCCCAGATGCTGACACAGTGCCTGTCCTCTGGATGGAGGTGGATGGCGGCTGTGAAGTTAACAATTGGAGCTCAGGTGGCCCTGCGGCCCACAGGACCCTGAATTCTACAGCACGTCTTGGACTCTTCCTGGTTTCAGTTCCTGTAAGGTGGGGGTGCGCGTGGGACCCTGTGTCAGTTCTGGGGGTCAGATGTCCGAAGTGAGGGTGTGGCAGGGCTGGGTCCTCCCAGAGGCTCTGGGGAGCAGCCACCCCGCCTCTCCCAGCTCCCCGGCTGCCTCTAATTCCGGCTGCTCCTTGTCTGTACCTGCGGCACCCTCTGCATCATCGTCACATGGCCACTGTCGCCCTGTGTGCCTCTGTCCCTTCTTCCTAGGACACCAGTCACACGGGAGTAGGGCCCACCCAGTGACCTCATCCTGTCGTGGCCCTATCTGCACTTCAGGCCTCCTTCACAGGCGCCAGGGTTGGGATGTGAACATATCTTTTTGAGGACACAGTTCTGCCTGCAGCAGAACCCCTCAGGGTGTGAGGTTTCAGGGAATCACGCAGGCGAAAACACAGCATGAGGTGGGTCAGCAAGCAGAGCAGCCCAGCGCATCTCACCACTCTCAGCTCCTTCCTGGACACTCCGGCCTGGGTGCCCTGTCTGGGGGCATCTCTATGTGCCCCTGTCTTCACATGGCCTTATAAGGACACCAGTCCTACTGGCTTAGGGCCATCCTACTCCAGTGTGACCCAGAGATATAATGAGTCATAAGAAATTCACATTTGGTTATTCATATGACCAAATATGTATTTCCCAGGTGGATTTGGTCTTCATCCACAGTTGCTGAAAACACTGCAGAGTCTAAAGGTGAAATGGGTGTCTTGTCATGTTAATGAGACTTCCTGACAGCTGGAGGCAGAGCGGAAGGGGTGGGGGTGGGGGAAGGGGGCACAGGTCCCACCCAAGGGCAGGGCTGGAGGCTGAATCAGCCAGCGGCCAGTGGTTTAGTCAGTCAGGGCCATGGAATGAAGCCCTCACAGAGCCCCCTGAGCACAGCTTGTTCCTCCCCGGGAACCCGCCTCTCTGGGGAGAGGGGTTCTATGCCTGGGGAACCAGGATGCCTCCACGTGCCTCCAGCCAGGATAGAAGCTCCTGTATTTGGAATCTCACTCCTGTGTCTCTCTTCGTCAGGCTGTTGCATCCTTTACGGCATCCTTTGTTAAACTGGTAAAGGTAAACGTTGAGTGTTTTCCTAAGTTCTGTGAGCCGTTCTAGCAGATTAATCGACCCTAAGGGGGACTTTGTGGGAACCTCCAATCTGCAGCTGGCAGGTCAGAGGCACAGGGAACAGTCTGGGGCTTGCGACCAGTGTCTGGAGTGGGGGGGTGGAGGGCAGTCTTGTAGGATGGAGCCCTTAACCTGGGAATCTGGCGCTGTCTCCGCGCAGCTCGCAACAGAACCGAGTTGCATTCTCGGACACCCTGCTGATGTTTGAGAACTGCTTGGTGGTGTGCATAGGAAGACCCACCCCCCCCCCCCACATACTTACACACATTGGAATATTGGAATTGGGTCTGGGAACCTGAAAGAAGGTATGATACTATTACTGCAGTATAATGCTATTGTTGATGTATATGTAAGAAAAGACACCCACAGACCCCATCTTAACTAATCATACCTGCTATGACCCCATTATCACAGGAGGTCACATTCTGAGGCTCTGGCGTTAAGGCTTCCACGTGCCAGTTTGGGGGGACAACAGTCTGTACAGTCACCTTGGGCAAGTCACCTGTCCTTGCTGGGCCCTCATTTCCTCCCGTGTAAACGGAGACAGTGGCAGGACTGACCTCAGGGTCGTCGTGAGGAAGAGAGGAGGAAACTGATGCACATCTTAGAGGGTCGGCCATTATCAGCCATCCCGGATGTGGGGTCCCAGCCCCTCAGAATCAAGGGCAGGGAGGTGGGGCTGTGCAGGTTAGATCTTGAGCTTAGAGGAGACCTTGAATCTGTCTGCGAGAAGGGCGAAGCGGCCCCGTGGATGGGGGCCGGACTCGGCCCACATGCTGCTCAGTGGAGTAGCTTATCCATTAAGTGCCTTGGCTGGACAGAACCTGGGGAATTGTGCTAATTGTTTAGATACATGTAATTTTCTTGTTTTCTGGTGGATTACCTTTCAATACCTGGATTCAGTGGAGGAAGATAAAGGATGCCGGCTCTGGAGTGGTTCAAAGGCTGGGAATCCTGCCTCTGAACCTCATACTGAGTCACAAATCTAACGATCCTAAAAACTGCCCCGAGGGGTGCGGCTGGGCGTCCTCCAAGGAGAGCCCGCGGCTCGCTGCCGTCCTTGTCCGTGCTGCGTTTGACCATCTCAGAGATGAACTGGGTCTGGCCAGCCTTCAGACTTCACCCAGAACAGGATGCGAGAAGGTGCCTTTGTGGAGAGCGCCCAAGGAATGCATGGATTTGTTTATTCTGCCGATAACAGGACAAGGAGACGTGTGTTTTCCTCAGGGTATCAAATGTGCTAGCAAACGACACTACCGTTTCCTTTTGTCTCCATCACAGCTGGAAAAGAGCTTTGGTTTTATTTCCAAATCCGGAAGAAATCATTCAGCATGTTCGATTGTGCGATGTGACAGTGAGGCCATTGGGGCCGAGCCCCTTAGGCCTTTGTGTCATTCAGCAAAATCTGTTTCCCCTCTATTTCCACCCCTGTGGGGGTGACTTCATGTCCCGGCCTTTTGTGCTGAGTGGGGCTGAGCGGTTAATGGCTGGCTCCCGAATGTCCAGCCCTGCCTTCCTGCTGTGGGGATCAGGGGAGTGTCTGTGGGTGTGGACACTTCCACCTGGTGCCGAACCAGCCGGGAGTGGCGGGGCAGCGACCTGGAGGGAGAAATGAAGCTGTGTTAAGTCATCGATGTTTGGGTCATTCTTGCAGATATCAGCCTATCGGGGTAGATGCACTAGTTTTATGTGTTTCCCAGAAAAGGCAGATAAGCAAAGAGACCCAGAACCCACAGTCTAGTTCTGATCTCCCGGGGTGAGGGTTGCCACCTGGCCTGTGCTGGGTCCCATCCTGATCCTGGAAACTGAGTATGTGACCTCCCATGGCAAAAGGGACTTGGCAGATGGGATAAAGGTCAAGATCTGGAGCTGAGGGGACGAGCCTGGATCCCGGTGGGCAGAGTGTCATCACAGGGGTGCTTATAAGGGGGGTGGAGGGTCAGAGGCAGAGAGCCTGGCACAAGAGCAGAGGCTGGAGTGACACATTTTAAAGTTGGTGGACGGCCATGAGCCCAGGAATGCAGGCGGCTCCAGAGAAGCTCAGGGAGATGAATCTGTCCTGCAGACTCCAGAAGGAACGTGCCCTGTGGACACTTTAGTTTTATCCCTGTAAGACCCATTTCAGACTTTGACCTTTCGGCGTGGTCAGATAATACACTTGTGTTGTTTTAAGCCAGTCTGTTGGCAGTTACTCGTTACAGCAGCACGAGAGGTGGGTACACCTCCGAGAGTGGAGACCCAGTGGATCCTGCAGGTGTCTTATCGGAAGGATGGGATAGTAACACCGAGGTGAAACCTCTCCATTTATTCAAATATTAGTGCCCTCAGTTTCCTGGTGGGTGAAGCTGTCCCCCCACAGAGTGGGCGGTTATTTCCCGCAGACTATGGGGCCCGTGGAGGGCTCTATTATGTGGCTATGTATTAAACATGCTATTATGTATGTCTTGTACACAGATGTGTACATTTGCTTTGGTTGGGCAGAGGGACTGCATTTGGTGGCTTATTTTATTTGGAATTAATCCAACAGTAGCTATTACCGGGGCACCTGGTGTCTGTCCAAGGATGCTTTGGAATTAGAATTTGAGCTCTTTCCTGTCTTAGTGAACACTCGTGAAAGGCCCCCAGGAGCAGAGGCCTCAGTTTAGCAAGGACTACCAGCTCGGAAAACACACCAGAGAGTGTCTTTAATTTCATTCCTGCCTCCTGATCTCCACTTTCACGGCCGTGACCTTTCTGTGTCCCTGGCCCCCGTGAGCGCAAACATCAGCCAGGAGATGTGCAGAAATGGCCTTCGGGGTGGAAGTTGAGGAATGAAGACAGCGACGTGGAACCAGGCCTCCCAGTCGGGGCCCCTGCCTGGCACTGGGCGGCCGCCGTGTCCTGTAGGACTTCCAAGGCTGACAGACATCCTCTGCCCTGAATTTGGGCTTTCCTCCCTTACTCAGCTAATGTGACGATGTGAGCGTAAGTGACAAGGGCAGAGTTTGCGAACAGATTCACAGACAGGCCCGCTGGGGTTACGCAGTGTTCGTTAAATGGAACTTGTGAGGCAGGCAGGCACCGTTCAGCTGAAGGATGGGGTCTCCCTTCTGAGAGGACGCCTGACGATGAGGTGCACCTGGTGGGTGATCAGAGAAGTGGGTGACGGGCACCAGGGCCACTGGGAGGCTGCGCACCTGAGTCACCATGAGGAAGCAAGAGGCCTCAGCTGGTGAAATGTGTGTTTGCTTCAAAGCGGATGGTCTCAGGTCCAGTCTAGCCTTCCTCACGACAGGGGGGGCCCACCTGAGATTTAAACTAAGACACAGGTGCTTTACCAGCGACCTGAATGCCCCATGGCCAGCGTGACCACCCAGCTGGTCCTGGCCACCACTGCTGTGGCCGGGTGCAGGGTGAGAAGGCTGGGTCTGTTGGCTATTTTACCAGATGCAGGGTGTAACTGGAGCCCTGATTTTCCCTTGATCCATTTAATTCCATCGAAAGTGCCCTGACAAAATGAAAAGGGTGTGAACAGAGTGTGTGTGGCCTCAGCTGTGACGACAGTTTGGCCTGATGAATTGTCACCAGAGAGGCACCTGGATCAGTGCCACCAGCCACGAACCAGAACCAGGGGCCTGGCGGCTGCAGTCTGGGGTCAGAGGCTGGCAGGATGCCCACCGAATGACAGCAGCCCTCACTGAGCTCCCACCCCGTGTCAGGTGCTGTACGTGTGCTGTCACGGGGTTTCTCATGTAGATTAAAAGTACTGTAATG